>BSBK01003050.1:2540000-2972283 GCA_027943335.1 Chamaecyparis obtusa | reverse complement strand
ACTATTACACCTACAATTCAAATATAACTTTCAACAAGTAATACTAAATTAGGACAAGAAAGCAACAATTCATCTAATAATAATGAAAACAAGAAAAAAATACACAAATAGATCTCAGACAAACCAATGACAAAATATAAGGAAGTGGCTAAATATAGATAGTATTTAGTATAGCATTAGTATTATATATATAAATATATCAATAAGAATAAGGGTTTACAATAAATATATAACAAACAACTCATATATATATATATATATATATATGTATATATCTATATATATGTATATATATCTATATATATATACATATGTATATATATGTATATATATCTATATATATATACATATGTATATATATCTATATATATATATATGTATATATAGATATATATACATATATATATACATATATATATATACATATATATATATATATATATGTATATATATATACACATATATATAGATATATATACATCTATATGTATATATATCTATATATACATATATAGATATATATATAAATATATATGTATATATACATCTATATGTATATATACATCTATATGTATATATACATATATATGTATATATACATATAGATGTATATATACATATAGATGTATATATACATATATATGTATATGTGTGTGTGTATATATACATACATAGATATATACATGTATATATATATGTCTACATATATATATACATATATATATGTATGTATACATATATATATATACATACATACATTCATACATATATATATATATACATATATATAGATATATATATATATAGATATATATATATATACATATATATATATATGTATATATATATATATATATATATATATATATATATATATATATATGTATGTATATATATATCTATATATATGTATGAATGTATGTATGTATGTATATGTGTGTGTGTGTATCTATATATATGTATGAATGTATGTATGTATGTATATGTGTGTGTGTGTATATATACATACATACATATATATATATATATATACATATATATATGTATGTATGTATGTATATACACACATACATACATACATACATACATACACATATATATATATGTATGTATGTATGTATGTATACATACATACATACATACATATATATATGTGTGTGTGTGTGTGTGTGTGTGTGTATTGTCTTAAAATGGAAGCACTTCCATGTTAAGAGCATTTAGCCCTTCAAGTAGGTGTTTTGGGATCATGTCAAGCACCTTGAATGGGTCCCCAGCTTTGATCTAGCTTTTTCCCCATTTTTCATTTCTTTTCTGCAAGATTATGGCATCCTGAATTGAAATTCTGAGATTCTTGACTTTTGGGTCAAAGGTGACATTTTGCGTCAAAGGTGACATTTTTGGGTCAATGGTGACATTTTTGGGTCAAGGGTGACATTTTTGGGTCAAAGTCGACCTCGACCCTGATTAGGTCAAGGTCTTAGGTCAACCCTGACTAGGTCAAGGTCAACCTCGACATTGACCCCTTCCTCCAAAATTTCAAATTCCAAAATCTCCAGGCTTCGGGCTTTTGGGAGATTTATTTTCCTGCTTCCGGGTCAGCCATTTCGGATTTCAGGATGGTAAATCCTTTAATTTCATTTAATCTAGGTATATTTTCTAAAGGTGAGGATCTAATTGGGATTTAATTCTCTAAGGTGGCCCATCTAGAGGAGTGTGCCCTAGATCACTATAAAAGGAGGCCTTCCTCTCTCATTTTCATCATCAAGTTTTGTGAGAACATATCTCTCAATCAAGTTTTCTCAATCAAGCTCTCAAGCTCTCAAGGTGATCAAGCAAGCATTCCATTCAAGCATTCAAGTCTTCTTCTTCATCCAAGTTCTCCATTGAAGATCAAGGATTCAAGCATTCAAGCTATTGAAGGGATTTGGTTCAAGCATTCAAGATTCATCATTCAAACCCTAGATCTAGCCATTATGATGGTGTGATCTTCCTTCAAGATCCTTTGTTCATCTTCAAGATCCATTTCATTCTTCCTCAAGGTGGATTCCAAGCATACACTCATGGAGGTTTGATTTACATTTGTTGATCTTATGTTCAAGCTTTCATATCAAACATTTCAAATACAATTACATTATCTATTGAATTGCATAGCTTCATTGTTAGATCTACTTCTACTACTTGCTAGCATTCTCCATTTCAATTTCAATATTAAGGTTGATTCCAAACTGGGGTTTGACCAAGGAAAACCCCCCATACAACAAAAACCCCCATTTTCTTGCAGGTACAGGTGTGGAGTTTCAGATCTGAGAGTGAATTTGGATACCCTTTTCGACAAACTTCCAGGATCTGCGAACATAATTCGAATTAGACTTTAAACAAAAATGTAATATTTGACCTTTTATGAGGGTCAAACTTGACCTCCCTCAAAATTGGAAAATATTTTTGGGTTTTGTAGATCTCGCAGTTTCAATTCAAGGTCACAAAAATCAACAGTTTCTGAGACTGTTTGATAGGGTTTTCAATAGGTTCTTTTTCAGAGGTAAGTACTTTTATTTCCTAATTTCAACATTAGTTGTCTACCTTTACTTTCCATATCAATACAATTCAAATGTAAGTATAAAATATTGGTTTTGGGGTCTCTTTTATGTGCAAACCATTGTTCTAGGACCCCATCCATATTTTATCCTTTACATTTTGGTGAGCCCTACACACTTACTCTCTTTCTTTTTGGTGTTAGATCATTTGTTTTCTTGCCTTAAGATTAGATTTCTTTATGCTCTTGCATTTACATTTCAAAAATAAAATTTTTTTGCAAAATTTCTTTAAAAATACAAAAATATTTACATTTTCATGCTTTTCAACATGTATGATTCTTGTTTTGAGTACTTTGATGAGGCTTTTGTTGTTCAAGATGATAGATACCTTAATGAGGTACATGGAAGTGAGGATGAAAATTGTTTGAATAAGATCTCCATTGATCCTATTCCTATTTCACCCTCTTCCACAACCTCTTCAATTGACCTTTACAAAGATGAGTTAGGGATTGATGTTAATTCTTCTCCTAATATGTCTTTTCTATGAGTCTACTTTATAATACAATTTACCTCTTTCCCCTTTAGGGATCAAGCTTTAATGACTTATGACACTCCTGCAATGTGCTTTATGGATAGGGATGATAATCCTCCTATTTGGGATGAACCTTTAGATTTGGATGTTGATTACTCTCTTCCTCATGAAGCCATTGTGGATAATTCTACTTTTTGGGATGAACCCTTGGATAAATACATTGATTTATCCCCTCCTTGTGAAGAATTTTTGATACAAAAGGATGACATATTCTCTAAGACACACTTCCCTTATGCGAGAGAAGATGACATTATATTTAGGATTCCTTCTAGTGACAAGACATTAGTGGAGAAAGATATGCATTCCCTTAACACTCTTCCTCTTAGTGGTGATCTTATGGGAAATCAAGATCCTACCTTACAGCCTTCTTACCATAATATTACTTATATCTATTCAAATCCTTTTCCAACTGTGGTTCCAAGTGTTCCTTCGGTTGTGTCTTCCATTCATATCACTTCCTACACTTTTAATAGTGTTCCTAATCTTCCTAATCCTAATCCTATCTTTCCTAATCTGATTCCTAATTTTCCATCTACTATTCCTAGTTCTTCCCACACTTATGTTGAGGTTCAAACTATGGTTCATGATGTAGATGTGTAAAGATTCTTCAAAGTACCTTCTCCTTATTATCCAATCCATAAAGATAAGAGAAAAGAAATTTCCCCTTTGAGATTTATTCATAATTTTACCCCTCACTCTCTTTTCTCCTCTAGACTGGGGGGCAAGAGGTATATTTATTCCTATCTTTTAGAATCCATTATGAGCTTAATTGGTTATGTTTTCATGATTTGTATTATGATTTCTTTTCATCCATTGCTCTTTTCTATTATTTAAGATATCTTTTCTAGGACATGTGTTTTGCAAAGGTATCCCTTGCCTTTCATCCCTAGGGGGCAAGGTTCTTTCTTCTCTCTCTTTGTCTAGGGAACCACTTTCCTTAGCTTAGTGGTATTTGTTTATATTGCAATATTATTTCATCATATTGACAGATGTTTTGACTATGGATAACTTTTTTTTTTATGAGAAGTTGTCCTAGGTCGTCACTTCTTCTCTATGTTGCAAATTATGTTCTTTATAAACTCTCACCCTTGCTTTGGTGTTAGAATTGTTTCCTTCAATCCAAAGATTCCTTTTTCCTCTTGTTTGCAAGGGGATTGATGATTGAATCTTTGTTCCCACCTTTGAAAGATGATATTTTATCTAAAGAACTCCTCTTTGGTGGGGGTCTTGGTGATAAGATCTTTTTCTTTGAGGACCCTTTTTTCCATGAGTGACATATCATTTTCATGATTATCTATATTCTTGGATGTAGGGGTCAATATCCCTCGCTAAGGATATGGTGTACATTATTGTAAATAGGATATATCCTTGTATTGTGAAGTAGGTATCCTCTTCTATCTTTGTTCCTACACTTGGGGGGCAAGGATGTTATCTCCTTCTTTTCTATCTTTCCGAGATGCATCTCTTTCCTTGGTTAAGCAGTATCTATCTATTATGTGATATCCAATCATACATAAAAATTATGGTTTGCATTGAGGATCTATGTCTTTGATAACAACCTATTTTGTTGTTTGACATTGGGTTTCCATGATTGATATATCTCTCACCTTGGAAACTGAATAGTGTGCTATCCCTCATAAGGGTTACTTTCTTTTCACCTCTTGCATGATATCTCTTTACATTCGTCCCTTCCATGGCCTCATAGGAGCTGTGACCTTCTTGGCTTGGACTGGGTGTTGTTTGTGGATATTGTCTTGATGTTGAGGAAAGGCTTTATCCTTGTTCTTTTCTTTCCTTAACATGTCAAAATAATATGTTTTTGCCATATTAAGGAGGGGGGCATATATAGGGTCTCCCTTGTACTATAGTTTTTTATTTTTACATGCTAAATCTTGGAAGGTAATGCACATAATTTGCTAAATCCTGAAAATACATGCATTTATATGCTAAATCTTCCGATGGTAACACACATATGTTGCTAAATCCTGAGGAGACACACATTTTTCAAATTTTTCAATATGCTAAATCCTTTGAAGGTAATGCATATAAGTTGCTAAATCCTGAAAAGACACACACCTATATGCTCAATCTTCTGATGGTAATGCACATAAGTTGCTAAATCTTGAGGAGACACACATTTCATATTCATAGTGATACAAGAAGGTGGATCTATGGGTATTCTAGAAGCTGTTAGAAGATGCATTACAATTGCAAGCATAGTTTATGGGTGAACCTGTTGGGCTTTCCCTCCAAGGTGATTCACGGTAAGGTGGGAATCTTACTGGGTGAGGTAATCACTATCTCCTTTCTTTCTTTTTTGCTTTCATGCTAGTAGGATAGGATCATGAAGCTATGTTATTTATAGTGTTTCTCTTGTCTTTCTTATGTAAACATTTATGCTTTTATGATAGCTTTCCAAATATGATATTAACATGAGGAAATATTTCTTAGCGAGGTTTCTTATGCTAATTGATTTGGGTTGTTTAGTACTAACCCTTGTTTTGTTGACACTCTCATGCATGCATGTTGAGTTAGAATCCTTAGACTAGGGGCTTGTGTCCCTAAGTAAGTTTCATTCTATCTCATTTTGAATCCACTTGGATCTCCTCTTTCTTCTCCTTTACCAAGAGTTTGCATCGAATCCATACTCTTGCTAAAGTGGGGGCTTTATGTATCGTCTTAAAATGGAAGCACTTCCATGTTAAGAGCGTTTAGCCCTCTGAGTAGGTGTTTTGGGATCATGTCAAGCACCTTGAATGGGTCCCCGGCTTTGATCTAGCTTTTTCCCCATTTTCCATTTTTTTTCTACAAGATTCTGGCATCCTGAACTAAAATTTTGAGATTCTTGACTTTTGGGTCAAATGTGACATTTTGGGTCAAAGGTGACATTTTGGGTCAAAGGTGACATTTTTGGGTCAAAGGTGACATTTTGGGTCATAGGTGACATTTTTGGGTCAAAGGTGACATTTTTGGGTCAATGGTGACATTTTTGGGTCAAGGGTGACATTTTTGGGTCAAAGGTGACATTTTTGGGTCAAAGTTGACATCAAGCCTGATTAGGTCAAGGTCTTAGGTCGAACCTGACTAGGTCAGGGTCCACCTTGACATTGACCCCTTCCTCCAAAATTTCAAATTCCAGAATCTCCGAGCTTCGGGCTTTCGGGAGATTTATTTTCCCGTTTCCGGGTCGGCCATTTCGGGTTTTGGGATGGTAAATCCTTTAATTTCATTTAATCTAGGTATATTTTCTAAAGGTGAGGATCTAATTGGGATTTAATTCTCTAAGGTGGCCCATCTAGAGGAGTGTGCCCTAGATCACTATAAAAGGAGGCCTTCCTCTCTCATTTTCATCATCAAGTTTTGTGAGAACATATCTCTCAATCAAGTTTTCTCAATCAAGCTCTCAAGCTCTCAAGGTGATCAAGCAAGAATTCCATTCAAGCATTCAAGTCTTCTTCTTCATCCAAGTTCTCCATTGAAGATCAAGGATTCAAGCATTCAAGCTATTGAAGGGATTTGGTTCAAGCATTCAAGATTCATCATTCAAACCCTAGATCTAGCCATTATGATGGTGTGATCTTCCTTCAAGATCCTTTGTTCATCTTCAAGATCCATTTCATTCTTCCCTCAAGGTGGATTCCAACCATACACTCATGGAGGTTTGATTTACATTTTTTGATCTTATGTTCAAGCTTTCATATCAAACATTTCAAATACAATTGCATTATCTATTGAATTGCATAGCTTCATTGTTAGATCTACTTCTACTACTTGCTAGCATTCTCCATTTCAATTTCAATATTAAGGTTGATTCCAAACCGGGGTTTGACTAAGGCAAACCCCCCATACAACAAAAACCCCCATTTTCTTGCAGGTACAAGTGCGGAGTTTCAGATCTGAGAGTGAATTTGGATACCCTTTTTGGAAAACTTCTGAGATTTGCGAACAGAATTCGAATCGGAGTTCAAACAAAAAATGTAGTATTTGACCTTTTATGAGGGTCAAACTTGACCTCCCTCAAAATTGGAAAAGATTTCTGGGTTTTGTAGATCTCGCAGTTTCAATTCAAGAACATAGAAATCAATAGTTTCTAAGACTGTTTGACAGGGTTTTCAACAAGTTCTTTTTCAGAGGTAAGTACTTTTATTTCCTAATGTCAACATTAGTCATCTACCTTTACTTTCCATATCAATACAATTCAAATATAAGTGTAAAATATTGGTTTTGGGGTCTCTTTTATGTGCAAACCATTGTTCTAGGACCCCATCCATATTTTATCCTTTACAATATATATATATATATATATATATATATATATATATATATATATATATATATATATATATATATATATATATATATATATATATATATATATATATATATATATATATATATATATATATATATATATATATATATATATATATATAAAGGATAGAGAGAGAGAGAGAGAGAGCAAATAAAAGCAACAAAAGCATATACGACATGAAAATAAACTGAATTAAAATCTATGTCTATAAGCCATCGACTATTGATTTAAACCATAAGATATCCATTTTAGTTTTGTACTACATTGTTTTGATTACGTAAAAGCAGGTTTTGAAAGGACCCGAAACCTTTTACATCAAGATTACAAGATAGGCATTAAAGGTCTAGCAGAAAATGTGCACTAGCACCAAAAAGAGACACAAAAAAATGAACAAGTCCTCAAATAGAAAAAATAGAGAAAAAAGGATAGCAAAAGGACAACAGGATAGCAACCAGCTATCTAAATACATTTCATAGGTCTGCCACCTGTTCAGCCAGCATTTGCATGTTGGAAGAGGACACTTTGAGCTCCTTAATGTCTTTGTTCTTAGTATCCTCTAACTTCTTGAACCTTGATCTTGTTCTCTTGCTAAGGCCATGATCCTCCTTGACCTCGATGTTCACCTACTCCCCTTTCCCCTGGTCCATTTTGTCCACCAAAATCTTTACATGCTCAACAGAAGCCTTAAGAATGGAAAAACTCTGCTCCGCAATATTACCAACCATTTTCTCCACCTTCTCAACTCTATTTTCCATTATTTCAATTCTCTTTTTCATCACCTCTCCATCTTCAATTTTCTCCTCCATAGCAATGATTTTGTCATTAAAGGCAGCAAGCCCCTCAGCCCTACCAACTGTCTCCTTCAGCTCATCTATACATTGACCCATGGTCTTCTCCCCCAGATTCATCTTCCCAAGAATCCCAGTCTCCTTTTGAAGCTGATGAACATGGGATTTCATAGCCATGATGTCGCTTTTCATGTTGCTAAGGTTAATAAGGAAAGCAAGACACCCCATATTTTCAAAATCCTTATTTGCTCCCACCATCTCCTCCTTGGAGCTCTCCACATTATCCTTCTTAGTATTGGCCTTGTCGTTCTCCTGACCATCCTTCTCAATATTGGCCACATCTTGGGAAACATCCTACATAATATTATCATCGACCAAAACATTTTGGTCCAACCCAACACTTTCCTCCACAATAGGGTCATTCTCCACCCGCTCTTCCTGATTATCCTAGTTATTCTCCTGAGAAGAAGAGCCCTCATCAGAGGAAATGACTACCCTCTTAACTCTTTTCTTATTCCCCTTTTTGGCTCTGGTATGCTTCCCTATGGGCTCCATTTTATTTTTACCCTTCTTCTTGACACTATCCTCCCTACTCTCCTCTTCCTCCATATTCATATTAGTGTCCGAGTCCTCCACCTTGATCTTCTTGTTATTTCTTTTAGGCACATACTCTTGATACTCCTTAGAGTCACCCTCATCGTTAGTTTCCTCCATGAAGGGTTCCTTTGATTCTTTACCATCTGTATCATAGTCTTCGAGGGCCTTTCGGTTCAGTCGAGGCCTCTCAACCTTCTTAGCTTTCAAAACCTCATAAATGAGGACCATCAACCCATCATGATAGGGGTGGTCACCATCAGGATCCCTTTGCTAGCTGAGAATAGTAGCATTTAAAGAGCTCAAAAGATAAAAGGGGAAATTAATTTTAGCCCCATGTCTAAAATGATTTAGCAAAATCAGATGGTGGTTGTAAATTTTGGTATATCTACCATCCAAAGTAATGTTGCTAATGATCACAAAGAGAACCATTCTCCATGGCCTAGAAATACATTTAGGATTAAAGTAAGAATTATCCACCTTTACCATATGCTTCCTTTCTTGCTCAGTTGGTGAAAAAACCTTGAGAGCTTTATCCGACACCTTCCTGTCCCTATAGAAATTGATTCCTTCAATCTTTAGACCCATCACCTCTACAATGATCTCCTTAGTAACCTCCACGCTCTGCATTCCCACCACGACTTTCCCTTTGTTCTAGGTCTTAATGAAGTGCCTAGTAATGACAACCTTCCCTCCATGCAACTTTTCCATATAAACCGCTAGACCCCCATCTTTGACAATGTTCCACACCTCCTGGTTCTAGTTCCACTCTTTGTAGTTCCCCGGTTCACACCTTTTCTTTCGACCTCCCATAGCTCTGCAACAGTCAAGAAAAACCTTCCCAAAATTTCTCACAACACTCTACAAATTAGGCTTGAAATCATAATAATGCCCTCTAAACCTCGAAAGACCCATAAATCATACCAAATGAAGGCAATAATCATCTCATAATCACCCTAGTGTCCTTCGTCATCTTCACACAAAATTTTGCACTTATTACTCATTAATATGACCTTCATTAAGAATGTGTTGCCTGCTATGTAATCAATCCTTATTGATTAATGATACCCCTTGAAGAGGAAGGACAAACCCATGATCCCACTCGATGTCCACCTGGCTATGGCAAGCCACATTCATGGCCCAGTCAGCTGCTGAATTGGCCTCCCTAAAATTAAGAGTCATAATACACTCATCAAAGGAATCAATAATGTTTTTAGATTTGTTAATAGTGTTGACAATTTTCCATGAAGGGGTCATGGTATTATTAAGACATTTAATAATATTTAGGGAATCCCCTTCAACCCACACTTTTCTATAATTTTTCCTCTTAGCTAACATTAGACCATAAAGAGCAGCATTAGCCTTAGCAACATGGTTCATATTGAAGCTAATAGGGATGGCCTTGGCACCTTTGCAGTTCTTGTATTCATCACAGATAACTATACCACAACCAGCAATTCCTGAGTTGCCCTTAGAGGCACCATCAAAATTGACTTTCATCCAACCATTAGGGGGGCAGTCCCAATGGGCCTCATTCCTCAGACTTCTTTTGGTATCATGGACCTTCCTCCCATCAAGCTTCCAATTTTTGTAGACTTTAACCTCCCAATCATCTTTTGGATCCTGATAATTATTAATCAACCCAATGTTCTCCAGTAGGTTCTCTTAATCTTGTGGAAGATCACCACCCAACTAGATTCCTTGTTTCTAAAAATCCTATCATTCCTTTCTTTCCAAACCCCCCAACACATTTAGGGAAGAAAGAAGCTCCATATGGACAATAAAAGGTTATTATTAGTAAGAGGCTTCCAAGATGTGAAGAGTTCCTCAATACCCTATGGAAAAACCCAATCCATATTCATCAAATCCAGGAATTTCTCCCATATTTTTCTAGCAAAGGAACAATGAATAGTCATATGATTAATGTTCTCCTCATTGTTCTTGCAAAGACAACATCTATTGGTTATGTATAAGCCCCTTTCCTAAGATTGTCAATAGTTAAGATTTTATCCTGCAATAAGATCCAGAAAAAACACATTAATTTTAGGTGTTAAACCTTTGAACCAAGCTTTGGCCCAACACGGTTCAGGGCTATCTTTAAAATTCTGCATGTACAAAGAAGAGACCGAGAAAGATCCATTAGAATTATATTTCTAGATTAAAGTATCTTCTTCATCAATGAGAAAGACAACATTCAAAATTTTATTGAAGCTTCTAAGAGAGGGATCCACCCTAGCTAAGTCAGTCCAATTATCCCCCTCCCAGTAGTCAGCCACATGTGATCCAAAAGCCTGTTTGCATTGCAACATCTTTTCGTTCCACCTTGGGTCAGCATTAAGAGGGTGGTCTAAAATCAAGACATCTTCCCAAAAAAGAATAGTCTTACCATTTCCCACCTTCCATTTGACACCCTTCTTGATCAAATCCTTCCTTCTCAAAGCATTATTCCAAATGCTAGAACCTCCTTGAATAATTTTCTGATTCAAATTTTTTTTGAAGTCACTCCTATCCCTGTTATATTTGTTGTGCCATATGGTACTCCATTCTACCAGGGTCTTGAATAGTCTCCAAAGACATTTAGCCAAAAGAAAGTCATTCATACTTCTTATATTACGAAGACCAAGGCCCCCTTTCCTAATAAGTTTACAAACCTTCTCCCAAGCAATGAGAGCCATTCTATTTTTATGTTCCACTCCAGACCAAAGGAATTTCTTTTGGATTTTCTCAATACTTTTAGCAAAATTCCTAGGGATTTTGAAAATAATTAAAGCAGAGAGAGGGATGCTTTGGATAGTAGCTTTAAGCACCAAAATCTTACCAGCCTGGCTCAGAAGAGCACCCTTCCAACCAGCTAAACTTCTATGAAATTTATCAATCATAGCTCTCCAAAAAGAATCAGGGGGGTCAAGGCACAATCGAAAACCTAAGTAGGATCTAGGGAGACAACCCACCTCACATCCTAACACTCTTTTTATCCTTTCTTTTTTTTTTTTTGGAACATTAATGAAGAAAATAGAGCTCTTATTCCAATTTATAATATGTCCAGTAGCAACAACATAGTTATCAAGGGCTTTTTTGATAGTTTTACCATTTTTTCTAGAGGCTTCCCCCATAATTATGGAGTCATCCACAAACTGTTGATGATAACAAATCAGCTCCTTTGAAGAAGGTTTCAACCCTATAAACTCACCTTTGTTGACTAGCTTGCCAATGTATCTACCCAAACATTCCACCATAATAATGACCAAAATTGGAGATAGAGGATCCCCCTGTCTAAGACCCCTCAAAGACTTGAAGAAGGGAGTAGGAGATCCATTCATGAGCATTGAGAAAGTAGCTGAGGAAACCAAGCAATGAATGAGATATGTACTTCTCTTATTAAAACCAAAAGCCTCTAAAGTAGCCTTCAAAAAATCCCAGTCAACCCTATCATAGGCTTTAGACAAGTCTAACTTCAACAAAAATCCTTCTTTCTTAGACCTAGTCAAGGAATGTATGTTTTCATGGATAGAAATAATTGAGTCCAGAATTTTCCTGCCAAGGAAAAATCCATTCTGCTGTCCAAAAATCAGGGAAGGGAGAAAAAGTAGAATCCTAGAGGTAAGGAATTTTGAGATAATCTTGTATATAGAGTTACATAAACTGATAGGTCTAAACTGATCCAAACTATCTACCCCCAATTTCTTTGGAATCAAAGCTATAAAGGTACCATTAAGTTCCTTTAGAATCCTTCTAGAGCCAGAAAACTCTTTAACTGCATTAACAACATCATCTTTCATAATCCTCCAATACTTGTGAAAAAATAAGAGAGGGTATCCGTTAGGGCTAGGGGCTTTATCTCCTTCAAAGGAGAAGACAACCTTATGAATCTCTTCCTTAGAGGGGATAGTAGTGATTGATCTATTATGTTCTTCATTCAAAATGAAAGGGATACCATCCAACATCTCCTTTTGGCATTCCTCATTCAGATTATCAGCTTTCTTCAAGAGTTCCCCAAAAAACTTATTTGCTTCTCCCCTGAAATCATCCTCTTTTTCACTAATGGTGTCATTAATATTAAGTTTAGAGATTTTGTTTCCCATTCTGTGTTTCACCATTGTCATGAAAAAATATTTTGAATTCTTGTCCCCTTCCTTCAAAAATATCTTCCTAGACCTTTGTCTCCAAAATCATTCTTCTTTTGAGATAATATCATGGTATTCCAAAAGTTTGGGATCTTTCTCATCCTTAGTGAAAAAGCTATACCCATATTTCTGAATACTATCCTAAATTTCCTTTAGCTCCTCTGCTATTTTCCTTTTTTTGTTAAAGATATTCCCAATAGTCTCTTTGTTCCATTTTTTAATATTATCCTTCACATTTTTCAGTTTCTTAGCTATTTTGAACATAGTCATTCCTTCAATCCTAATACTCCACCACTCCTCAATAAGTTTTCACAAATTAGGATGAATAGTCCACATTTTCTCAAAATGAAAAGGGAAGTTCCTTTTTAAGCCCATTTGGCTTAGCAATAATGGTAATCGAATAGTGATCAGAACCAGCTCTAACATAAGCTGATAAGGTGCAAGAATAACTATTGAACCACTTATTGCTAGCAAGTGCCCTATCAAGTTTGACCTAAATAAGCTCACTACCAGACCTCCTTTTAGTCCATGTATAGTTGATCCCCTGCAAATCTATGTCATGTAACGCTTAGCCATCAATAAAGTCCATGAGGTCTATTCTGCTGTCCAGATTGGGTTGGCTTCCTCCAAGTTTCTCATTTTCCTTTAAAGGAGTGTTAAAGTACCCCATAATAATCTATCCTTCGTCACCAAAGTCACTCCTTTTTCTAGAAACATCCCTCCAAAAAGGTTTCCTCCCCCATATAGTATTAGGAGCATAGATATTAGTCAAAGCCCAAGAAGTGCCATCCTTAATGTGCCAAAATATGATATTAGCCACATTATTTCCTTGGGAGATCACCTCCCACCTAATTAAATTATAGTTCCAGATTGTCACAATACCCCTTGAAGCTCCATCCGCATCACCACCAAGGGACATGCCATTGCTAAAAAATTGGAGTTTCTCAACTTTGTCCTTAGACATCTTAGTCTCCTGAAGAAGTACAATATCTGGCTTGTTATCTCTAATCATGTTTTTAACCATGTCTTTCTTATGAGGATTATTTAATCCTTGTACATTCCAAGAAATAATCTTCATTGCTTATGGAATGGTCTGAACTCTAGGATGGTTTTTTAACTACCATCCGCTATGCTCCTACTGGTTTCAAGGGCTCTCCTTTTCTAATTGGAGGGCCTTCCTGGGGAGACATGACTAGCTCCCAAATCTAAATTTTTTCTACTTATAGTGCTTCTAAGAATCGAGGATGCATTCTTCGTCATCTTCAGTAAACCTTCTTTTTTTTCTTCTTTCTTTTTATTTTTAACTATCTTTTTGTTCTCCACATTTGACCATCCCTCTTC
This sequence comes from Chamaecyparis obtusa, assembly GCA_027943335.1. Taxonomy (NCBI): domain Eukaryota; kingdom Viridiplantae; phylum Streptophyta; class Pinopsida; order Cupressales; family Cupressaceae; genus Chamaecyparis; species Chamaecyparis obtusa. The sequence continues at coordinate 2,957,998 of BSBK01003050.1, read as the reverse complement.
AGTCAAGACATCACACTCCAATAGGGTAGCATCAATATCCACCTCATCTCCCCATTTTGTAGACTTGGATATAATGGGTGATTGCTTATCAGATCCCATAGGTGTAGCAATAGTCTTCTGAGACAGGTCCTTAGAAAACCCCAAAATCAGACAATTTTGGGTATCTTGCCATGTATCCTTATTTTATATAGGTAAGGTAAAGCCATTACCTCCCGACATTTCTCTTTCAATCAAATACACATCAAAATCCTCCTTACCCTCCATAGCTCCCAAAGGCTTGCTCTGAATTTCTTCAACAAAGGAATCATCTATTCTCTTGGGCAAAGACTCATTAACTATTTCTATGCTACCCCCCATTTTCTGCCCCATTTCAGAAGGGGACATGTCACTTCCTTCGCTAAAAGTGCCCTTCACCTCCTTCTTTCCTTCTTGCTTCCCATTATCACTTATCCCATTAGAGTTCATTCCAGTTCCTGACTTTCTAACCCACACCTTTTTTAGTTTTTTAGGTTGGGGTATTAGTTTTGGGCATTGCTTAGCCCAATGCCCAACTTTCTTATAGTGATAACAGGCAAAAGGTGTAGATTCATATTCTATCTTTTGGACCCATGAGCCAAGTTGGACTGAAGTGTAATAGATTTTGGCATATCCACTCCCTACTTCACCCACACACAAATCCTAGCATACGTTAGGTGTCTCCTAGAGACCGTGACAGGGTCCATAGATAGGAGTTCCCCAAAAACATTAGCTATTCCCTTGAAAATATCTTCCATCCAGAACTTGAGAGGCAGATCTAGGAGGTTCACCTAGATCGGTACCTACACATTCAGATCTTCTTGCATATTCAAGTTAGGGCACCACTTATGAAGAATCATGGAGTGCTTTCCTATCATCCACGGTCCATTGCACAAGGTATTCCTTAAATCTTCCTCACAGGAAAAAGAAAATGATAAACATCCTTTGGGGAGAGCCACCACCTCCACTTGGCCTTTCAATACCCATTTTCTTTTAACAAAAGCCCTAACCACCTTGATATTAGGATGAGATCCCAGGGATCTCCCCACAAGAGAGTTAGCCATTCAAGAAATATTAAAATCTATGATTTGATCCAGAATGGTAATAGAAAAAGTGCCTTGCTTGAGGTTGGACAAATTTTTCATAGGTGTGAGAGAGGACCAAAAAGACCTGACCAAATTTTGATAGTTTTTCCAGTAGTCATCCTATTTTGATCAGTAGGCTCCATTCTGGGTCCCCCCGAGTCCCCTGTCCCAAATCGACATCAGGAATCTTACCTTGCATCTCATTTGCATCTATCTCCTCGTGTTGACCTCCAGCTCTCGATGGACCAATGTCAGATCCACCATTCCCTTTGTTGTTCGATGTTGAAATTTGAATTCCTCCTTTCCCGCTCGTTGTTTCCCCTGCTTTCTCCATATGATGATGGACCCAGGGAGAACTCTAAACATTGTTATACTAATAGTTGTTATTAATAATAACTAAGATTCATAGCATTTGTGAGAAGCCTATATTACTTCTCATATCTAATTTTCTCAATTATCACACCATTAGAACCTTTATTTACTAAATGTATGCCTCTATAAATATGGTTGATCTTGGGTTTATCAAAATAGTCTAAGATTTCAATAGCTCTTCCTAATATGGAATTAAGCTTTCAGTTTGGAGTATGCATAGTTCTAATGGAATTAATAACCAATTGGGAATACCTTTCAATCTCTAGCTTCTTGATTCCTAAATCCTTACTTATCATAAGACCTTCTATTAATGCCCCTATCTCTATTATTTTATTCATGGTAGAACCAATTGTCTTGGTGATTTTGGCATAGGTTGTGCCATCCCAATGATAAACTATGCAACCTACACCAGGGATTCCAAGATTTTTCGTAGAGGCTCTGTTAAAATTTAGTTTGTACTTGTAGACACTTAAAGATGACCAATTTCTTTAACACACTAAGTTTACTAACATTCATCTTAAATTTTTAAATAATCTTTTATATTAAATCAATTTGTGTCCTACTATAATCTAAATTCAAAACCATCATTTCTCTATAATTTCATAATTAAGTGATTTTAATTAATTACCTAATTATTTCATTAATTATTCATTTATAGAGTAATTGAATAATTAATCATTATTTAACTATTCCCTATGTTATTGAAATTAATTAAATAATCATATTATTTAATTAATATTCCTTCTTTCTTAATATTATTACATTTATGTAATAATTAAATCAATTTCCCCTCATGATATTTATTTGATTAAACTAATTATTCCTCTAATAAATAAATAAATAAACATCTATTTATTTATTTTCATATCTCCACATGTTTAACTAAATAATTTATTTTATTTATTTAAATCATATTTATCCTCCTAAATTCCAACTCATACTCAATTTGAGTTAACTAATCAATCACATCTTCTAACTCCACAAATATCTCTCCTAACCAATCAATCACATCTTCTAACTCCACCAATCTCTCTCCTAACTAATCAATCTATTTGGTCTTCTATTCTACCTCATCAATCAAGTCTTCAATTAAATCAATCAACTCTTAATCTATTTTGTTGACAAATCAATCAATCATGTTAAACAAGGCAATCAATTAAGTTGAACTCCCACTCACTCTGAGTTCAACTCCTCAATCATTGATGCAAGGGAGGACATGGAGAGGGGCCAAAGACACACCCTAACCAGATCCACATTGTAGAGATCACACACAGAAGAAAAAAAAACACAAGTGAGAGAGAGAATGCAGATATCTTTCATATATTATCTTCAAATTGATTCATACATGCTAGGCTGTAAGGCCTTCCCGATTTAGGAAAGATATTACAATCAAGTACATAAGTCCTCCGACATGCGAGGATTTGCCAATAATCTCTAATCTTCTATCTTCTACCTTCTAACTAAAACTGACTCCCTAAACTCTAACCAAACAACTACATTTGTACAAGAGGCTACCGAACAAGTCAGCCTTCAAATCCACCATCAATGAAAGGAACAACTAGATCTAGGTCCACACGCTTCCCAATGATAGATGCCATCATTAAATCCATGACCAAAATTAATTGCAAGGGTCAGCCTCAACAAGAATCCAAAATAAACAACTCGGTAAGCAAGGATAACCGAGCGCTAGACAAGCATCACCGAGCGCCAGAGAGATAACTGACCAACACCCATGGTAAACAAAGGAAATTGAGAAAAACTAAACCAACTCGGTCAAAGAAGGAATCGAGCAACACAGAAAAATTCAAACATATTTTTGGTGACACGGGATTGCCAAGGACCCGAGATGCTCCTACATCAATCACTGTCAATCAACCCATTAATCAAGGAATCTGGATTCAAACCCCTAAAATTGTTATAAATAAAGAGTTGATTCTCTTATTCAAGGGACCACATGCTTCGAATTCTTATTTTTCCATGATCTTGAGCTTATTTCTAAGAGGCCAACATTGCATTGAGAAGAAGAACAACAAAGGGGGAATTATGGGTTTGCATATTCTTTTGTGTTATTTGATTTTAATATCTTGATTTGTGTACGCATTTCTCTTGTTTCCTTTCCTCAATTGGTATTGGGATACTAAATTCTATTAACGATGTTCTTGTGGTTGAGATCTTATTTTTATTGCAAACCTATGATTACCAGATTACCCTAATTACAAATGGTGAACCTGATGTGATCAACACACTATCTTTGTAAAAATTGTCAATTTCTCTATTTTCATGCATATACAGTTTTATTTTGATGTAGATACAAGTTCAAATGACACACATATCTTCTTTGATCGATGTACTCGTAGTGTTTAATTACTACAGTCAGTAGAAAGAAGCAACATACATGTCCATCAGAAATGACACACTCGACATGACAAAGTGACACACTTGAAACCCTAATACAACACATTTTTTTTTTATTTTTTCTATTCTATTATCTATCACTTTTTTTTATCTAGGTTATTATATTTATCGGTTTCTATTATTATTATTCTAACAGTTGATTATATTTCATCCTAGAATATTGATGCTCTATTTTTTCAATCAAATTACTGTTATTTTTTTGCCTGACTTTTTACTTTTTTTTTGCAGATAACAAAATAGATTGCCGCACTTGACATAATAAATTTCCGCACACGTTGCACACAATCATCATACTTTCTCAGTCAGAAAGTCATAGATAAACCTTTGTAACGACACACTTGTAGGATTAGAACAATGAGTTTGACTAGCATACAAATTTCTCTTCTATCTAAAATTTTGATTCTCTATTGTATTTTCATGCACTTATTGTATTAGAACAACACACTTGATGTAATGAAAAAATGTAGTGGGCCACCAAAAACACAAAAAAGTTAAAATCAAGATCCCGTTGAGCAGTGTAAGATAGAAAGAGAGATAAAACAAAGCAAAGAACTAGCTTGCAGATTCCCACCCGATCGATTGGAAGCAAAATTCAGATTTCACAGACTCTTTAACAAATATTTGGACATGGTAACTAAGGAAGCTGATAAATACAATAATATTCATGTTGATATTGGTTCTCCTTGAGCTTATCAAAACTAGTTGCTAGTTTTTTGGTACTAACATTTCCCTTTAGCTTGTGGTGTGGAAATAGGGTTAATCTTTTTAATCTAAAATTAATTCATCTTTTCTTTGGTGCTTTAAAATGAATAACATGCTCAAACATCACAATTCACATTTTGTTTTAGTGCTAAAAAATGAAGTGCGGTCAACAATTGAACAAGGCAAAGTATATTTGAGATTGGTGCGTCTAAAATTGAACAAGGAAAATCTCATCTTGTTTGGTGCTTAAAAATAAATTTGTGAGTTTGTATGGATGATTTAGATTAGATAACATTTGGGTTTTTGGTGCTTAATTTGATTAACCCAGTGTCTTGTGTTCTCGGTGCACTTGCACACTCTGTTAGATTAAAAACCATCTTTTTTCTATTTTAGAGAGGCCTATTTGGGGGTGCATTTAACCCAAAAGAGGATGGCCTAAAATTGACAAACCTCTCTGGTTGATATAGAAACAAGACTCTAAATAAACTCTATTATTATATCTAAATAAGCTCAGCCAAGGTGTGTTGATGATAGTCTAGATCAAGTGAATATCCCTAAGTATCCAACATGGTCAACTAGAGACTTAAGTGTCTCACGTGTATACAAACTAATTGGCTAGACTCCATAGATCTGACTAAAACCTTGTTAATTAGATGCCACTCAATTCACCTCTGAATCATTGTCTTATTATAGTGCAAGGAGAGGGAATAATCTCCCTCCAAGATCCCCATAATATGTGTCCTAGGGTATTGTGTTATGAAAAAGATCATCATTAACGTGACAATAATACCTAGAAAAAGGTAAAAACATGAGCACCTTCAAGAGGACTTTCATGTTCTAGTTGTGTGATACAATTGTGTGAGTTGATGAGCCTCTAAGAAATGGGCCTATAATATTATAATTGAAGCCATTGACCTTAGGATAGACTTCTTATCTCTTTTTTTCGTTGCAACAAACCTTGTGAGAACTTACAACTTGAAAATTTTGTTGAACATGAACTAATCATTTCTTTTTTGAGTCAGTCCTGGAGCTATATATTGAGTGTGTGATTGTTGAGTTTTTACATCTCCAAAAATTTGTCCTACAATAGTTTCCTACACATAAAATTGAATGACATTTTTCCTATAGCAGTGTCCTACACAGAGTAAACTGAATCAACATGTGTCCTACAAACATTGTCCTACTCAGAGCAAAGAAAGTCAAAATGGGTCCAAAAATATTCTACTAGTCTGTTATCTTGAAATATGGTGAGTGAAATACCCTTGCATATTAGTCCATATCTTCAATTTTAGTATCATCCTTAGATTTTTTCTTTCTTACATAGTCATAATTTTAGTCCAAAAAATAACAAAAATCATAGCTTACATATCTTAGGGTCAAGTATTTCATTTCCTAGAGTCATTTTCCAAATTAGAGGGCAAATTTTCTTTGGACATCCCTATAATGGTCTTGCATATTATCTTTTCTTTATTAAAATTTCAATCCACAGCTTCATCTACGTGCATTGTCTTAGGCACTTATCATTCTGGTTATCACTTGTCTTAGACAAACATTCTTGCTAGAATTTGTCACTTTTTGTCCTACCTTGTCAGAGTCAAGATAATCCTCAAAATCATTTGGATATTTCATTATAGGGTTTTGTTGGTGTAATTAAATATTCTTAATTACACTTAACTTAATCTTACTTAGGATAATGCATTGCATAGTAGTTAGTGATTGAGACACCTAGGAGTGTGCACCTTAAGTAAGCACATGGTGTAGGAGAATTTCCACTTTTGGTGTGAGATCCACCTTTAGTGCTCTTATCACATTATCATCCTAATCCCATTGCACATACTTTATTGCATAATGGAGGATGATCCACATTTGGTGGACATGTGATTACACCTAGCATAGGAGATAACTTATCAACTCCTTATCTTTCTCTCTTATCGCCTTTCCTATATAAGGAGGCCTATTATGTAATAATCAATCATTCAAGGTGAATTCATTGGATCAATTCAATATCCATCATTGCATTCATATCATTTCTCTTGTGCTTTTCTTTAACCTCTAGATCCTTGGTTCAATCTTTACTATTTGCAAATTCTTACATGGTATCAGAGCCATTGGAGCGTTTAGATCAGCCAATTTGAAGAGATCTTGATGCAAGCTTTGAAAGTCCAAATCTCATATATGGGAACCAACATGTGATAGAGGCGTCTTGGAGCAGATCTGACCTCACCATTGTGTCCAGGAGGCTATTTTGGTTAAGATCGACTATAAATTCACCTATATTCGGCAAAAGTCCAAATCGAGGCAATTTTTTTTGCAAATAAGACCGTATGACCTGATTTGCACCTCTGCGGTATGATTTAAAATTTTTATTTTTATTTTTATTCTGTTAATATTTCTCAAAATTTTTTAATGCAAAATTTATTGTGGGCCTGGTACGTGCCCTACATATATATTTCATGTACCAGAGTATATTCTCTGTATAGCGGCAGCAAATAGTGACATCATCAGAAAAGTCCCGCTTTACAGCTAAGCAGGCAGCCCACAGGTGAGCCCAGGCCCAATCCGCTTGCTTCTTTATTTTGCTAGCAAGCACTTTGCATATAAAAATGGCTAAAGAGTCATTCCCACAACATATGTGGGATTAATCCCCCAAGTGACTCTCCTCCGCTCGACCACCTCCACTGGCCTTCTCTCTGCCTCACTTGTCTTCACACCGCCACCCAGATCTCTTAAGCACCACCTTGATCTCCCACCACCGGCCACCGGCTGCTCCACTTCCATCTGAAGCCCGGCTCCTCCAACTCTCCTCTGTCAGTCACATAGAGGCCCCATCACCTCCATCAGCTGCCACATAGCAGTGTAGAAGGTGCTCAGTCAGCAGGCCCCACCCCATCAGCAGGCCTGCTAGCGGCACAAACACGCGGACCAACCAACACCAACTATGTGGCACAAAGATCATGTCACAGTGACAGTCAGAGGTGCTGATGCCATCATTCGCATTTGTACCATATGGTTATGCCATGTCAACAACCTAGTCATCTGCCACATCAACCAGGGGTCTTTTTTCCTGACGTTATCCTTTTTAATACCCTAAATTTGATTGCCATTAAGCTGTCAAAATAGGGTGAATTGGGTTTTTTTGACAGTCGTTCGACCGTCAAATTTAACATATCAATTTTCTGACATCATTGGGTTTGCAAATTTTTCAGGCTTCACCATTGGAGTTTTCATTTTGACAGTCCAACTTTAGAGGGCCATAACTCGCTCATTTTTTCAAGCAATTTTTGATCTGCTGGTTGGTTGTCGGTGTCCAAGGTGGCAGCTTACTAGAGGCCGTGTGGTGGGGTTCCTTGGTAGTGGGCCAAGTGGCTCTCCTCCACCCAACCACCTTCATTGGCCTTCTCTTTGCCCCGTTGGTCTTCACACCGCCACTCAGATCTCCCAAGCGCGGCCTTGATCTCTTGCCACCGGCCATCGGTTGCTCTGCTTTCATCTGAAGCCTAGCGCCTCCCTCCTCTACTGATCATTATGGAAAGAACTACCACCTCCCATCGCCGGTTGTTGAAAAACACCTGCGGAGCAATAGAGAGTGCCATGTGGCATCCATCCGCACCGCCCACCACCAACTAACCCTGCCACATGGCCTCTAATAAGCCACCACCTTAGACACCGATAGCCAACCAGCACACGCCACATGACGTCTTGCCACCTCAGTAAATGAGATAGTGCCTCAGCCACATCACCTCCCCATTGTGCCATGTGTACCATATAGATGGTATAGACAAGCCACACTAGTGCCATGTTAAACGAAGGGGACTTTTTTTGCTGATGTCACCTTTTTCAATAGTTTAAAATTGACGACCGTTTAGCCATCAAAACATGGCAAAATTGGCTATCTGTGACAGCTGTATGACCATCAAATTTAACATCATAGTTTTCTAATGTTAGTAGAGTTCAAAATTTTGCAACCCTCACCATATGCAGTTTTGATTTGACAGTCTGACTTTGAGAGGCCATAACTTGGTCATCTGGGCTCTAAATTGGGTGCAATTTTTTTTTAAATTGGGTAGAATTTCATCATGAATCTAGTGGTGGTGTTGATTTTTCATTTTGGTTGCCTGATTTATCAAAAATTGCAAATTTTTTTGACTATACCTGTCTATTCCTGATTTCTGCAACTTCCAGGGCTTCGTTTGGGCACATACGGTAACATTTTGAGGTGAAATTTTTTTAAAATAATTTTTTGTCTACTTTCCAGATCTACAATCAGATTTTAGTGATTTTGGGTAGACATATAACTTTCAAAAATAGGTCATTTTGGGGCTATACTTACACTTGGTTAATCCTTGGATTTCAATTTTTTGATTTGCATCAGTCATTTGAAGGAGTTATCAATAGTTATCAGTCATTATTTCATTGCAATATGGATAATTCAAAGGTTAAAATCCTCACTCCATATAACTACCATGAATGGAAAGTTCCTTTAAGTGATCATTTGTTGAGTCTTGGATTGCTTAGAATGACTCTTGGGCAGGATTAAGAATCTCAAACAGGCATTGCAGAAAGGCGAAAATGGTTTGATCAAAGGGATAAAGCACTTGGCTCTCCTAGATCATCTATCTCTCATGACTTGCACTTTCATATTGCATCTTGCACACATCCTCATGATGCTTGGGTCACATTCGAAGGACTCTTTGGTAAACCTGATAGAATGAGAAAATTCAGATTAGAGAATGAGCTCATAGGTCTAAATCCTAGTGATTTTGGTAATATTAAAGATTTTTTCTCTAAGTTCAATTCTATTAGATTGGAGCTTTCTACATGTGGCATTGTTAAGGGGGATGAACAATTGATCTTTTCTATTCTTTCCAAGTTAGGTCCTAATTATTCTATCTTTGTTTCTACATTCTATGCTATTATGGATGCTCTTGGTAGTGCATACAAATTGCCCTCTCTTGATGAATTTGCAGCGCAACTCACAAGGGAACAAGCAAAGTTGGCACACATGGGTCAATTGAAGCCTTCCACACATCAAGCATTGCTTGCAAGTGAGTCTACATCAATTATTTATTGATCAAATGATGAAGAAGCCAATCATTGTGCAAATGGAATGAGGAAGAAGATGTAGGTCTCCATGTATGAATCTCTGAAGACTAAGTAGGAATCTCCAAGCTCAAAGAATCTATCACCTCATGTGACAAATCAAGTGAAGGAGAAGAATCAAGAGTACCAATCTCCAAAGAAGATGAAGAAGTATCCCCAACTATGATGAAACTATCATCAAGGGAAAGAGAAACCCCCTCATGTATGTCTTCCAAATTTGCATCATGAGAATCAACAAATGCTGAAGAGGCATCCAAGTAGTCATCACATTCTGCAAGATCTGAAACATAATGAACATCTTGCTAAATAGTAGAGCCCATGTCTGAAGAAGCAGGAGGTGGAGGAGTAAGAAGATCAACACTTGTCTCAACAACAAAATGATTCAAGTGCCCAAAATTCTCCTCATAATTATCCCTTGGCAAAGGGATGTGTACATCATGAATATCATCATCATCATCATCAAAAAAATGTGAAAAAGAATACAAGTGTGATGTATGATTAACAACTCCCATAGCTATGACATCTCTAGTCTCCATGTCCCTAATGTAGACAAAATTAGGAGTGAACTCAACAATTTTACCTTGTGCCCACTGTGTAATTTGGTAAATATAAAGGAGATTATTGGTCAAGGATGGTACACAAAGAACATCATTAAATGTCCCCTCTCCCATAGGAATAGAACCTTTCCCACAAACTCTCATGAATGTGTTGTTACCCATCAAAATATTAGGAGAATTACAAGGCTCAATAGAAGAAAACATATCCATAGAAGATGCCATATGATGTGATGCACCTGAATCAAGAAGCCATTTGCCTTGCTTAGGATGTGTGGAAGCCAAGAGTGCTTGTCCTTTACCTTTATCTTTGGATGATGATGGAGATGTAGAAGCTGCCAATTGTGTAGAAGGAGTAGACACTGATGAGGGAAACTTAAGGTTGTGCTTTTGAATAATGTGAGTTAGCTCATCAATCTTCTTTTGAAAACACTTATGCTCATCATTGTAATACCCCAAAAATGGGCTATAAGTTCATTAACCTCCTACATCGACAAATCGAAGAAAATCGACATCGAAGTCCTAACCTAAGGCACATCTAAACATCATCGAATCATAATTGATTATTTTAAATTCTGCATAAGAGAATATTCCTAGTAATATTCCTAATTATCATAATTATCTTTAATTTTATAATTATTTGGCAATAAATCACATTTATCCTAAAGTTTGATTAATTGAATATTTTCATATTTAATTAATTAGATTTAATATCTTGCCACTTAATTGTGTAATTAAATTTAATTCTATCTATTATTAATTGTATTATTTAATTTTGACAATAAATCTAATATCTTATGAATAGTTGATTAAATTCTTATTTAATTAATTAAAGCATGTTGTCATTATTTAATAATATAATTTTTAATAAAAGTTTGATAAAATAGTTAATTAACCCATAAATTAATTATTTTATTTCAAAAATCAGTTAAGTTGGAAATAAATCACTTTATTATTAAATTAATTCATAAATAAAACATGCACAATCATAAAAGCAGACAACTGTCAATTATCAATTAAAGCTAAACTCTATTTTGAGTTAAAGCTTAGCTTTTGCATGTTTTTGTGACTTAATTATCTGTTATTATCAGATAACTCAAAAATCAAGATGAGTTATTTGAGTGATTTATGGCTTTTTCTCATGCACCTCCAAAGCCCTGGATTTCTATAAAAACAAAGCTTCAGCTCTTCATAATTCATCTCATATTTTGCACAATCACGCTGGAGAATTGGAGGCTGAGGAAATCAACTTGCGAATTCAAAGCTTTGTGAGATCAATTTCAATTGCATAGTTTTTATATCTTAGTATAGAATTTCATAGTTTTTATATCATTGTTAGAATCTTCATTGTTAGATCATTTAGCATCCATAGCATATCAATTTATCATTCTTATTGCATAGAAAATATCAAAAAAATAGCTTAATTGCATTCAATCTCATATCTAGATCAATTGCATTCAAATCCTTCATTTAGGTGTCGTCTAGGTCACTGATCTCGATTACAATATGAGAACATCAATCTCGCACCTATTAGAAGGTAGTAAATCACTTGGTTAGATTAGATTTCAATTTTGCACGATTTTGATTATCACTAACCTCTAATGTTTTACTGAGTGTTGTGTCTACAGATCAGGTACAATTTTCACACACACAATCATGTCCTAGCTTTTTACAATATGGACATTTATCTCTCTTTCTTCTAGATGATTCCTCTCCTGAAGAGGACTTGGATTCAATAGTATTGTGTGAAGAAGAAGATTCATTACCTTTGTCATGAGGCTTATGATCCTTATGATGTTTCTTTCCTTTTCCATTAGAAGCCTTTGAAGTAGACTCACTTGCAATCAATGCTTGATGTGTGGAAGGCTTCAACTGACCCATGTGTGCCAACTTTGCTTGTTACCTTGTGAGTTGTGCTGCAAATTCATCAAGAGAGGGCAATTTGTATGCACTACCAAGAACATCCACAGTAGCATAGAATTTAGAAACAAAGATAGAATAATTAGGACCTAGCTTGGAAAGAATAGAAAAGATCAATTGTTCATCCCCTTTAACAATGCCACATGAAGAAAGCTCCAATCTAATAGAATTGAACTTAGAGAAATTTTTTTGAATATTGTCAAAATCACTAGGATTGAGACCTATGAGATCATTCTCTAATCTGAATTTTCTCATTCTATTAGGTTTACCAAAGAGTCCTTCCAATGTGACCCAAGCATCATGAGGATGTGTGCAAGATGCAATATGAAAGTGTAAGTCACAAGAGATGGATGATCTAAGAGAGTCGAGTGCTTTATCCCTTCGATCAAACCATTTTCGCCTTTCTGCAACACCTATTTGAGGTTCTTGATCCTGCCCAAGAGTCATTCTAAGCAATCCAATACTCAAAAAATGATCACTTAAAGATACTTTCCAATCATGGTAGTTATATGGAGTAAGGATTTTGACCTTTGAATTATCCATAATACAACCAAATAATGACTGATTGTATACACCTAAAAATGGTCATCTAGACTATTAGCCCCTTTTGCTAAATCAGCAATTGCGTATTCTTGATCAAATCCTAGCTCTATCATTTATTCGATTATTTTCTATGGGCTAACCATTTTATCCTAAGTCTTTATTTATTTAAAAGGAATATTTCCTCCCCTTTTAAATAAATAAAAGCCCCCACTTTTCTTCTTATCCTAAGTTGCACAAATAAAGCATTATTCTTATTTTATAAAAAGGGAAAAAGCACTTTTTGTCTCATATGGACACAAAAGTCAACTCCTATTTTCTCATTGGAGGATACTTGTGCACATGGATTGCTCCTCTTTCAAGCTCCAACTTTGATTAAATCTTTTGCCTCTTAATCTCCATGGTCCATTCTTTTTCATTTCTTTTAAAAAGAGAGCTCTCTTCTTCATTCTAGATCCCCAACTTTTTATGCTAACTTTATGCTATAGGATTTCTAGGTCACTTTGGAGCTTTTGAAGATTTGGAGCATTCTTAGCATCTACATCTCATTCTTGCATTCTTAGCTTAGCTTCATATTTATGCTTTCTTAGATTAGCTTCATTTCTATGCTTTAGATTAGTTCACATAGATTAATTAGCTTGGGTTGTAACACTTGCATATTTCCTTTCATAGCTTAGCTTGCATTTCCATTTCTAGCATAGCATTGCATTGCATTTTCATTCTTGATTCTTGAGGATATTGGCATTCTTGCCCTTGTCTTCATTGAATCTCCCATTGCATGGTTTACTAGCAAGAATATAGGCTTAATAGCTCTAGCTGAGAGCATTCTTAAAAACCCTTGCACTCCATGCCTAGGGAGCTATGGATCGATTTGTGAGGGCTCATTCTTGAGTTTCCTTACATGTAATAATTCATAGAAGTGTGACACAATTATAGCACACATTTTTTGGCGCCCACCGTGGGGCAGAGTAGATAGGCTTTGCCCTTTAGTTTCTTGCATTTTCATCATTTTTTGGATTATTTTAAAAAAAATTTACAGGTTTTGGTTTTCTGTCTCAGAGTATCGCACGATACTTCTCAGGTATATCACGCGATATACCTTACTATATGCGTGCGACACTTCGCACCAGAGAAGAATCGCATGGCAGTATTGAAGTATATCGCCTGGTGTCGTGCGAAGTATCACCCACCTATTGTGCAGTATATCACCCGGACTGAGGTATATCACCCGGCTATAGGAAACTGTGTCGCGCGATACTGGTGAAGTCTGAGGTATATCACCTGAACCTGACAGAGAGCTATTTTTGGGCTATTTTATCGATCTTGCAAGTTTCAGGTTCTTTGCTATCTTTTTGAAATTTTTTGAAATTTCCAGCGTTTTCAAATCCGTGCCATTCTGAAAAATGGGTGCCCATTTTTTTTGAAATTTTGCAAATGGTATCAAAAGTTTAAGTGTGATATATCATTGGAAAGGTCTTTTCGAGCCTAATCTAACCATGATGGTTTCATTTTTAGATTTTATCATTTGATCAGTTTTTTTTGTAGATTATCTAATTTTTCATGTACTAATCATTGTTAGATTTTGGATTTTGATTCTCCTAACTCTTGTTGGTTTAACAAGTTGTGGTTGTAGGTGCTTCTTGCTTGAAATTTGCTAAAATCGCATGTCAAAAGACGGCTACTAATGGTTTTTGTAGGGCTGCCCTAAGCATAAAAACTAAATCAAGTGCTTGTTTAATTGCTTTCTTTATTAAGTGCGGCATATACTAGTTGTTTCCTTTCATAGGCACTTAATACCTTGTTGTAGAAATTTTGAGGTGGTAGGAGAGTATGCTCTTCACCCTTGTGGTGAAACAGAAATCTTGACCCATCTTGGGATTTTGAAAGCAAGGGGGTAATTGAATCTTTGCTTGGTGTGTTTGGGAGAGATTCTTGAGATAGGGGAGTATGCTCTTCACCCTTGTGGTGAACCAAAAACCTTGAACCTCAAGAGTTAATCCACTTTTTGTTTAGTATAAGGATCTTTTAGTGGGCCTACTCTTGAGCAATCAAGAGGAACGACCCAAGTGGGGACAACCTTGTCATCATTTTCCTTGGTGGCGAGTGATTCCAACTCACTATAATCTCAAGGCTATCGAGGACACAAAACCTTGGTAGACATAACACTTGTCTTCGCTTGATGTTAGTAGCTCATGAGATTGTGACCATGGGGAAAGCATTGAGTAAGAATGCTTAAGGTACTCTTGAGGCCGCGAGGTCCTAGTCCTTTATGAGGAGCAAGAGGGGCGTTATGAACGGAAGCCCTTACTACAAACCATTAGATAGAGGCCACCTTATTTTAGCCGCTTAGCTTCTTGGTGCAAGGGTTGATCCAAGTGGACTTACCCGGATCACCCCAAGACACTCACCATATGTGTTCCTTTGGTTGTGTTTTTGACACTTCCATGACAACACCAATATCTCTTGTGGGCAACCACTTGGTGTGAGGCAAGGGAGCATCAAGTTGTGGGCCAAGTTGTTGAGTAATGAGCCTTGTCCTTCTAGGTAGTAATTGCTTGAATTGTCTTCGATTGTGCTATACCAGTGTAAATGTCCTCAACATTCAAACAAATGGTAGCATTCATAAGGCTTTCTATTTTGATATCACAAGTGTTTGTCTTGGCAAGGTTGCTTTTTCCCTTGTTCCAAGTGTTTTATGACATGTTTGATCACCTACTGTTTGCAAACTTGTCTATTATCTACTATTACTGTATTTTTGAACTGTGAAATCAAACTTACAACCTACAACATTGACCAACTTGCTTTCAAAACTGAGTTTTTCATGTTCATTGGTCAAGAGTCACATTGTTTGCCTAGGAACTATCGCACAAAGTTATTTTGCTATCTCACTACTGCTTGCAATCCCAAGTTGATTTGTGTCACTTCCAGTCATCCTTGGTCAAACCTTAGGTGCTATGTCATGTTGCTCAATATCCAAATGAATTTCAATGGTATCAATTTGCTCAAAATGACTCTTGGTCACCTTTCTTCCACATCTCTCATGTCTTCCTAGTCTCCCATTTTCATCCTTTCTCTTCTTTCTTCATGCTTCTTTCTCTTCTTCCTAAAATTTTCATGTCTTCTTGATTCTTTTCCTCTTATTATCTAGTCTACCTTCTTCTATTTCATCTCTTCTATTCATTTCTTTCATGCTTGATTCCTCCTCTTCTAGAATCATTAGTTTCAACTATCTTGCTATAGAACCTCTCTTGAGAAGGGATGATCTCGAACTCATTGCTCAATTCGAACAATATTACTTTTCCAACCATCCCACAGGTCATCAACTTAAGGCAAGAGTAAACAAAAAGATGCTTGAGTCTGACGCCTTTGCTAGGATTATAGACATGATTCTCTCACAATCTCCTTCTTCCAATCACTCGTTATCTTCTAGGTCTTCTCATCATTCCTCATCTTCCACATCTTACCATGCCTTTTCCAGACATTATTCTCCTTCTTCAACTTCCAAATTTTATCATGACTCTTCTAAACATTATTCGAATTCCTCATTATCCAAGTCCTCTTCCTACAATAAGTCTTCAATTTCCTCTTCTTCACGATCTTGTTCTTCCTCTACTTCCCCCAAGAGTCTTGCTTTTCTTCTTGAGCCATACCATAATGAGCAATGTGACAATCTTTGTAATACTTTTGATGACTATGATGATGGACATTATAGTGATACTTATGACACCTCTATTCCTCAGAGTCCTTCTAGTCGCAGAGTCATGCTTACTGAAAATGGGTCATCACATTGGATAGATTGTGATGGTGATCCATATGATTCTGATTTTGAAAGAGAGTTTGGTTATATTTGTAGACAATACCTTGATGATGATCCATCTACTACTGCTGAGGACTATGAAATGCAATGCGCTGATTATAAACGTTACTACTACAAGAATATTTCCTCTAAGAATACCACTGTTGAAAATCAAAATTGCACTTTCGAGCAAGATCATGTTAATGTGGAACCTTTGTCTTGCGATAGTCCCCTTCCATCCCCTACTTCTTCCAATACTCATACATCTCCTAAAGCTTTTGAGTCTTCCAAATATTTCGCAAATCCTTCATCCACCGAAGATCCTAATAATTTTCATGCAGTTCCCTATAATTATCCTCAAGGGCTACCTCTTAAAGAAACTCAAGCTAACCTTCCATTGGCTGCAAATACTTCTAATGATGCTAAACTGAAAGATCTTAAGCCTTCATCTACTATACTACCTACTTCAGCTAATTCTTCACCATCTCTTCTAAAGTCTTTCATACAATCCCAACATGCTTCCTTGTCCTTAGAAGTGGCTTCATGTCAAGAGGACTCTAAACATGATGAAGAAAAGAATATAAAAAAAGATCAAGATCAAGAACCCTCCATGTCATCCAGTTATTTTCATGATGTCTCTGATCCATTTCATGGTTCCTTTGATCCTCTATGCTCTTCTGCATTCATTCCACCATCTCCTAAGCAAGATCAAGCTACTACTTACACTATTGAGCTTATTGACGATCAAAATAACCTTACCACACTTGCACTTTCCAAAGATGATGTTTCTATTAAGGTTATTAAAAATGGTGTTGTTACTGCTAATGTTAAGCCTATTGAAGATCAAGAAGCAAATTATGCACTTGTGTTATCCAAAGGTCCTTGTCAAGATCAAAGTCCTCCATCTTCTTGTTCTACCACTCCATGCTCACTTCTGCTTTCTACTCTTCCTAAGTCTTTGCAAGATTTGAACAATCCTATCAAATAAGATGCTCCTATTCAAGATGTCCACAATTCTATTGAAAATTCCAATGCTCACTCCAAAGATGCTGATATCCTTGGTTGTCATATAGACGCTGATGAACTTATTGATTATCCTTTTGCATCTTCCACGTCCATCCTTGGACCTCCTCCACCACTGCTAAGGGCTTTATGTCTTCCTTCCATCTTGGGTCCTTATGTCCCTTCACTTTCCCCTCCTAATTCTCCTAATTTTTCATCCATCTTGGGTCCTTACATCCCTCCATCTCCTATCTTTCCTCAAGATCAACATAGATGCATACCCTTGAATCCTTTTCATCCACCCACCCATCTAAACTAGTCATATCATCCTTCTTCTTCCACAAGTCCCAAGTCTTTTGGAAGTAACTTGAATGTTCAATATAAGAAAAAGAAGCAATACATGAATCCATCAAAAAAAGAAGATCACCATGTCTTCTCTAATCGACATGGAGGCATAAAGTCAAAAGAGATATCTAAGAAGAAAACTACAAGACAAGTATGGGTTCCAAAATCTATCATTGAAGATATTATCTCTAAATCATCCAAAGGAAATACAAAGCCTAAAACTATATGGATTCCAAAGTCTCTCATGTTGAACAAAAAGTAAAGTTGACATTCAAGCTTCCAAAGGCTTCCACTTCATTTTCTTCCAAAAATATTCTTCAATTCCATGCTCCTGAACCGCAACCTCTACTAAATATTCACCATATTCCTTCTCGTATTCCTTCCTTCACATTTTCTCCATCCTCTCGCCACCCTTCAAGGTGTGTGTCGACATTGATCTTGCCTTCCTTTCCATCTATCCTTTCACAATCCTTCCATTCATTATCCTTCTACCTTTTATCCTTTTTCCTCATTTGCCTATTCCTCATATCTTCCAACCTCACTCGCTTTACATAAAACCTTATCCTCCATTTTTCTCTTCCATTTTCCTTTCCCTATCAACATCTTTAAGCATATCATTTTGAATCCTTGACATATTATGGTTTATCCTTTCAAGGAGAATTATCTGCAAAGCTTGCCTTCTTCCAGAAAAAAAAGAAAAAAGAAAAAAAGAAAAAAAATTGAAAATATGCCATGGTGAAAACTTGGAAACAGGCACCTTGGTAGCAAAAGTAAAGAGAAATAAATTCATCCTATGGTGAAAACCACTCTCTTGTGGCACCTTGGATAAGTACCATGATGAAAATCTGACAATCAGACATCATGCGTAGTTCTTCTACATATTTCATCCATTCCATCTTCTCTCTTTGATCTTGACAAAGTTGAACTATATGCAAACATTTGGCTATCTTTTGAGCTATCTTATGATGATCTTGCTTTGATTCCTTTCATTTTTAGCCTTCATATTCATTTTCCTCCATTCAATCTAGCCTTTCGCTATCTTTTTCCCCTTTGGTCTTGATCAAATAAAAAAAGAGTAAAACATGATGCTATGAAGCCTCTTGACATGTCTACTCCTTTGGACTGCATCCTTTCCTACTCTTATACCACGCTTTTGAGGCTTATCCTATGCTGTCCTTTCATTGCTTGTCCAAATATACTTTTCATGACATTTTTCCCTAGCTTGAGTACTCTTGAAGAGTTTTCCTTTGAGGATTTCTTCCCTTCATTCACCTTCATTCTCCTTTCTTCCATCTCAGTCACTAGCTTGCTAATCCCTCTTGTTTTCCACCTTGCTAGACATTGGGACTACATGATGTGATCTTGCTCATGACTTTAATGCCCATTCTATCTAGGGGCATCCTTTGTACATATCTTATTGGTCCTGAAAAACTCCAAAAAAAAAAAATTCATATATGATGCTAAAAAAATCCTAAAAAGCATAAAATGTCCTGAAAAAATACAAAAAAATCAAAAAATAAAAAAAAATAAAAAAAAATTGAAAAAGTGCCTTGGTGAAAACCTGGAAACAGGTGCCTTGGTAGCAAAAATACAAAATTTTTTTTAATAAAAAGTCCTGAAAAATTCTATCAAGTGGTGAAAACTTAGAAATAGGCGCTGCTTGAGACCCTCTGCACTTATGTCTATCAGTCTTGCATGGTGCTCGTTCGCTCCACTTCTCTCTTTGCCTCTCTTAGCTTGGAATTGACTCTTGTCTTAGTCTAGGGGGCATCTATTGTTTTAAGCTTATCTTGGGTCTCTTTGTGTGTCTGGGTTTCTTAGGCACCTTGCAAACAGTGTTTTTCAACACCACCCCAACTGTGTTTTTCAACACTACCCTTGCATCGAGTGTTTCTCAACACTTATCAGATATCCTTGCCGCCATCTTGGATGATGTAATATTTCTCACTGGCAGATGTGATACTCAAAGTTTGACTCTATGACCTACACACACGCACTTGACTCTCTGAGATTTGTTTGACTTTATTTCTTTGCGTGCTGTCTATGATGATTTCTTTGCTAAGTGGTCTCTCCATGAGAAGTTTTCGATGATGCATAGCTAGAAGACTGAGGGTATGAGAACATGTTTTATTTCTTTATCTGCTTGTGGGTATATTTTGTTGGTCCTCACTGTCATGAGCATTTATGCTGGTCTTACTTGACACTATGGACCTACAAGGTATTATCCTTAACTATTTTGCAAGTGCATGCTTCTAGTCATCTTGACTTTCTTGTGTCTCGATGTGAGCATAATCTTGCTATATCAAACTTAGGTGATCTCACTGCATTAGTCATCTGGACCTACATGTCTTTGATGCCTAGGTGGGATTTCCACACTCCTATTTGATATAGATCATATTCAGATCCACATAGTTATACTAGTGTGCATTGTATGATCTTGCGACGCTACCAATAACGCTCGATGATGATTATTAGATGTCTATTGGTTTTGTAACCTTGCAAGTAAACCACTTTTCATGTAGCTTGCATTCTTAAGTTCATGTTAGTTTAGTTTTGCATCTTGCATATGGAGAGAGCTTTCCTTTCATCTTTCATGGACTTGTTAATCATCTTTCACTTCTTGTCTTTCATATCACATCATTTTCCTTTCATTTCGGGATCCAAACCGAAATCCGAGTTCACCTTGATCACCCAAATCATCTTTCTCCTTCTTTCATGTAGTTGGCTGACCTTTTGAGGCCTGATCCTTCAATCTTTGCTTGGGCATTCTTCACCTCTTCATCTCCATCTGTTTCAAACTTCTAGTCTTTCATTCACTTTCATATCCCAAGTTCAAATCCCCCTCCGTGGTGTTTACAGGTTGAGGGACTAATAGGTTCATGCCCCGTGTCCCATGTGTGGGGCATATCTTCACTGCTTGATGGTTATTCTATTCTCTTTCTTTGATTATGATTTCTAGTGATTTGATCATGTTGCTCTTGCTTCTGCATTCCCTCCACCTGGATTTCACTTTTGATCCCGAGGGGGCAGACACATCATATCTTATTGGCTATCTCTTTCCTAAGTGTTCAGTACTGTCACTACCAGGCTGATCATGCAGGATTTTCTATTTTTCTACACTTCATTCTTTGGAGTCAGAATGCTATTGCTTGCATTCTTGGCTATCTCTTGCTTTCTTGGCTGATCTGAGTTACTTTGTGATCCCAAATTGATCTCACATTTCAACTTCATTCTTTGACTGCATGTGTTCCTAGATCGATCACACATTAGTCAAAGAGGGGCAAAATAGTCCAAAAATAGCTCTTTGTCAGGTTCAGGCGATATACCTCAAACTTCACCAGTATCACGTGACATAGTTTCCTATAGCCGGGCGATATACCTCAGTCCGGGTGATATACTGCACAATAGGCGGGCGATACTTCGCATGACACCAGGCGATATACCTCAATACTGCCGTGTGATTCTTCTCTGGTGCAAAGTGTCACACGCATATAGTAAGGTATATCGCGTGATATACCTGAGAAGTATCGCGTGATACTCTGAGACAGAAAACTAGAACCTGTAAAATTTTTGAAAAATAATCTAAAAAATGACGAAAATGCAAGAAACTAAAGGGCAAAGCCTATCTACTCTGCCCCACGGTGGGCACCAAAAAATGTGTGCTATAATTGTGTCACACTTCTATGAATCATTACATGCAAGGAAACTCAAGAATGAGCCCTCACAAATCGATCCATAGCTCCCTAGACATGGAGTGCAAGGGTTTTTAAGAATGCTCTCAGCTAGAGCTATTAAGCCTATAACCTTGCTAGTAAACCGTGCAATGGGAGATTCAATGAAGACAAGGGCAAGAATGCCAATATCCTCAAGAATCAAGAATGAAAATGCAATGCAATGCTATGCTAGAAATGGAAATGCAAGCTAAGCTATGAAAGGAAATATGCAAGTGTTACAACCCAAGCTAATTAATCTATGTGAACTAATCTAGAGCATAGAAATGAAGCTAATCTAAGAAAGCATAAATATGAAGCTAAGCTAAGAATGCAAGAATGAGATGTAGAATGCAAGAATGAGATGTAGATGCTAAGAATGCTCCAAATCTTCAAAAGCTCCAAAGTGACCTAAAAATCCTATAGCATAAAGTTAGCATAAAAAATTGGGGATCTAGAATGAATAAAAGAGCTCTCTTTTTAAAGGAAATGAAGAGGAATGGACCATGGAGATTAAGAGGCAAAAGATTTAATCAAGGGTGGAGCTTGAAAGAGGAGCAATCCATGTGCACAAGTATCCTCCAATGAGAAATTAGGAGTTGACTTTTGTGTCCATATGAGAAAAAAGTGCTTTTTCCCTTTTTATAAAATAAGAATAATGCTTTATTTGTGCAACTTAGGATAAGAAGAAAAGTGGGGGCTTTTATTTATTTAAAAGGGGAGGAAATATTCCTTTTAAATAAATAAAGACTTAGGATAAAATGGTTAGCCCATAGAAAATAATCGAATAAATGATAGAGCTAGGATTTGATCAAGAATAAGCAATTGTTGATTTAGCAAAAGGGGCTAATAGTCTAGATGACCATTTTTAGGTGTATACACTGATAACTATTGATAACTCCTTCAAATGACTGATGCAAATTAGAAAACTAAAATTCAAGGATTAACCAAGTGCAAATCTAGCTCCGAAAAGACCTATTTCTGAAAGTGATATGTCCACCCAAAATCATTGAAATCTGATTATAGATCTAGAAAGTAGACAAAAAATCATGCACTTTCAAAAAAAATTCACCTCAAAATGTTACCGTATGTGCCCAAATGAAGCCCTAGAAGTTACAGAAATCAGGAACAGATAGGTACAGTTAACAAAATCTATAATTTCTGATAAATTAGGCCACCAAAATGCAAAATTAACACCACCACTAGATTCTTCAAAAAATTCTACCCAATTTAAAAAAAATTGCACTCGATTTGGAGCCCGGATGACCAAGTTATGGCTTCCCAAAGTCAGACTGTCAAATAAAAATTGCATATGGTGAGGGCTGAGTAATTTCCAAACTCTGCTGATGTCAGCACTTTGTGGGGTTAAATTTGACGGCTTGAAGCCATCGCAGAAAACCCAATTTGGCCTATTTTGATGGCTAAATGATCGTCAATTTTAAGCTTGTAAACGTGATGACTTAAAAAAAAATGCCCCCTGCTTACGTGTCTGCTGATTGGACTGGTGATTAGGCGGGCCATACTATTCTGTATGGTGATGACATGTCATTACTATCAGTTTTGTTTGCCACCTGGTAGGTTTTGATTGGGTGTGGCTGCATGATGGTGACACGTGGTGGGAGCTGATTATTGGCGTTGCAGCTGACAGGGGTGCCTTGTTGGCCGCTAATTGGGCCCGTGTGGTGGTCTGTAGAGGGCCCGCATGGCAGGGACGTGGCACAGGTGTTTGACGGGGCTGGCCGTAGAGGTGATGTGATGCCGACTATACTGCCGCGTGGCATTGGGTTGCCCACCTATGCGCTGAGGTGGGGTCTCCGCGGGTTGCTCGGTCTCGGCGCTCCAGAGTTTGACTGTCGTGAAGGAGGGAGGGGCCACTGTCGGTGGGCTGAGTGGTGGCAGAGGGAGCCGGTGGGATGGGGTTTTAACCCCTTTTTATGTGCAAAGGCCCACGAAAGAGAAAAGCGAACCAGGCCCGGTGTCTTATTCCACTTTGGGCTTAAGCGCGGGCTTTGCCGATGTGAAACACCTTATTCTCGATGATGCAACGGTTGATGTCACTCTGTTGTGTGCAGAAGAATATTCTCTATCTAGTCCAGGGCACATACCAAGCCCAAATTTTTTACAAGAAATTTTTTTTTTGATAAAAACAAAATAAAAAAAAATATTTTTTTTACAAAATCATACCAGAGAAGGTAGATTGGGCCGTACGATATGATTTGCAAAAAAAGTTTGCCTTGATTTGGACTTTTGTCAAATATGGGTGAGTTTATAGTTGATTTTAACTGAAACAACCTCTTGGACACAATGGTGAGGTCAGATCTACTCCAAGACGCCTCTATCACACACTGGTTCTCAGATCTAAGATTTGGACCTTCAAAGCTTGCAACAAGATCTCTTCAAATTGGCTGATCTAAATGCTCCAATGGCTCTGATACCATGTAAGAATTTGCAAATAGAAAAGATTGAACCAAGAATCTAGAGGTTGAAGAAAAACACAAGAGAGATGATATGAATGCAATGATGGATATTGAATTGATCCAATGAATTCACCTTGAATGATTGATTGATGATTATATAATAGGCCTCCTTATATAGGAAAGGCGATAAGAGAGAATGAAAAGGAGCTGATAAGCTATTACCTATCCTAGGTGTAATCAAATGTCCACCAAATGTGGATCATCCTCCATTATGCAATAAAGTATGTGCAATGGATTATGATGATAATGTGATAAGAGCACTGAAGGTGGATCTCACACACAAAGAGGTATGTGATGACAACTATCACACCTAAAGTGGAAATTCTCCTACACCATGTGCTTAATGAGGTGCACACTCCTAGGTGTCTCAATCACAAACTACTATGCAATGCATTATCCTAAGTAAGATTAAGTAAAGTGTAATTAAGAATATTTAATTACACAGCCACAAGAGTCTTCATTGCATAGTCATTGGAGAGCCATTGATTGCTTCAAGTTTTGGAGGGCCACAAACCAAATTCGGGAGAGCATTTTGAGCAAGATCGGACCTCACCATTGCATCTAGGTGGCTATTTTCATAAATTTTGACTATAAATTTGCCTACCTTTGGCAAAAGTCAAATCTGAGGCAAATTTTTTTTGCAAATCGGACCTCTAAGGCCCGATCTGCAAAATTGGGTAATTATTTTTCCAATTTTATTTCAAATCTGAATTTTATTTCCATTTTCGTCATTTATTTGTCGGATCTAGGTATTGGTATTTTATTTCCGTGTATTATTCTGTCTTCAAATATATATTTGTGGCAAAAAAATTGGCCTTTGAGGCCTATGTGTTGTACACAGAGTATAGGCCAAGCCAGCGAGCTGAGCCTAAACCAAAGTTGACACGAGCTCAAGCTGGATCAAGGTCAAACCGTAAGTAAATTTGGTGAAGACAACTTGCATCGATCTAAGCAACAAGCAACACGAACAACACGTGCAAGTATCAAACTGACTCGGGAGACCTAGCTCGTTTCCTATATGATGGGCCGCAGACATATATTAAACCGCCAGATCCAATTGTCGTGGGCAATGTGGGACTAAAGTCCCATCCACACTGCATGCACCTCCACCAACCGCTACCTCCCGTGCACCCCCGACCTCCTCCACTTTGCACACCACAGCCCACCACCCCTCCTCCGCACAATGCTACCACCTCTGCCGGTCATCCACCCCTGACCCTCCACCATTGGCCAGCCTCCGCCGCTCCCAACAGGGGCTCCCAATTGGTCAGTCTCCGCTCAACCACTTGCACCCAGTGGCACCTCCTTAAGCACCTCAGTCCACGTGACAGACATGCAGGCCAGCCCGCGGCTAGTCCGCCACGTAGGCAATCCCGACCGCCAATAGAAACTCGCCATGTGGCTCATCAGAGAGAAATAATATTTTTAAATTTTTTTTTACATTTTTGGTAGTTTTTTCTGTCTTAAATTTGATGCCCGTTTGGATGTCAAACTGGGCATTTTTTCTTTTGCTGTGATGGTCTTCAAGACATCAATTTTAAGCTCGGGGTTGCATCATCATTTCAGTAGGTTAAATTTGATGGCCGTTGGACCGTCAAACCTAGATGTTTTTGCACTATCATGATGGTCATTTAACTATAAAATTTAAGATACTAAAGTTGGTGATGTCAGCATATTTCAAAATTTTCCAGCCCTCATCATATGCAGTTTTGATTTGGGAGTCCGACTTTGGGAGGCCATAACTTGGTCATCTGGGCTTCAAATTGGGTGCAATTTTTTTTGATTTTGGATAAAATTTCCTGAACTTTTTAGTGATGGTGTTCTTTTCTAGTTTTGGATCATAAATGTTGTAGAAATTGCTTTTTTTTGTGACTGTACCTGTCTGATCCCTATTTTTGCAACTTCAGAGGCTTCGTTCGAGCTCATACGAACACATTTTCAGGTGCAATTTTTTTTGAAAGTGCATGATTTTTTGTCTACTTTCTAAATCTGGTATCAGTTTGGAAAAATTTTGAGTGGACATAGTACTTTCAAAATATGGTCTATTTTGGCCTATTGTGGCACTTGTAATTGATTAGATCCTTGAGGGATCTTATGTCCTATCTTCTTGAGTCTGTTATAGCTTCATTTTTTCTATTGAAAACATCAAAATCAGAAGTCCACTTTGATCCATTTTATCAAGGGGCAATTGTACACGCACTAGCTATAAAGTGCCAAAATCATCATTTTTGGGGGGGTTCTTTGATTGAGTGAATTGGGGAGGTTTCCTGTGTGTTGGTGTCTCTCTCCTTCTTGTGCTCTTTTCATTTTTGCATCATGGGTTCTATTGCAAAATTAACTCCCCATAACTATGCTACATGGAAAGATAATGTATGGAGCAAGTTAATGGTTAAAGGTTTAAATCCATATGTGGATGGTACAATTAAAAAACCCGCTGGTGATGATATTGCTGCCCAGAAACTTTGACACAATCCAAGATTATCTCAACAAAGTCAATGATTATAGAGCACAACTTGATGATTGTGGAAATCCCATAAAGGATGCAAAGTTGGTTAGTCACTTGTTGAAACATCTTCCTCCCGAATATGCAGTCATTCTGTAGTAGTTGTTGTTGCATTCATGACTTGGATTGTCATTGATGTCAACATAGTGATATTCTGGATATTAGTAGGAAAGCAAGTATAGTTTTGTTTTGCGCACATATTTTATTGCAGATTGGCTTTTGTGCAGTTGATGGTATGTTATTTGGTGTGTTATTAACCTATGGTTAATAGCGCAAAAAGAAATTCATTCATTTATGAGAGTTATGAGCATTTTGGTGAAAGCAGTGTTTAGACAGTGTTTCTGTGAAGCGATTTTAAAAAATCGGAGGATATCTCTTAGCTGGGATGGAATCTGATTTTGCGCAGTTAAAGGGATGTTGGAGACTCATTAATGATGACATGGTTCATAGCACAAACTTTGAAGATATGTTTGGAGAAAGTTACAGTATTTGGAAGTCGACAATTTTATGTGAAATTTTGTGTGTAGCGTGTAGAATTTATTATTTTGTAATTGAGGACCGACTCATTTGTAATTATTTGAGTTTGGTATATAAGAAGGAATTTTTTCCTTGTTGTAATATGTACTATGAAGGTTGAGATGCGAATATATGCATGAAGTGAAGAAAAGAGCTAATTCAGTGATGAAGGAAGACTTGTGAGTATAGAGATTTGGAATTGTGATCTTGTGTAGCAGAGAGTGCAGTTTTGGCACAGTGTGAAGGAGGTAATATATTTCATATTATTCTATTGAATAATTCTAAGATCTTTTGGACCGTGGGTTCAAAGATCTTGCCTTGAAGCTGTTTGGGCAGTGGGTCCTTCTGTCTTCCATAAACTCTTAACCGGGTTAGAATCTTTTAACAGGGATTTATATGTACTGAATGTATTTCATAAGAATCCTAACAAGGTCCATCCTCTAACAAGGAACTTTCATATTAGTGCATCATTTTGTGGGCATCATTCCCACCGGGGTTTACTCTTTTCAAGAGGTTCCCTAGTCAACATATCTTGTGTTATTGTGCAATTGTGTATGGTTATCTTTTTATGGTTGATTAGTACATTAATTATATTGTTTAAAGTAGTTGAATGGTTAAATTATTAGATAACTGATTCACCCCCCCCCCCCCCCCCCCCCTCTCAGTTATCTTGGGGATCTTTACTTTCTAATAATGGCTTCTTCACAGTCCATGTTTTCATCATTTGAGCCTTGCAAAGGTCCACCTATTTTGATGGGCAATCACACTTACATGAATGTGATTGGGAAAGGAAGTATTGATGTTAGGGAGGGACACTTCAATGATGTGTTGTGTGTTCCACACTTGACCAATAAACTTCTTTTTATCTATCAAATCACAAATGGTGCTACAAAGAAGACTGTGGAATTTACACCTGATTCAGTTTTCATCAAGGACTTGGAGAGTGGATTAGTTATTGCTATTGGGATAGTGGATCACTCTTCTCGGTTGTACTCCTTTCTAAAATTTTTTCCTCTTGATGACAATGATTCTTCAGACAATGATTCTTTAGCATATGATCACGATTACAGTGATGATTCAAATTTTGAGGAGAGTTTTGGCTACTTGAACTTGGGTATTCTCACTCATGATCAAGTTCTTGAGCCTTCCATTTCATCTCCTCTTATTGAGTCTACTCCTAATCTTGCTCCTAATGATTCTTGCATTCACATAGTCATGGGTTCAGGTGCTTCAGTGCAACAAGATATTCATTGTCTTCCAGACTTGGTTCCAAGGGATGACTACTTGACAGATATTTTAGGTTTATTTGTGGAGTCCTACATTTTAGATTTGGGAGACTTCATTGATGCCATTCATCTTCTCTTTGTTGAGGATGATCCTTCTTCAGTTGCTGCAAGGGAGCATGCTGACCCTCATATTCATTCTCTACTTGATCATTCTTTCGAGGGTGACATGATTGTGGATACTTTGATACAACAGTTGGAGGAGGCCTCTTTAACTTTAGAGAAGACATTTGAGTCTTTGGAGATTGGTTTTCATGAGTCTCAAACTTCACTTGAGATGTCACATTGCATGGTTCACATTGACCATACTCATTGTTGAAGATTCCTTTTCAGTTTCCTAAGACATCATACATTTTGAGTATTCTTCCTAGAGATTGGGGAGGATTCATTGATCCACCTATGGACTTGTTTCTTCTTAAGGGGAGGAACATCATTCAGTTTTCTTGGTGCAGTTTCTACATTGATCCAGGTGCATCTATCATGGGTCTACATTCTACATTGAGGGGGGGATTTCTTTCTTCTCTTCCTACTTCATTTGAGGAGGCATCTTTGTCTTCGAAGTTTGATCCAAATTCTTATGTGGATCAGTTATCATTGGTTCCTTGTTTGTCACCTTCTTCTATTAGGCTTTCTCCTGATTGGTTTGTGGCATCTTCATCAACCAAGGAAATAGAGACACATGGGCATACTTTAGAGACATCATACTTCATTTGGATTCCCATTCCTACTTCCTATCCACAATGGGAAGCCTTCTTACATCTATACTTGGTGTATCTTCTTCCTAAGGGGAGAAATGTTGTTTGTAGGCATTGGACTATGTTTTGTGATCAATTATTTGATTATTTTTCCTATCTCTCTTGTGCTATCTCTTGAGATTCTAAATCTTGGCTTTTATTCTTTTCCTTAGGCAAATTCTTACATGGTATTAGAGCCATATGAGTTTCATTGTATAGCCTATTTTGAGAGATTTTTATTGTAGGTCAAGATTGGAGCTTGCTGGTGCAAATCAAAGGTTGGCATCACATTAAGAAGGTCCAAAAACCCCTAAATTAAATTTTTTTTCATCCAAATCAGACATCTGAAGCAAATTCTAGAGCTATTTGAATTTTCAAGGTGCAGCAGTGATGATTCAGAAAAAAATAATTTCAGAGGCGATTTTCAAATAGTGATATCTCAGTCATCCGGACTCTGTTTTTCAAGAAATTTTTTTTGTTTTGGGGTAGAATTTCATGATCTACACAATGGTATAGGTGATTTGTAATCTTGATTTTTGATATTTTTTGAAAATCGTAAATCTTGATTTTTACAACTTTAGAGGCTTCGTTCGGGCTCATATGGACACATTTTCAGGTGCTATTTTTTTTGAAAGTTCATGATTTTTTGTTTACTTTCTAGATTTGGTATTAGTTTGGATAAATTTTAATTGGGCATAGTACTTTCAAAATTTGGTCTATTTTGGCCTATTTTTGCACTTGTAATTGATTAGATCTTTGAGGGATCTTGTGTCTTATCTTCTTGAGTCTTCTATAGCTTCATATTTTCTATTGTAATCATCAAAATCAGAAGTCCACTTTGGTTCATTTTGGAAAGTGGCAATTGTACACGCACTATATATAAAGTGTCAAAATCATCTATTTTGGGGGGGTTCTTTGGCTCATTGCATTTTGGGGTGTGCATTATTTTTTTGGTCTCATTGTTTCATGTGAGAAGCACATCATGGATAGTTTAATTAAGTTGACAAGAGGAAACTATAAGCAATGGAGTGAATTGGTTCTTTCTCATCTTAGTGAGCATAACCTATTGTCCTATTTGTATGAGTATAGACCTAAAAGTCCTTCTTACAATTGTGACTCTTACTCAGAAGTTGTTAAGGTTATCTATTTGAATATGGATATAGATGTTATGGATTTCCTTGATGACTATAAAGATGAAATAATGAATATTCCTAATCTTTGGACCATTCTTTGAGAAATGTATGGAGATCCACATATTCCTCCACTTCCAAAATGTCTAGAACCTCCAGTTGCAGCTCCTTCTCCTCTTACTGAGATCACATCTCTTGATGATGCATGTCTTCCTATAGCCATTGACAATTTTGATTCAGTGCAACAGGATATTCATTATTTTCTAGACTTGGTTCCATGGGATGACTACTTGACATACATTGCAGGTTTATTTGTGGAGTCCTACATTTCAAATTTGGGAGACTTCATTGATGACATTCATCTTCTATTTGTTGAGGATGATCCTTCTTCAATTATTGTGAGGGAGCATGCTGAACCTCATCTTCATTCTCCACTTGATCCTTCTTTTGAGATTGACATGATTGTCGATCCTTTGATACAAAATTTGGAGGAGGTCTCTTTAACTTCAGAGAAGACATTTGAGTCTTTGGAGATTGGTTTTCATGAGTCTCAAACTTCACTTGAGATGTCACATTGCATGGTTCAGTTTGATCATACTCATGTGTTGGAGATTCCTATTCAATTTCTTGAGACATCATACATTTTGAGGATTCTTCCTAGAGATTGGGGAGGATTCATTGATACACCTATGGAATTTTTTCTTCCTAAGGGGAGGAACATCATTCATTTTTCTTGGTGCAGTTTCTACATTGATCCAGGTGCATCTATCATAGGTGTACATTCTATATTGAGGGGGGGCTTTCTTTCTTCTCTTCCTACTTCATTTGAGGAGGCATCTTTATCTTTGGAGTTTGATCCAAATTCTTATGTGGATTAGTTATCATTGGTTCCTTGTTTGTCACCTTCTTCTATTAGGCTTTCTCCTGATTGGTTCGTGGCATCTTCATCAACCAAGGAAATGGAGACATTTGGGCATACTTCTGAGACATCATACTTCATTTGGATTCCCCTTCTTACTTATTGTGTGTGTGAAAATTGTACCTGACCTGTAGACCCAACACTTCAATAAAACATTAGAGGTTAGCAAAAATGAAATCGTGCAATGAATTGAAAGCTAAACTAACCAGGTGATTTACTGCCTTCTAATAGGTGTGAGATTGATGTTCTCAGATTGTTATCGAGATCGGTGACCTCGACGACACCTAAATGAAGGATTTGAATGCAAAAGATGAATATGAAATGAATGCAAAGTAATCTATTTTTTTGATTTTCTATGCAATATGAATGATAAACTGATATGAAATTGATCTATATGAAATTGATCTATATGAAATTGATCTAACAATGATATGAATCTATGCTAAATGATATGCAATGCTCAAAACAAGAAAGATCTCACAATAGCTTGGATTCGCAAAGATGAGTCTTCAGACTCCAATTCGATAGCGTGAGAATGCAAATTCGTGGATGAATTATGAAGAGCTGAGCCTTGATTTTATAGAAACTCAGGGCTTTGGAGGTGCATGAAAGAAAGCCATAAATCACTCAAATAACTCAGCTTGATTTTTGAGTTATTTTTAAATAAAGATAATTTAATTCACAAAAACATGCAAATCATGCAAAAATAGCTTTTTAACTCAAATTAGAAGTTTAGATCAACTTTAAAACTCAAAAATGATGTTGAGTTCCAAAAAGTCAATAACTTGCATTGATTTTCTGATTTGGAGTTTAACTGCTCTTTGATTATGCACATGGATAATTATGAATTAATAAATAAATAAAGTGATTTATTCTCAACTTAACTGATTTTGAAAAATAAAACAATTGATTTATGGGTTAATCAATTATTTTTCAAACTTTTATTAAAAAATAATATCATTAAATATGACAACTTGTTTTAATTAATTAAATAAGAATTTAATCAATTAATGATAGGAATTTTGATTTATTGTCAAATTTAAATAATAATACTTAGGAATAAATATAATTAAATTCAACTTAATAATCAAGTGGCAAGGTTAAATCAATTAATTAAATATTCATCATATTCAATTAATCAACTTTAGGATAAATGAGATTTATCGCCAAATAATCATTAAATTAAAGATAATTATGATGATTAGGAATATTACTAGGAATATTCCCCAATGCAGAATTTAAGATAATCAATTAGGATTTGATGATGTGCATAAGTGCCTTTGGTTAGGACTTTGATGTCCATTTCATTTGATGTGTCGATATAGAGGTTAATGAACCTATAACCCATTTTTGGGGTATTACATTTTGCCCCTCTTTGAATTATTGTGCGAAGCACAGTGGTTCAAAGACAGTCTGTGTATGATGTTTGAAACTGATGATCTGATATGAGATTGCAATTGATATGAAACAAAAACTATGATATGAGACAAAGATTGATTGAAAGATTCGAAGATATTAGGTCCTGAATGACCAAAGATAATGTTAACTATAACAGCAATGAACTAATGAAACAAAAGCATCAAAACACCTGATTCTGAACCTTATGATTGCAAAGAAGTGAGTGACTGGTTCCAGACTTGATTGTCTTAGAAGACCCACGTAGGTATCACATATGAACCCATCAGTTACCGAAGAATCAAGGAAATAACACAATTGAACCAATAGTTGCAAAAAAAATTGATACAATTTACAAGATTAAGAGAATACCAGATTGATATGGATCGATGATGAATCTGATATGCCCCAAGCGATAATAGATTTGATTTTCCCCAAGCGACGAGGAATTTTTGATGAATCAACAATTAGATATGGTTGTTGTCTTGATTACTGAGGAAAGATATGATTTCAGCTTTAGATTACAGACTTTTAATGATATGCAATACCATGCCCCCTTCAGGATTAAAATTGAAATCTGACAAGAAAAGTCATCGTTGATAGTTCAGAAGCATGTTAATTGATTTGAGAAGTGGGTAAACACGTTCGAGAACGCATCTTGCATCGTTTGGAGGTCCTGGAGACCAAGTTTGACTAGGTTTGACCATGAGTTGACCATGGTTGACCAAGTTGAAATTTTGATAGTTTGATGGAAGATAATCAGTTAAGTTGAATACTAGATTTTTGTGATGAATGAAGGTTGATGATGCAAGCAGTAGACCGTCCTAGGCCCAAAAATTTTAAATCATGATTTTGACATAATAAACAATCTCAGATTTGAATTTTGATCCCGAAAATGGATTTAGAATGTCAAAATTAGCCAGGGGTGCAATTTTCATGAAAAATGGAGCACTTTTGAAAATTAGGTCAAATGTTATATAAAGGCCTAAAGGGTCATTTTCAATTCATTTCAACCATTTGACTTTGGAGACTTTGTGGAGCCCTCTGAGCAAGAAAATGGTAGAACAGTGAGAGCCAAAGGTTCCTGTGAGTTCGCATCGATTTGAGCGCAGCCGGAGATACCAGAGACCCTGATAGTATGGACATCCGGTAGGTGGACCTCTGTGCCCCTCTAAAAATGCAAATTTTTCATGTTTTATAGCATTTTTGAATTTTTTTGTACGCGTTTTGCTTTTTGAATTTTGCATGTTTGAAAACTCATACGAGTCCCATCCCAGACTCGTACGACACTTCATTTTAATTTTCTTTGTCATTTCAAGTCCACCCAAGTGTCATATGAGAGGGACCCGTGTGTCGTACGACATTTCATCAGGTCCCTTGAAACTCATATGATTTCGGGCATAGTGTCGTATAAACATGAATTGTCATTTGGTCTTCTATGGAGTGTCGTACGACACTTGATGCCAGTTTGGAATGTTGTTTGAAAAATAATGAGTTAAAAACTGACTCTTAGGTCAAAAATTTGATTTTTCTGATAATTTTGCCTGATTGCTGACCCTTTGACCCACCTTTTGAAATATCAAACTGTTCCATTCTTGTACTATTAGCCTGATTTTGAACTCAATTTTTGATTAAAAAAACACCCTATTTCTGCATAATATAGGTCACATATCCAGATGTACATGTCCATCATTCTTACTCGGTGACACAGAGACTGTGTGTCTTGCTTCCTAACCCTATGAGGGTTCATCTTGTTGCATGCAGTTTTGAGCATCTCATTCATTTACCTGATATTAGGGTAAATCATGGCCTATTGACTATGTTGATAGAGAGATTTCACTTAGAGACTCAGACCTTTCATTTATCGACTGGAGAGATGATAGTGACTCTAGAGGATATTTATAGGATACTACGCATTCCATTCCATAGCAGTCGACATCCGGAGTATGTGAGTTCCGGCCAGACTGATCTTCATGCCTTTAGGTGTCTGTTTGGTGATAATACATAGTTGATGGGGTCCATTTCTTGGGAGACCCTTGTACAGAGATATGGCCAGACGCACTGTTTAGAGTGCATTATCATTGGGATGATCATAGAGCTTATCATGCCAGGCCGTCAGCAGAACAACTTTTTGATGGGATGGGCTCCGATGGTAGCTCTTCTGATGGCCACTCCTATTGAGCTTGCCTGGGGTCAATGCCTGTTGGCCCACATGTTTTCAGAGATGCATGAGGTCATGTATTAGGATTGCAAGAGCTTCATGTCTGGAGCTCTTATATTACAGATATGGGCATGGGAGCATATCCCTGTGTTGAGACCGGTTTTCCAGACACAGCGGCAGCCACAGGAGCCAGTGATATATACGTATGTTGGTTATGTCACACAAGTCCACATGCATCATACTGAGTACTTCCACTGATGTTTAGATGATATGACATTTGTGCATTAGAGACCCTATTTGCAGATAGAGGTATGACCCACTGCGAGGGAGCAGTACAGTTTTCTTTTTCAGAGTCGGGTACTTATTGGCCAGTCTCCCACCATTTTGGAGAGATTTTTTATTACTAGAGTGTGGCAACAGTATGGATGTAGACAGGATGCCCCACAAGAGTATACTGCATATGCTCACATTGTTCATGAGATTGGGCTCAGATGGACACATCGTCTCACCTATTCGTTATGTTCAGAGGAGTATAGTGCCATCATAGGTAGAGATTGGGATTACCATCCATAGGTTATTGATGCAGAGGTCATAGATGGATACATTGCTTGGCTAGCAGATCATCCTGTTCACAGATTCTTGGATCCCACTGAGTTGATACCCTCCATGGAGGAGGCGATGGATGTTACAGGTGATCCCGTGGGATAGGGCCCTAGACCTCAGGTAGAGCATCCTACACCACCCAGACAAAGAGTGATGGCTCCACTTCAGAGACCATCAGGACATATGAGGCCCCCTCATCCTTCTACTTCTATAGTAGGAACATCCACAGGTTCACAAAGACAGAGCAGGGGTGAGAGAGGTACTTTGGGTAGTGTTGGTTCTACAGATGAGGTTTTAGCAGTTGAGCAGTTTGTAGGTGGCGATGTAGATCCCTCACATGAAGATACCACTTTTGATCTGGGAGCTGAGGTTAGATGCCGTAAGGTGCACAGAGTAGGTACCACTAATCAGCAGCCAGAGCAGCCACATAACACAGAGATGCCAGTAGCTGAGGCCGATCCTACTATTCCTCTCACTTCATCAGAGACTATCAGACGTCTCAGTGCTCAAGTCTAGGACCTGAAGGTACAGAATGCTAGGTGGGAGGAGAGGTATCGAGAGGTAGATAGGCAGCACATAGAGCTTCATACAGAGTTTCACTCAGAGGTTCAGAGATTACAGATAGAGGTGACCCATCAGATCACACAGGCTTCATATTATGTGTCTGCCTACTATGCTGTTGTCCCTGCTATGCAAAGAGTGCCCATTTATTTAGATTGCATGGAAGCCTCAAAGGGAGCTAGGGCACCGAGAGTAGAGGCTATACCTGATGCACCACCACCTCCTCCACCAGATACTGAGGAGCGTGCCAAGAGTTGATTCTTGCTCTCATGTTTTGATATACTTTGTTCTTTTTGATTATTGATATACTATTCTGACTCTGATAGCTCTCTGGAGCTCATTCTTTTGTACATTGTGCCAGTAGTGCACCCCTGACACATTTTGAGATTATGATATATAAGAGATTGATGTTTTTGGTTGTGACTTCATTTGTACTTGTCATGTTTTGATTTATGATGATATCATGCTATGCTTATGCTATGATTAGTGTAGAATGTATGTATGGATGTTATGCAATGCAATGATTTCTTTCATATGTATGGATGTTATGCAAATGTAATTCATTATGAAAAGATGTATGTATGATTTATGCTTAGGCATTAGATGTAATGTAATGTAACAAATGGTAATGATATGAGGTGTAAATGCAGTGATACACATGATATGTTTTTGCAGGTTGATGAAGACAAGTACTCAGTCTTATGTCAAAAGGATATTTTAACCCAGGAGAGTTATTGCTTGTAGTTCAATGAAGAGACCTTCGAGTGAGACTCAGCTCTCGTTAGATGTGAAGAATTGATATGAAGAATTGTTTAAGCTTTGAAGTGTTTCCAAACATTTGTGAGATCATGTAGACATGCAAAATGCAAAGAAACATGTAGAATGAAATGCAACCTAGGACCTAGGACCTACTCACTGATCATGTGTCAATTTGTTATCATCATTGAACTTTTAGGTAACCAGATAAATCAATATAATGCCCACTAGCTATGAAACCATAGATATATGAATATCGATTTGTATGCGCAAGAATCAATACAACACCCACTGGTCAACAACCATGGATATATGAATATTGATTTTATTTTTGGAATGTCGGATTAGATATAAGCACCAAGGCATAAGCGCCAGGATGACCAGAATATCATGTCCATTTTGATATAGCAATTTGTATAAGCATCAAAACATAAATGTTGTGATGACCAGAATATGCCTTGTGATGGAGACACATCAAACAGTCAAGAGATCATTCTAAATCCAATGTGAATTACCCGTAGTGACCCTTTATCATTCACATCCTTAGGTAAGATCGCATTTCATAGTAGGAGAAAGAACTCACTCAAAAAGACAATAGTTAGATCAAACTTCCTTGAATTTTCTGGGTATCAATGGTTGAGGTACGCATGGCCATCCAATTCAAGATAGAGGCTCTTACAGTCGGACACCATTTCAATCCAAAATTTCCAAAGTTGTTAGATTTTCACAGACAAGCAGAAGACAAAGAAAATATTATGCCCCCAGTCATCACTCTCTAAATCCTATAAAGGACATCATCGAAGAGCTCAAAAGGACATAATATGCAAAAATCTCAATGTGGATCAATAAGCATACAAGGAGATAAAAGCATTGTAAAAAGCATAGATTATTTTCAGTTTTGATGTTTGATGTTGATTGCGTTGTTGTAGAGGCAAAATCCTTTCTGGAGACAAGACTGACTGACTGACTCAAATGAAGCTGCAAAGGACTCTGACTAGATATGATACATCTCAAATACATTGGAGACCATAGGATATGACTTTGATTTCCCCCAAGTTTGAACATTGATAGGATACAGACGCTTGAGCAGATTGGTGTGCAAACTGACTTATTGAAAAACTGGAAATGTAGAAACAAATTGGGAGATATGTACAAACTAAAGTAAGACTGAAAGCTGGGAAAGACCAAGATTGCACTGATAGATGGAGCATTTTGAAACAAGTAGCACCCATTTTCCGGGTCTTCACCATCTTGGCAGAGATTCTATTTTTGCTACCAAGGTGCCTGTTTCCAGGTTTTCACCAAGGCACTTTATTTTTTCTTTTTCTCATTTTTTTGTATTTTTCATTTTTTCAATTTTTTCAATTTTTTTAATTTTTTTGTGAATCATCAAGGTGACTATTGCTAAGTTTTCACCAAGATGTTCATTTTTTTTTTAGGACTTTTTTTGATTTTTAAAATTTTTTCAGGACATTTTACCATAGACTGAATGCCTTAGGTGTAGAATTTCTTTAGATGGAGAATGTTGATTGGTTCTT
This sequence comes from Chamaecyparis obtusa, assembly GCA_027943335.1. Taxonomy (NCBI): domain Eukaryota; kingdom Viridiplantae; phylum Streptophyta; class Pinopsida; order Cupressales; family Cupressaceae; genus Chamaecyparis; species Chamaecyparis obtusa. The sequence continues at coordinate 2,919,866 of BSBK01003050.1, read as the reverse complement.
AGAGCTGTTCTCCTTTAGTCATTGAGAGTTGATAGGCACCAGAGCCAAAAGTAGCAGTGATTACAAAGGGACCCAGCCAATTGGGTTCAAACTTCCCCTTGTGTTCCCGATGTGATGGATTTTTAGGATTTTCTCTCAAGACTAGATCACCAACCTGAAATTCTCTGTGTCTGACTTTCTTGTTGTAGCCTCTAGACATTCTCTTCTAATATACTTTGAGATGATCATATGCTGCTTGTCTGTGCTCATCTTGTAGTTCAAGTTCTTGCAACCTAGACACTCTATAGTCATTGTCGGTGATAAGTCCATGCATTCTGATTCTTAGTGATGAGATTTCAACCTCAATAGGTAGTACCACTTCAGACCGATAAACTAAAGTGAATGGTGTAGCCCCAATGGGTGTTTTGATACTTGTTCTGTAGGTCCAAAGAGCTGGATTGATCATCAGGTGCTAGTCTCTTCCTGTTTTATTCACTATTCTGTGCAAGATTTTCAAGAGATTTTTGTTTGAAGCCTCTGCTTGTCCATTCCCTTGAGGATAGTAGATAGAAGACTGATGTTGTGTAATCTTGAATTTAGCACATAAGTCATCAAGGTCCTTGTTTTTGAATTGTCCCCCATTATTGGTGATTATAGAGTGAGGAATCCCATATCTGCATATAATGTAGTTCAAGATGAACATAGAGATTTGTTTCCCCATTGCTTGTGTTAGAGGAACCGCTTCTACCCATTTTGTGAAATAATCTATAGCTGTGATTATATGGGTATGTCCATTAGAAGAGTGTGGATAGATGGCACCTATAAGATCAAATGCCCATTATTGAAAAGGTCATTGTGTTGTGAAGGGAAGTAGATCTCTCCCTGGAGCATGAATCAAGTTACCATGCACTTAGCACTTTTGACAACTTTTAGCAAACTTGATTGAATCTTTCTCCATTTCAAGCCAATAGTACCCTGCCCTAATAAGTTTTTGAGCTAGTGTTAAACCATTTGAGTGTGACCCACAAATACCCTCATGGAATTCCTCTAATGCACGTTGAGACTCTTCCCATTCTAAAAATCTAAGTAGCGTACCATCTAGACCTCATTTGTATAGATCATTACCATTGATGACATATTGGGAGGCATTATGGATAAGGTATCTCTTTTCATGGCGGTTGAAGGTATTGGGAATGATTTGGTCTTGGAGATAAGAAAATAGGTTTTTGTATCTAGATGAATCATGACCTACAATGATGCAAATCATGTGGGTTTTAGGGGAGTCATATGCAGGATAAGATAGTGCTTCCACCAGGAACTCGTAGCGTAGCTCATGTTCAGGCTACTGTAATAAAGTAGATAGTGTTGCCATTACATTGACAGCTTTGTTCTCCGTTCTAGGAATTTTTTCAAATGTGATAGATATGAAATATTTCTTAAGATCATCTACCATTCTCTTGTAAGGAATGAGATTTTCATCTTTATTTTGGTACACATCATTGACTTGATGAATAACAAGTTGAGAGTCTCCATGAATGCGTAGCTTTGTCACTCTCCACTCAATTGCTAGTTTCATACCATTCAAAAGGGGCTTCATATTCTACAATATTGTTTGTGCAAGGAAACTTTAATCTGAATGATTTTGGGATTGCATATCCTTGAGGAGTTATGAACAACATTCCTGCTCCAGATCCATTCTATGTATAGGAGCCATCAAAGAATAACTGCCATCCTTTAGAAGAAAGATGCATGATAGAGGAATCTAGAAATTCCATTTGTAGTGGTGTGTCATCAAACAATGGTGCTTCTGCTAATTAATCAGCAATGACTTGCCCTTTGATAGCTTTTCATTCCACATATTCAATGTCAAATTCACTTAAGAGCATGACCCATTTAGCTAATCTACCTGTGAGGGTAGCTTTGCTTAGGAGGTACTTGAGTGGATCAATTTTAGCTACCAATTGTGTAGTATGAGCTAACATGTAGTGTCTCAGTTTCTGTGATGCAAAGATCACAACTAGACGAGCTTTCTCAATAATTGAATAGTTCTTCTCATATGCAACCAATGTTCTACTAATATAGTATATAGCTCTTTCCTTTTTGTTCTCATCATGCTGTGCTAGCAATGCCCCCAGTGATGTATCTGTTGCGGAGACATATAAGATCAATGGCTTCCCATGAATAGGAGGCATCAGGATAGGAGGATTTGATAGATACTTCTTGATATGGTTAAAGTTCTATTCACATTCTTTTTTCCATGCAAAGGTCACACCTTTATGTAATGTTTTTGTAAACGGCTGTGATATGTCCGCTAGTTGTGATATGAATCTTCTGATAGATTGAACTCTTCCTTGCAATGTCCTCATCTAACTGATATTCTTAGGAGGTTGCATCTCCATTATAGCCTTTACTTTAGCTGGATCAACCTCAATACCCTTCTTTGAAATGATGTATCCTAAGAGATTTCCAGAAGTGACACCAAAAGCACACTTCTTAGGATTTAGTCGGAGACTAAACTTTTCCATTTTGTCTAGGATCATGCTCAAGTCCTTTAGATGTTCAGTTCTAATCATAAATTTTGCTAAACTATCATCAACATAATCTTCCATATTTCGATGCATCATGTCATGGAAAATAGATGTCATGGTTCTTTGATATGTTGCACCAGCATTTTTAAGCCCAAATGGCATGACATTCCAACAGAAGGTGCCCCATGCACATGTGAAAGCAGTTTTCTCTTGATCCTCTGGAGTAGTTTTTATTTGATTATATCTAGAGAAACCGTCCATTAAGGAATACATCTTGAAACCCATAGTCATGTCCACTATCATATCAATGTTAGGTAGTGGAAAATCATCCTTGGGGCACACTCTATTCACATCTCTAAAGTTTGTGCACACTCTGATTGAACCATCTAGTTTAGAAATGGGTACGATATTGGAGATCCACTTTGCATAGTCAATAAATTAGATGAATCTGACTTTCAGGAGCTTCTCTAATTCAGCTTTTACCAAGAGTGCAACGTGAGGATGCATCTTTCTCAATTTTTTCTTGACAGGTTTGACATTTGGAGCAATAGATATATGATGCATTATGAGATTAGGATCCAATCCTGGCATATCTGAATATTTCCATGAAAAGTTGATCTTCTTCTCTATTAGGAATGTAGTAAATTTTTGTTTCTCTTCTTCTGATAATGATTGTGCGACATGTACCAATTGTGGTTCCTCTATTGTACCCAAATTGATGGATTGAGTGGGCTCAATTAGAACTGGAGATCTGTCCTGTAAATGACTTGGAAGGACATCAAATATCTCATCCTTAGGCACCTCAGAGAGGTTTTCACCTTCAGATACATCTTTTATTTTTACTTTTGTAGGTTCTGAGACTGCCACAAAGTGGTTTTCACCCTCATAACTCTTTTTCTTTTTCTTTTTATTATTATTTTTCTGACTAAGATATTTGATGTTTGACTTGGTCATGCTAATGCTCAGTTCACTGATGGAAGTCCTCATAGGCTCAACTGCATTTAAGTAGCAAGCAAGGGCATAGTCATTTGGGAAGGTATAAATACCATGGCTCAGATTTGTGGAGGTTTGATCAATAAGTTTTGGATATTTGATAGTCAAAGTAGGGAAAGATTGGGAGATAGTGTTTACAAATATAGATCTGTCATCATTGGGCCTAACCTAACACTTGAGTTCAAAGGTGATATTACAACTTAAAACATTCAATTCGTGAATAGGCTCAATGTCATCATGGGAGTCCAATTCAGCCATAGGTGGATCAGACTCGATAGGTTCATCATTTCACTCTAGAATTATGTTGGGATTAGGTGCATATTGGTGAATGACTTCAAAATGTTTCTCTGTAATAAGCTCATCTTCATCTGGTTTTAGAATGGCTCCCCATTCATAGTCATTTGATTCAACTTCTAATTTAGGATCTCTAGGAAATCTTAGAACATGAGTAAAGTCAGGGTGAATAACCCAAGAAGGTTTACCCTCAGATTCTGATTTGAATTCATACTCATGGGAATCTATCTCAGAATCACTACTACTTCCCTCTTCTTGATTGTTTTCAAGATTAGTTGGTTCTTGTGTTGCAACTATCTCTTGATTGATAGTAGGTTCTTGTGTTTCTACTACATTAATTGTTTTGATTGGATCATCTTTATCATCAAGAAGGTCTTTGATCTCTTTAGAAAATTTTTCATAGGGGATGAGTTTTGAACTATCTGAATCACTATCTGATGGTTCTTTTTCTTCTTTCTTAAGAAGAGGTTCTCCTGGTGTGATCTGCTCTATGACATGAGAGCAATTACCTTTGAGGTGATAGGGTTTCTTCTTAAAGCCTAAGCCAACTTTGTCTTTATTTTCTCTACCAGTATGTGGGAGAGGTACCATGAGACCTTTCCTTCTAACTCCTAGAGGTCCTTGACCTAGATATCCCATCTTAGCTATCAATTTATCTCCTGGACCATATGACTTAGAAGAGAGTTTGGATACTGTAGAGCCACTAGTTTGAACAACTTGAGATTCAGGTTCATCTTTGTATAGCCATGATAGCATAGCTTCATCCTCTTCAAACTCTTGCTTGGATACTTGTTCTACCACAAAATTCTTTTTATATGCTTCAAGAGGTTCTTTAGGTTCAGGCTTGGATAATTGCAAAGATTGTCCATAAGACTTAGGTGAGATAGGGAGAGATGTCAAAGATAAGATTGGCTCTATAATATATTCTCCCATCCCATTTTCTTTGATATTGACCTCTTTTGCAAGATCTTCCATGTTAGATGTGGACACTTCTTTAGTTAGTTCAATGGAAGATTCTCTGTTATTAGGTACAAGCTTATCTGCACTTTCTTTCAATGTATTGCAAGTTGTATTCAGATCTGTGGGGATAGTAACCTCTACTCCTTCATAAGGAAACTTCAAACATTGATGGTATGTAGAAGGAATACCTTGCATTTCATGTATCCATGGTCTCCCTAGGAGGATATTGTAGGCCAAAGGTAGATCAAGCACTTGACAAATGGTATCTTTGATAACTGGACCCACTCGGATGGGTAAGACAATGGTGCCTTTAGAAGATCTTTCTTGTTCATCATAGGCTTTGATAGTTATTTTCTTTCGAGGATCAATAGCCAATTTTGAAAATCCCAATTGTGTGATCAAGCTGTAAGAACAAATGTTTAGGTCAGTGCCCCCATCTATCAACACATGTTTGACCCTATGGTTCTGGATCAAGACTTCTATATGCAAAGGTTGATTGTGTGGGTGACTCAAGGAGTTGTCATCTTCCTCTAAAAAGGAGATATATTGCGGAGATGTAAGATGTCCAACCATAGTCTGGAACCTGTCTAAATCAAGGTCATCAGGAACATTGGAACCAAGAAAAGCTTTGTCTAGTATGGCTCTGTGAGCTGGAGATATTTGAAGCAACTCAAACATGGAGATTTTGGCATTAGTGTGCTAGAGTTGTTGAACAATGCTATAAGATGTAGGCCTCATATCCTTTGCATTGGAAGATTTGGAAGTAGCCTTCTACTTAGAAGCAGATGAAAGATTGAAGGGCACCTTAGGGACATTTGATGAATCTGGGATTTGTCCTTTCAGATGTGCTTGGGCTTGTGATCGAGTAACCGCATTGGTAGATTGATTTTGTCTATCTCTTCTTACAATTGTGATGACATTGCAACTTTCAGAGAGACATGGTTCAATCATATTGATGACAACATTATTTCCAGGGTAGGCATAGTTGACTTTTGCCCCCATATTAGGCTGAGAAGTTGAAACTTCTTGACCATGTTTTGGAAATGGTTCTGTGAATGCTGTATGATCGTTATTGCTCTTAGGATTGTTAATTGTGATGTCTCCACTATCGATTAGATCTTGAATGGTATGTTTCAATCGGAAGCAATTATTAGTTTTGTGACCTTTACCTCAATGGAAATCATAGAATTCATTTTCTCTCCACCATTTTGGCTTAGGCTTAGAATCAGGTGGTCAGATTGGTGGCAAAGAGATGATGTTAGTAGCTAGCAGAGTTCTCATGGTGGATTCCAAAGATTCTCCAAGAGGAGTAAACTTTTGTTTATTATCCTATCTTTTGTATTCTGACTTCTTTTGAGATGGTTCAGATGACTTTTGTTTTGAAGCTTTGATGGCTTGGGAACCAAGAGTTAGATTGTAGGCTGGTGCCTTTGATGGGGCACAGATAGTATGAACAACACCATCTGTGATGATGCCTTTGTTCTTGTTCCAATTTTTTTTCTCGTCTTTAAAACTGGATCCTGATTCATACTTGTCTTTTTGAAGTGTGATTTCTCCTTTTTTCACAAGCACTTTTTCAATTTTGATAGCATTATCCACCATCTTATCAAAAGATGTATGGTCTTACATTTGTAGAGGATAATTGATTTCGGGAATAAGGTTATTGATGAAGATTTCTAGTTTTTCTATTTTTGGAATAGGTCTGGCATATAGAGAGAACTTCTTCCTCCATCTTTTAAGAAATGTTAGGAATGGTTCCCCTGGATATTGCTTGAGATTACAGATATCAATCATGGTGATTGGATGTTGAATATTGTAGGAATATTGTTGATAAAACAATTTGATCAACTCCTCAAAAGTTTTGATAGTAGGTGGCAACCGAGAAAACCAATGAATGGATGATCCTCCCAAAGATCTAGGAATGAGGCACATGAGATAGGTCGGTTCATGCATGAACTCCATGGATTGCGTACAAAACTCTCTAACATGATCTTGAGGATCAGAGTGTCCATCATATTTATCGTACTTTGGTATCTCCACTCTTTTTGGAAATGGTGGCATATACAAGTCTTGGTCAAAAGGAAAAGGGTATAGAGCCTCCATGGAGAACTCTTTGGGTTCCTTCTCTTTCTTAAGATTGTTAAGTTCAACTTGCATAGCATGCATCTATTTTGTCATACCTATGAGTGGAGTTTCTTCCTCATGTGTAATGATATTTTCCACATTAAAGTTGGGAGGAAGTTTAGCTCCTTGATGTGCCAATTGTAAAAAGTATGCTTCTCTATCTTCTTTCAAGAAATGCTTCATCATTCATTTGAAGTTATCATCGTTTTGATATTGAGCAATTTCTTCAGGTGTGGGTTCCTGATCTGCACCATGTTGAGATTGAGTTCTCTGAGAGCCAAAGTTTGTCCCTACTTGAGACATGGTAGGAGTTTGTGGACTCCCTGGAATAGATTGATGCGGGGTTTGTTGGGTACCTCTGTGAGTTGATGGAGGAGGAATGTAACCAGTTTTTAATCGATAGTTGCCAAGACCGTCATCTTCGTAAAGACCAGAATTGATGAGTTGCTCAAGAGTTGGACCCCTGGTAGCAGTTATAGGTAAGGTCTGGGATGCTTCTTCAGATTTCTTGTGTGAGGAAGCTCGAGTTTCCACCATCAACTTTGAGTGAGACAAAGAATAAGATCCAGATGTCTGAAGAATGAAATGAATCAAGATGATCAGATGACGCAACCTTGTTAAGGTTTGATTGATTTGAAGATTCAAGTAGACATGGGTGAAGGATACCATGCCCTAGATGTATGGGTAGATTCCCAAAAGATAGCGGACAAGATATCACAACACTTAGTTGTTTTGATGATTGATTGAAGATTGATAGTTATGACAAGGTTTTGACACAAGATGAAAAGGACTCAAATTGATTAAATAAAAGGCTGAATTAGATTCAAAAGGCCACTTTGGGATAATGATTGGATTCTCAATAACTATTGCTCTGTTCCTGACATAGTGATTTGATCGACAGATTCTAGAAATAGGCTGAAAAAGCTAAATATCTGGCAATTCTGACAATTTTCTGACAACTTTCAAAAATTTCCCAAACGACACTCTGCAGACTCGTACGATAGTGGGTATGCCATGAAACGATAGTTGCAAAACTCGTATGATAGTTGGTAATGAAATGACAATTGAAAATATCATACGACAGTTGCAAGTAGGATTTTGACTTTTGAATTTTTTGGCATAAAAACTCATACGACACTGGGTAGTTCACCATATGACAGTTGGGCAGTACTGAAATGATATTTGACAAAAACTCGTATGACTTTCTGAGCTTCTGAGATGACTTTTGACTCTAGAAAAGAATTTCACTTCAAATTTTACAAATTTAGGGTTTTCAGTTTCAGCTTGTTTGCAAATTGTACTATCCAGATTTGAGGATTGTAACAGATTTGTTCATTTTCAATAACCAAATAGATAAAAAAGCACGCAAAACAACAAGCTAGTGATTTCAAGCATGTCTAAAAAAAATGACAAGGGCAAAAGCAACCTTGCACATGAACAATCAAAGTGATTTTATTCATTCTAATCCTCCAAAGCGCTAATTGTGTATGTTCCAAAAATGTTTTGCAATAATGCACATATACCCTAAAAAATGAAAATTTGGCCTCGCTAGGGTTTTTAGTAATAGTTTGACTCTGCAACTTTTATGATCCAAAGGGGTGAACTCCAATCCTAGCGCACTAGGGTTTTGACATAGTCTGAGAACTTAATCTTTAGGAGCTACTAGGGAGATTTGACAACCCAACAATGAACCACACCTGTGAACATTTCTTCCATAAGGACATTTATATAGCGGCTGTCACTACCATGGTGAAAATGGCTATTACCGCTTGAGATTCTGTCAATGCAATTTTCCCTGTGAAGGGAATGTCTGCTATGGTTAACCCTCTCTAAAGATGACTCATAGTATTGTACCACAAGGGGACTTGGCTCCAGATCCAAGGTTTTGATGCCTTTTCACTTTTAACCCAAATAAAGCAAGCAGATTAATCTGACATGATAAGACAAAGTTTGTTTCACCAAGGTCTATGATGTCAACCCCACATGATCTATCAACCTCTCTGGAGAGAGAATGTATCGATCAATAAGAGAAGATGCACTAACCAAGTAGAACGTGAAATGCACTAAGTATCCTCCCTACCTACAAGGATCCCATCATCAAGGAAGGATTTCACTAGGAATCCAATCTCTCAAGAATCACAAATAGTATTCATAGGGCCTAATTACTATGTGAGCATAGATATATATTTCCGAAAGCAAATCTACCGAAAGTATCCAAAAGAAGAAAGAGGAACACTTAACGCTTAAAGCGAATATGAGGTGAGTCCAAAAGGTGGAACAATTAACCCCTCACACAAGATAAAAATGAGTCCACAACTTAGAAAACAAGTGAGTTCTAAAAGGCACAAAAGGGTTGCCTGGTGGAACAATTAACGCTTCTCTCCTGTAGAGCCCTCCCCTTTATGGTGCTGAGATTGCAACCATGGGGCAGAATGAGGGGCCAATGGATTTAGCGAGTCCAATAACCCAAGATAGAAATCTAAATCAATCACAAGTATCTAAGACTGCTTATCAATACTTAAGGTGTCACAACCTAGTATCAATTATGCAAGTGTGTAAAAACAAAAGCATGAAAAGAAACACTCAAGCTAGACACACGAGAGATTTATTTTAAGTCCAAATTGAAATGTTATCAGAAGAAGGAGAATACCTGAGATCCTTGCAATGTGCTTAGTAGATGTTTACCTATTTTTAGCAATTCTTGTACTTTTTCCAATCAAAACTAGTAGGAGTTAATAAAAAATAGAGAATTTTAATTGTTAAGATTAGCCGTTAGTCAAAATTTGAAAACTAAATATGATAAACTGCCCTGAAAAATGAAACGACAGTCTAAATCTGATGTTGAAACTCATACAACAGTGGGTCTATTACCAGACGACAGTATGAAACTCATATGACACTGGGTGTGCTCCCAGATGACAATCCAAAAACTTGTATGACACTAGGTATATGATGAAATGATAGTTGAATTTCCAGATGACAGTGTGTACAGTCTGGCATGATTCTTGATCCAATAGACTGTCATACGATAGTGGGTCCAGTGTGAAATGACTTTTGGCAGAAACTCGTACGAAGATTATACGGAAAGAAATTAAAAATCATAATTTTGCATAGAAACCGAGGAGAAAAAGATAGAAATTGATAGAATTGAATTGGAAACCCATTTCAGGGCCCCACAGTGGGCGCCAAAAATGTGTGTGTGAAAATTATACCTGATCTATAGACACAACACTTCAGTAAAACATTAGAGGTTAGCAAAAATGAAATCGTGCAATGAATTGAAAGCTAAACTAACCAGGTGATTTACTGCCTTCTAATAAGTGCGAGATTGATGTTCTCAGATTGTTATCGAGATCAGTGACCTTGATGACACCTAAATGAAGGATTTGAATGCAAAAGATGGATATGGAATGAATGCAAAGTAATCTATTTTTTTGATTTTCTATGCAATATGAATGATAAACTGATATGAAATTGATCTATATGAAATTGATCTAACAATGATATGAATCTATGCTAAATGATATGCAATGCTCAAAACAAGAAAGATCTCACAATAGCTTGGATTCGCAAAGATGATTCTTCAGACTCCAATTCGACAGCGTGAGAATGCAAATTCATGGATGAATTATGAAGAGCTGAGCCTTGATTTTATAGAAACTCAGGGCTTTGGAGGTGCATGAAAGAAAGCCATAAATCACTCAAATAACTCAGCTTGATTTTTGAGTTATTTTTAAATAAAGATAATTTAATTCACAAAAACATGCAAATCATGCAAAAACAACTTTTTAACTCAAATTAGAAGTTTAGATCAAGTTTAAAACTCAAAAATGATGTTGAGTTCCAAAAAGTCAATGACTTGCATTGATTTTTTGATTTGGAGTTTAACTGCTCTTTGATTGTGCACATGGATAATTATGAATTAATAAATAAATAAAGTGATTTATTCTCAACTTAACTGATTTTGAAAAATAAAACAATTGATTTATGGGTTAATCAATTATTTTTCAAACTTTTATTCAAAGATAATATCATTAAATATGACAACTTGCTTTAATTAATTAAATAAGAATTTAATCAATTAATGATAGGAATTTTGATTTATTGTCAAATTTAAATAATAATACTTAAGAATAAATATAATTAAATTCAACTTAATAATCAAGTGGCAAGATTAAATCAATTAATTAAATATTCATCATATTCAATTAATCAACTTTAGGATAAATGAGATTTATCACCAAATAATCATTAAATTAAAGATAATTATGATGATTAGAAATATTACTAGGAATATTCCCCGATGCAGAATTTAAGATAACTATTAGGATTCGATGATGTGCAGATGTGCCTTTGGTTAGAACTTTGATGTCGATTTCATTCGATGTGTCGATATAGAGGTTAATGAACCTATAACCTATTTTTGGGGTATTACACTTATCCACAATAGGAAGCCTTCTTACATCTATACTTGGTGTATCTTCTTCCTAAGAGGAGAAATGTTGTTTGTAGGCATTGGACTATGTTTTGTCTTCAAGCACTTATCATCCTTGGAGGAGATTACTCATTATGGGGGGGATATCATGTCTCATTAGTTCCTTACTTTGGGGGGATTTTTTTATTGTATATGCATGATGTATGTCATAATTGGGGGGTCTTGATTACTCCATCCATGCATGCATCTTGTATTCATCTCTAGAATGAATGCCAAGATCTAGAAGCTCAAGAGATAGCACAAGAGGGATAGGCAAAATGATCAAATAATTGATTATAGTTAATTGAATTAAATACAAAGTAGGAGTGCCTAAATATATAGGCAATGTAGTAAGCCTACATGATAAGGAGATGATAAGATATCACCCACACAAGGTGGAATCACATGTCCACTAAAGGTGGATCATCCTCCATTGTACATCAAAGTATGTACAACATGTGCAACAATGAGAGGATGATAATGTGATAAGAGCACTAAAGGTGGATCTTACACACAAAGAGGTATGTGATGACAACTATCACACCTAAAGTGGAAATTCTCCTAACCATGTGCTAAAATGAAATGCAAACTCCTAGGTGTCACAAGGACAACTAATATACAAATGCATTATCCTAAGTAAACTTAAGTAAAATGTAATTAGTAAATATTTAATTACACCAACACCCCCCCTTAAGTGCAACTTAGGGGAATGCACTTAAGCTCACAATGAAAGATGGGTCCCGGCTATTAGGCCATGTTAGGTACCCATGTACAATATGCAAGAACAATGCAATCTCTCATAAAGTGGAGAAAGAGGGAAAACCTCATGGGAAAAACCCTCCCCCAAAAAGAGAGATGAATACAAGATGCATGCATGGATGGAGTAATCAAGACCCCCCAATTATGAAATACATCATGCATATACAATAAAAAATCCCCTCAAAGGAAGGAAATAAGGAGACATGATATCCCCCCCATAATGAGTAATCTCCTCCAAGGATGGTAAGTGCTTGAAGACAAAACACAGTCCAATGCCTACAAACAATATTTATCCTCTTAGGAAGAAGATACACCAAGTATAGATATAAGAAGGCTTCCCATTATAGATAGGAAGTAGGAAGGGGAATCCAAATGAAGTATGATGTCTCTGAAGTATGCCCAAGTGTCACCATGTCCTTGGTTGATGAAGATTCTATGAACCAATCAGGTGAAAGTCTAGTAGAAGAAGGTGACAAACAAAGAACCAATGATAACTGATCCACATAAGAATTTGGATCAAACTCCAAAGAGTCAAATGTCTTCTCTGAAGTTAAAGATACATCCTCCAAATGTTTTATCAAAGGATCCACAATCATGTCAATCTCAAAAGAATGATCAAGTAGAGAATGAATATGAGGGTCAGCATGCTCCCTCACAACAAATGAAGAAGGATCATCCTCAACAAAGAGAAGATGAATGTCATCAATGAAGTCTCCCAAATCTGAAATGTAGGACTCCACAAAAAAACCTGCAATGTCTGTCAAGTAGTCATCCCATGGAACCAAGTCTGGAAGACAATGAATATCATGCTGCATTGAAGTTATTGAATGCATGGCTATGTGAATGCAAGCATCATCAGGAGAAAGATAAACAATAGATGCGATCTCAATAGGAGGAGAAGGAGCTGTAGCTGGAGGTTCTGGACCTTTTGGAAGTGAAGGAATATGTGGATCTCCATACATTTCCCAAAGAAAAGTCCAAAGATCAGGAATATTTTCTGTCTCATCATCATAGTCATCAAGGGAATCCATAAAATCCATATCCATATTCCAATAGATAACCTTAATAACTTCTGAGTAAGAGTCCCAATCGAAAGAAGGATTTTTAGGTCTTAACTCATACAAATAGGGCAATAGGTTATGCTCACTAAGATGAGCAAGAACCAATTCACTCCATTGCTTATAATTTCCTCTTGTCAACTTAATTAAACCATCCATGATGTGGTTCTCACATGAAACAATGAGACCAACAAAACAATGCACCCCCCAAAATGCAATGAGCCAAAGAACCCCCCCAAAATAGATGATTTTGGCACTTTATATATAGTGCATGTACAATTGCCACTTGCCAAAATGAACCAAAGTGGACTTTTGATTTTGATAATTACAAAAGAAAATATGAAACTATAGTAGACTCAAAAAAATAAGACACAAGATCTCTCAAGGATCTAACAAATTACAAGTGCCAAAAATAGGCCAAAATAGACCAAATTCTGAAAGTACTATGTCTACTCAGAATTTTTCCAAACTGATACTAGATCTGGAAAGTAGACAAAAAATCATGAACTTTAAAAAAAAATAGCACCTAAAAATATGTCCATATGAGCCCAAACGAAGCCTCTAACGTTGTAAAAATTGAAATTTTTGATTTTAAAAAAACATCAGAAACAAAGATAAAAAATCACCTACACCATTGTGTAGATCATGAAGTTCTACCCCAAAACAAAAACAATTGCTCAAAAAAAAGACTTCGGATGACTGAGATATCGTTGTTTGAAAATCGCCTCTGAAATTATTTTTTCTGAATCGCCGCCGCTGAACGTTGAAAATTCAAATGGCTCTAGATTTGGCTTCAGATGTCCGATTTGGATGAAACAAAATTTGATTTAGGGGTATTTGGACCTCCTCAATGTGATGCCAACCTTTGATTTGCACTAACAAGCTCCAATTTTGACCTACAATAAAAATCTCTCAAAATAAGCTATACAATGAAACTCTTATGGCTAATTGTTCACATACTTTCATGTACAATGGAAGATGATCCACCTTTGGTGGACATGTGATTCCACCTTGTGTGGGTGATATCTTATCATCTCTTTATCATGTATTCTTATTGCATTACCTATATATTTAGGCATTCCTACCTTGTATTCAATTTCAATTGGCTATAATCAATTATTTGATCATTTTGCCTATCTCTCTTGCATGAAACAAAATCAATTATTCTTACATGGTATCAGAGCCATTGCATCATTTTGATTAGCTGATTTGAAGAGATCTTGATGCAAGTTTTGAAGGTCCAATTCTCAGATCTAAGAACTAGCATGCGATAGAGGCATCTTGGAGTATATTTGACTTCACCATTGCGTCTAGGAGGCTATTTCGGTTAAAATCGACTATAAACTTGCCCATATTTGGCAAAAGTCCAAATCGAGACAATTTTTTTTGTTAATCAGACTGTACGACCCAATCTGCACCTCTACGGTATGATTTTCAAGTAATTTTCTAAAGAATCCAGTGGTGGTATTATTTTGGCAATTTGGTGGCCTGATTTATCAGAAATTATAGATTTTGTTGACTGTTCCTATCTATTCCTGATTTCTGCAACTTCCATGGCTTCGTTTGGGCACATACGTTAACATTTTGAGGTGAATTTTTTTTTGAAAGTGCATGATTTTTTGTCTACTTTCCAGATTTGCAATCAGTTTTCATTGATTTGGGGTGGATATATCACTTTCAAAAATATGTCATTTTGGGGCTATATTTGCACTTGGTTAATCCTTGAATTTCAATTTTCTGATTTGCATCAGTCATTTGAAGGAGTTATCAGTAGTTATCAGTCATTATTTGGTTGCATTATGGATAATTCAAAGGTCAAAATCCTCACTCCATATAACTACCATGAATGGAAATTATCTTTAAGTGATCATTTGTTGAGTATTGGATTGCTTAGAATGACTCTTAGGCAGGATCAAGAACCTCAAACAGGTGTTGCAAAAAGACAAAAATGGTTTGATCGAAGGGATAAAGCACTTGGCTCTCTTAGATCATCCACCTCTTGTGACTTGCACTTTCATATTGCATCTTGCACACATCCTCATGATACTTGGGTCATATTGGAAGGTCTCTTTAGTAAACCTGATAGAATGAGAAAATTCAGATTAGAGAATGAGCTCATAGGTCTAAATCCTAGCGATTTTGACAATATTCAAGACTTTTTCTCTAAGTTCAATTCTATTAGATTGGAGCTTTCTACATGTGGCATTGTTAAAGGGGATGAACAATTGATCTTTTCTATTCTTTCCAAGCTTGGTCCTGATTATTCTATCTTTGTTTCTACATTCTATGCTACTATGGATGCTCTTGGTAGTGCATACAAATTTCCCTCTCTTGATGAATTTGCAGCGCAACTCACAAGGGAAGAAGAAAAGTTGGCACACATGGGTCAATTGAAGCCTTCCACACATCAAGCATTGATTGCAAGCGAGTCCACATCAAAGGCTTCTAATGGCAAAGGAAAGAAATAGCATAAGGATCCTAAGCCTCATGACAAAGGTAATGAATCTCCTTCACACAATACTACTGAATCCAAGTCCTCTTCAAGAGAGGAATCATTTAGAAGAAAGAGAGATAAATGTGCATATTGTAAAAAGCTAGGACATGATGAGCATAAGTGTTTTCAAAAGAAGATTGATGAGCTAACTCACATTATTTAGAAACACAACCTTAAGTTTCCCTCATCAGTGTCTACTCCTTCTTCTACACAATTGGTAGCTTCTACATCTCCATCATCATCCAAAGATAAAGGTAAAGGACAAGCACTCTTGGCTTCCACACATCCTAAGCAAGGTAAATGGATTCTTGATTTAGGTGCATCACATCATATGGCATCTTCTATGGATATGTTTTCTTCTGTTGAGCCTTGTAATTCTCCTAATATTTTGATGGGTAACAACACATTCATGAGAGTTTGTGGGAAAGATTATATTCTAATGGGAGAGGGGACATTTAATGATGTTCTTTGTGTACCATCCTTGACTGATAATCTCCTTTCTATTTACCAAATTACACATGGGGCACAAGGTAAAATTGTTGAGTTCACTCCTGATTTTGTCTACATTAGGGACATGGAGACTAGAGATGTCATAGCTATGGGAGTTGTTGATCATACATCACACTTGTATTCTTTTTCAAATTTTGTTGTTGATGATGATGATATTCATGATGTACACATCCCTTTGCCAAGGGATAATTATGAGGATAATTTTGGGCACTTGAATCATTTTGTTTTTGAGACAAGTGTTGATCTTCCTACTCCTCCACCTCCTACTTCTTCAGATTTGGGCTCTACTATTTAGCAGGATTTTTATAGTGTTTCAGATCTTGTAGAATGTGATGGCTACATTGATGCATCTTCAACATTTTTTGATTCTCATGATGAAAATTTGGAAGACATACATGAGGGGGTTTCTCTTTCCTTTGATGTTGGGGATACTTCTTCACCTTCTTTGGAGATTGGTACACTTGATTCTTCTCCTTCTTCATTTGATTTGTCACATCAAGTGATAGATTCATTGGGTTTGGAGATTCCTATTCAGTCTTCAGAGATTCATGCATGGAGACCTACATCTTCTTCCTCCTTCCATTTGCACAAGGATTGGCTTCTTCATCATTTGGTGTATCTATTTCTTCCTAAGGGGAGACATATTTCTTGTAAGCATTGGTTGATCTATTGTTTGTAGGCACTCTTCATCAACATGGGAGATTCTACATTATGGGGGGATATCATGTCTCCAACTATCCTTCTTATGGGGGGATAATTATTTGTATATACATGATGTATGTAGTTCTTGGGGGGTCTTGAGTATTCCATCCATCCATGCATCTTACTTTCTTCTCTCTTTTTGGGGGAGGGTTTTTCCCATGAGATTTTCTCTCTTTCTTCGCTTTATGAGAGTTATACATTTCATGTATTGCATTTTGTACATGGGTACCTAACATGGCCTAGTTGTCGGGACCCATCTTGCATTGTGAGTTTAAGTGCATTCCCCTAAGTTGCAATTAAGGGGGGGTGTTGGTGTAATTAAATATTCCTAATTACACTTAACTTAATCTTACTTAGGATAATGCATTGCATACTAGTTAGTGATTGAGACACCTAGGAGTGTGCACCTTAAGTAAGCACACGATGCAAGAGAATTTCCACTTTTGGTGTGAGATCCACCTTTATTGCTCTTATCACATTATCATCCTAATCCCATTGCACATACTTTATTGCATAATGGAGGATGATTCACATTTTGTGGACATGTGATTACACCTAGCATAGGAGATAGCTTATCAGCTCCTTATCTTTCTCTCTTATCGCCTTTCCTATATAAGGAGGCCTATTATGTAATAATCAATCATTCAAGGTGAATTCATTGGATCAATTCAATATCCATCATTTCATTCATATCATCTCTCTTGTGCTTTTCTTTAACCTCTAGATCCTTGGTTCAATCTTTGCTATTTGCAAATTCTTACAGGTTTAACTTCAAATTTTATAGAATTTCTCTTATCGTACAATACCTACACCTCATGCATCATTATAGTTATTCATTACTAGTTTGTATTGGCATCCCAAAATTAGGAAATCCAAAAAAATTAGTTTCCCTTATTGTCTCTTGCATTTCAAAATTAGAAAAAAAAATAAAAATAGAAACCATAGTTTTTCTAGTTGTCTTACATTTTTGTACATGTCATTCTCATGATCCATGAAAGGGAAGGACACAATGGAAAAAATGAAATAACCAAATGATGTTTCTACCAACAAATTTTACTTCACCTTAAGAAATTTGACACTAGATTTCAAGAATCCCAAGACAATACCACGACAAAATAAAACAAGTGAGGAGGTTCCACAAATCCCTGCCCTGTAAGATGGGCTCTCACTTGAAAATATAGGGATAGATGCACAAATGAAAAGGTTGACAATGGTGTAAATGAATCTAAGGTATTGACTACAGTGGGATCCATACTAGCAAGAGACCAATCTATACTTTCACATGCTTGCTCAAAATAGGGCCAAGTTACCCACAAGATTCAACACTTCTACTATATTAGAGGACATATGCATGACATCAACTTGGGATCTTGGAACTAAACCCCTTTAGATCACTTCCCTCCTACCATCTAGTGGCACCACTCAAATGCAACTAAAGTCACCACATCTTCCACCACCTTAGGGATCCAGTACCATAATTTTCTATTCTCATATTTCCCACAATAGTACCTTCTATGTTGAACCTTAACCATCCAGGGGGTGTTTCTCAAAAAATAGTAGCAAGTTCATCTAGTATGGCTCCCCAAGGTCACAACCCTAAAAATCTTTAAATAGGTGCCCCACCCCATCAAGGATCACTCTTGTTAGGGGTACCTCAAAAAAAACCTCCTAGTTTTCTTCATCCAAGTCTCCCATCTAATTCAATACTCCCTCAAATCAATCAAGGGACACCTCCACAACAACCTCCAAGCAACCCTCACTAGTCAACATTTATGTCTAGATTTTTAACTAGCAGGGAGATAATGGGTTCAAAACTTCCCATCCTATAGCACTACCATAGTATGCTTCACCACCTCATATACTTGAAACACATACAAACATGGAGTAAAAACCCCCCTATAATCAAGTACCATCCTATAGAAGTGAGATCTCATTTGTTGATCCTAATGTAGTGTCACCTACACTGATGCCCATTGAAGTCCTTTCTCAATAGTTTTTAACCTTCCAATAATAGGTGATAAATCTAGAAGTAGGTGCTCCTAAATGATATTACACATTATATGACCTTAGTCCTTATCCATTTGATAGAATTCTACATATGCCACCTTTTCTGCACAACTTTGAGATGCCTAAATTTGATAAATACAAGGAAAAGGGTGGTCCTCGCGATCACATATGAGAGTTTTTCGTGACCTACATAGAAGTGGCATATGATGACACCTACCCAATGAGAAATTTTCCATGAATTCTTGGTGTGTCATCCATGGAATGGTTTTATAGACTCCCTTCTGGCATATGATCATGGAATGAACTAGCTGAAAAGTTCATATCATATTATTCACACAACATTGTCATGGAGATAACATTAATGGATATTTATATGAAAAATAGAAAAGTGGTGAGACCTTTGCCTCATTTTTATAATGTTGGAAAAATGTTTCCTCTAAGGTATCTTTCTACATACCCATGAAAGAAAGATCCACATGTTCAATAAAAATTATCAACTAGACATGATGTGTGAGCTAAAATCCCAGTGCATCGAGTCCTTTGAAGAACTAGTCGAACAAGGGCTAAAAGAAAATGATCCTAATGCAGGAGCATCTTGGGTCCTTGGCAATCCTATGTCACCAAAAATATTTTGAGTTTTGTTTGTGTTGTTCGGTTACTTCTTTGATCAAGTTGGCTTGGTAGTTGGTCAGTTTCCTTTGGTTACCGAGTTTGGTTGGTTATCTCCTGGGCGGTTAGTTGTTTCACTGGCACTCGACAATGCTTGTCTGTTGCTCGGTCATCCTTTCTTACCGAGTAGTTTATTTTGAGTTTTTGTTGAGGCTGACTTGTGCATTGATTATGGGTCATAGATTTAATGCTGGTATCCATCATTGGGAAGTGTGTGGTCCTAGATTTGATTGTTCCTTCCATTGATTGCAGATCTGAAGGCCAAATCAGTTTGGTAGCCTCTTGTATAAGTATAGATGTTTGGTTAGAGTTTAGGGAGTCAATTTTTGCATAGAAGTTAGAAGATAATAGAATCAAGATTGTTTGCAGATCCTCACATGTTTGAGGACTTCTATAATTTATTGTAATATCTAGTTGAAACCAGGAATGCTTGTCTGTTGCTCGGTCATCCTTTCTTACCGAGTAGTTTATTTTGAGGTTGACTTGTGCATTGAGTATGGGTCACAAAATCAATGCTGGTATCCATCATTGGGAAGCATGTGGTCCCAGATCTAACTGTTCCTTCCATTGATTGTGGATCTGAAGGATGACTCAATTCAGTAGCCTATTGTATAAGTATAGATGTTTGGTTAGAGTTTAGGGAGTTAGTTTTTGGATAGAAGTTAGAAAATAGTAGAATCAAGATTATTCACAGATCCTCACATGTTTGAGGACTTATGTAATTCATTGTAATATCTGGCCAAAAATGGGAAGACCTTACAGCCCGACATGTATAGACCAATTTGAATGATAATATATGAATGATCCTGATTTCTCTCTCTCACTATGTTGTTTTTGCTTTTGCATGTTGTTGGGCAAGGTGGATCAGGTAGGGTGTTCTATTCCTTGGCCCCTATTCCTCTTCCCCTTGCATCAGGTGGTATCAAAGCAAGGTGAGATCTAGATCTAGGTCTATGGATCTAGGTTTATAGGTTCCTTCTTATGAAGCCCTAGTTGAATTTTTGTGGGGTAGAAGATTGTGATCTGACTTGCAATTGCAGAGGGTTTTCAAGATGGTTCATGGGAGGCGAGAAGAGGATCCAGGATTGGTAGGCATATTAAGACAACTTGCTGCTAGATTAGAAGTTATTGAAACAACCCAGAGAAGAGGCAGACATCTTGAAGATGTTAGTGATGATGAAATTGAAGTAGAACAAGGAAAATTGGAACCTACATTGGTGATGGATCAGGGTGAGGAAAGATTCTTGAAGGCTTTGACAAATTTGAAGTTGACACCACATTTCAATCTTCCTGAATATAGTGGGAAATTAGATCATGATGAATTGATAGACTGGATCACTGAAATGGAAAAGTATTTCGAGTATGAAAATGTATCTGAGGAAAAGAAGGTGAAAATTGCAGGCACAAAGTTGAAAGGTCATGCATCCTTGTGGTGGGAGCATCTGCAATTGGATAAAAAAAAAGAGGCAAAGACAAAATCAAGGTATGGAATAAAATGGTGAATAAATTGAAAGGAAAGTTCTTACCTTGTGATTATCAGATTAACCTAGTTAGGTGAATGGTAAGTCTAAGGAAGAAACATAGCTCGGTAAAGGATTATACTGATGTGGAAAGAATTGCAAGATACCTAAATGGTTTGAGAGTTTCCATCCAAGAAAAAATTAGTTTTGTCAAATTAGAGAACATTGAAGAGGCTTATCAATTTGCATTGAAAGCTGAGGAGAAAATGAACAAGAGACATGACCATAGACAAAGAGGTTGAGGTGGAAGATTCCCTAGAAAAAAGAGGTAGATCTAACGGTGAAAGTGGTAGATTTGAACTAGAAAAGACAACTCTAGATAAAGGCAAGACCAAGTGGAAAGTTGAAAGTTCATTTAGAGGCAGAGGCAGTAACTACCAAGGTGGTTATAGAAGAGGTAATTTTTGAGGAACTTGTTACAATTGTGGAGAAGAAGGACACATATATTTTCAATGTACACATGCTAGTTAGAAGGCTGGTAGCAGTAGAAATGCTTTGGTGCAAGAAGAGTCACCGAATGAACCTGAGAAGGAAAATAACTTGATGGTAAGAAGAGCATTGTGGAATGAAAGTAAAAAGGAAGATCCGGTAAGGAAAATTTTGTTCAAGACCATATGTAGAGTTTCTGACAAAGTTTGGAAGGTAATCATTGATAGTGGTAGCTTGGAGAATCTGGCATTTGAGGAAATGGTCACAAAGTTGCAGTTGAAAAGGTTGGAACATCTGAAGCCCTATCAGATTTCATGGATCAAAGATGAGCATACACTCCTCGTAAATGAACAATGTTATGTGAATTTGAAGATTGGAAAGTAGTATGATAAGGTGTTGTGTGATATCATGCCTATGAATTATTGTCATATTTTGTTGGGTAGACCTTGGCAATATGATAGAAATGCTATATATGATGGGAGATTACATAAGTATACTATTGTGGCTGATGGAAAGAAACAAATCTTGTTACCTTTGATGGAAGAAACTGTTAGTAATGTTTGCACATCTTTTAAAGTTTGTTTGATGGAAGGAAGAAAATTTGTTAAGTATTTAAAGAGAAATAATATATGATTTATTGTGATTCCTAACAAATTGAGTAAGAAAATAGAGGATAGTGTTCCTGAGGAGATTGATAAGTTACTCACCCAGTACAATGATATCATTTCTGATAATGTACCTGATGGTTTTCCACTAAAAATAAGCATTGATCATGTATGGATCTAATCCTTGGAGCTAGTTTACTGAATAAGGCACCTCATCGATTGACACCTACCAAGAATTAGGAATTGAACCAACAGATTCAAGAGTTGCTGGATAAAGGTTTGATCAAAGAAAGTTTGATTCCTTATGCAATACCTATGGTATTGGCACCTAAGAAGAATGGAGAATGGAAAATGTGTAATGATTCCAGAGCAATCAATAAGATAATAGTGAAGTATAGGTTTCCTATACCGAGAATGTATAACATAATGGAAAATTTGACTAGAGCAAAGTATTTCACAAAGATTGATTTGAAAAGTGGGTATCATCAGATCAGAATTAGAGAAAGTGACGAATGGAAGACTGCTTTCAAGACAAAAGAAGGTTTGTATGAGTGGTTGGTTATGCCTTTTGGTTTAACTAATGCACCAAGTACTTTTATGAGGTTGATGAATGAAGTTTTGAAGAAATTCTTGCGTAAGTTTGTGATTGTATATCTTGATGATATTTTGATATTCAGTAAGACTAGAGAAGAACATTTGTTGCATGTTAGACAAGTTTTGCAGAGATTGAAAGAAGAAAAGTTGCTGATAAATCTAAAAAAGTGTTCATTTATGAAAGAGGAGATTATGTATTTGGGATTTTTGATTTTAGCTAATGGTTTGAAGATGGATCCTAAAAAGGTTGAAGCTATTTTGAATTGGCCTACACCTGTGAATTCTAGTGAGGTAAGATAATTTCATGGTTTGGAAAGCTTTTACCGAAAGTTCATAAGGAATTTTAGTTCAATTTGTAATTCTATGACTGAGACTATGAGAGGAGATAAAAGAGAATTCAAGTGGACACCTGGAGCTAATAATAGTTTTGAGACCCTGAAGCAGAAGGTTGCTGAATTGCCTATTTTGGCATTGCCTAATTTCAATAAGGTATTTCAAGTGGAATGTGCTGCAAGTGGAAGTGCAATTGGAGCTGTGTTGAGTCAAGAAGGTAAACCTGTTACTCTAATTAGTGAAAAGTTGAATGATGCTAGAAGGAAATATTCTATGTATGATCAAGAATTCTATGCTTTTGTTCAAGCACTGAAGAAATGGAGACATTATTTTATATCGAGTAAATTTATATTGTATACTAATCATAAGGCTTTACAACACTTGGGTAGTTAGAATAAGTTGAATCAGAGACATATGAAATGGGTTGAGTATTTGCAGAGTTATACATTTGTGATCAAACATAAAAGTGGAGTCACTAACTAAGTTGCTGATGCATTGAGTAGAAGAAGATCTTTGATGACCGAGATGAAAATTGAAGTTCTTGGTTTTGATGAGATGGGAGATTTGTATGAAAATGATCTTGATTTTTCTGAGCCATGGAGAAAGTGCAAAGCACCTATTCAAGATCAACCAAGTACAAAATGGGAAGAATATTTTATTCAAGAAGGTATGTTGTTTAAAGGTATTCAATTGTGTATACCGAGAGGACAAATGAGAACTAATTTGATAAAGGAGAAACATAGTAGTGGTTTTGCTAGACATTTTGGTATTGATAAGACTTTGAATTTTCTTAAGGAGAAATACTTTTGGCCATAGTTGTATAAAGATGTTCAAAAATTTGTGAAAAGTTGTGGAATTTGTCAAGTTGCAAAAGGAGTAAGTCAGAATACTGGATTGTATACACTGATTATTGTACCTGAGGAACCTTGGACTGACATCAGTATGGATTTTTTTCTTGGCTTACCAAAGATAGTAAGAGGTAATGATTCTATATTTTTTGTGGTAGATAGATTTGTTAGGAATAGGAACACTGAGAGGGGGGGGGTGAATCAATGTTCACTGTATTTTAACTTTTCCCTTTAATCTTTATTCTGAACTTAAATGCTTAAGTACTAAAATAAACATTCACATAAACATAAAACATGAAATCAACACATGGCACCAATATGATTACAGGGAAACCCAAATAGGTAAAAACCCCGGTGGGACTTGATACCCACTAATATTCTCCACTAGTGTTTTGTGATCCTTGTTAGAAGATCCTTTACCCTGTTAGGAGTAGCTTTACAATGATTTAAGTATAGTAGACCTTGTTAAGGGTCAGACCCTGTTAGGAGTCTTTTACAATGATCCCTATTAGGGGAGTGGACTCACTGTCCTAGAGCTCACTACTCAAATGGTGAAGGCTACAACCTTCTGATTTCAGATACACACTATATCTGCTGGTGAACTGTCACTGTGACACTACTTGTCTGATCATTTCCTTTGGTGCACTAATGCTTTGAACTCCAGAAAAGCTCTAATACATCTTATGCTATCTTTCCATACCTCTTCTCTACTTATCACAACTCTATTACAACTTCCATACCAAATACAATAGGCGCATCTTATATTTATATGCTCATACAAACAAAACAATTAGGTCAATCCTATAACTAATTACAAACAATGTTTCCAAATGAATTGGCTTAAACATGCTTACAATTATACATATAAACATGTGAGCAAACTAAATACAATGGGTACATGGCCTTTACAACATTAAGTTATAATCGAAAACCAAAATGCTAACTGTCAGCTCCATGTCCTTTTCTCTGTTGGCACACACTGGCTGTGTAATTTCAACTGAATGTAACTTTCACATCTTTGCATATCTAATTATGCGCTCATAGAATAAGCATAAGTATAGTCTAACAAGCTTAACTTCTAGGGTGCATACCATAATTCATCCGTACACACGTGTACTGATGCTTTGAGCTGCGGGAACTCTGTACACTGTCTAGTTTTCAACACTTAACTGAATTCTGATCTTTACACTAAATGCGCTGACTCCAAATTTCTATATGACTTTTTTTCCATAATGAAAACACTATATAAAGTCATATAATTTAGTATAGACAACTTGCCAACAATTTCCCCCTTTATCATTGATGGCAACAAAGGAATATGGCCAAGTTGCTAAATGTTCCTTTACACAAAAACTTTTGTCTTCTATACATTTTTATACATAATCTTATATCTCCCTATACATATATATACTCCATATTCTATACAAAACTCCCCCTTTGACATTAATGACAAAGGTGCATCAAAAAACTATATATACACATACTCATTAAGGGAAAACATCCAGATATGCAATCTTGAGGTTCTAGATCTCCTTCTTCCAAAAGGTTATCAAAGAGTTAACTATCTGGAGATGGGTGCATAATGCATATTGAAGCTTCTCCATCTTATCCAAGTCACTAATGGGACCGTGATCATAAGTTACCATGGTGGCATCGATCTCCTTTATATTTTGATTTAGGATGTCTAAAGAGGGGGCAAGACCATTCCTCAACTGAGTTTGTCTGGACCTTATCCTTGTTATCTCTTTCTCTTCCTTCTCAATCTTGTCTATCTTTCCTTGGTAGACATTATTGTAGATGTTCACATCAGTGGATGTGTTTGATACTGAATTATTTACCTACTCAATCATTGCTTTTGCCTCTTTTATCTTCTTGAAGTGAGCATCGGTGATCTTGTCTTGATCCATGCATGCTGCAATGATCCTTCTTCCTTCATCAGCAAATTATTTCAAGGATGCTAGACCAGACTTAGGAGAATTCAAGTCTAGTGCAAAGTTTCTCATCAACTCATTTAGTCTCTTCTTTAAGTACTTCTCTTCTGCTACTATGGACGTAGATTCTTCTAGGCTAGAAAAATTTCTTTTGAACTGTGAGAGGACTGAACTCACATCATCAATCAAATGTACTTTTAGCACTTTCTTATCTTCTAGTAGTAAACTATTCAAAATATTTACTAATTCTATCAGGAGAGGATTCCTCATAACTTGTTTTTCTTTTTCCTTCTCCATAGCTAATACGTTGAACTCAATCAGGTCTTCTTCTTTCCAAGAGTCCAAACTACTTGTGTCAGGTGTCAAACTTGACAACAATGCTGAGGAGGGAGTGGTGGGAGTGCTATCCATCACTTCTGGTTTTACCCTTTCAAGATCAATAGAAGTATCTTCTTCTTTCTTTTCTACCTCTTCTTCTTCTTTCTTATCAAATACATCTTCTATGAGTTCTTCTTCTTACTGAGTGGAAGGTGTATTGCTACATAAGATTTTAGCTTCTTTAGTACTAACAAATGCTTCCTCAAACTTGTCCAAATCCTTATCAGTAGCCACCATGGCTATCTCCACATTATCTATGAAAATAGTGTTGCCTTCGTGTGATTCTGAGATGAGTGCAAACTTATTTTCTTCTATTTGAGTTTTTTCTAAGGGTACTGAGTCCTGAGGACCTGTCATTGGTACATTGAAGGTCTCTACTTCTTTGTCTTTCTTACTAGGTGCATGAGTGATGGGCGCAATAGGTGGTTTTATGTGTTGTTCTAGTAACACCTTTTCAATTTCCTTCTTTGTTTCCTTCATTATCAGCTTATAGTCTTTGTTCATAATGTGTAGAGTTCTCATCTTTGTCCTTAAGTGCGGCTTCACTAGATTTAGTAACAATGACCTTTCTTC
The DNA here is from genome assembly GCA_027943335.1 of Chamaecyparis obtusa. Taxonomy (NCBI): domain Eukaryota; kingdom Viridiplantae; phylum Streptophyta; class Pinopsida; order Cupressales; family Cupressaceae; genus Chamaecyparis; species Chamaecyparis obtusa. The sequence goes on along the minus strand of BSBK01003050.1, from coordinate 2,893,104 downwards.
AATAGAACATACTAGAAGAGTGGAATCAAGAATTTGTTCCGTTATTCTTAGATCTTCTTCAGTGGCTTGTCTTTTTAAGGTGTCCATTATTTCCCATACCTTATCTGGAATTTCTATTTTCAATTCAAGAATTTTCTTCTTGAACTTTATCATATGTTTGACAATCATCTCATGTATCTTTGATTTGTCAATCTCACTGTAAGTTTCATAAAACTTCCCTACTTGATCAATTTTGACCTCATCAACAATTCTAGTGCTCAATACTTTAAGGCTTGGTCTGAATCCTACCTTAGGAGGTGCTTGAATGTTTTTCTTACTCCTTTATGCTCACGAGGATGGATGACTAGTGCTAGCTTCTTTCTTCCTCTTGATTATAGGCTTATACTCTGGAGGAGTGGTAAGATCAATAGTATCTATGGGTGTAGAAGGAGTATTATCTTCTTTACCCTTCTGACTGTCATCTGATTTAGTTTTCATCTTCTTCAACTTAGGATCTTCTTGTTCTTCCTCTGCTGCTGCACCTTTCAATTCTAGGGAAATCTTTTCATACCTTGCTTTATCAAGGTCTGCTTGAGACACACCATGTATTCTCAAGATCTCAGAAGTGACCTTTGCAACCTTTCTTTTAGTTGCTGCACTATTAAGTTTTGCATCAACTTCTCTGGTCTTTTCCTCATAGGTTCCCCACCTAGGTTCATTAAGATCTTTGGGGGGTTTTTAGAAGTACCTATGCATAGGCTTCAAGAAATTTTTCCTCTACCTCATACACAAGTGGATGAATTCACTTAGTTCTAGGCTCAACAACTTCCATACATGTAGTATCAGTCTCCACCATAAAGCATATTGTATCCTTATATTTCTCTACAATGCTTTCTAGAATCCTATACCTCATCTGCATCTTAGATCTAAATGTCTTCAATTCCAAAGTGATATAATCCCTTAGTGTACTTTCAATGGATTCTTTGTTGGATATTTGAGGCATGGTTGGAATGGACTTGTCCAAGTACAAATCTGATATCTTCCCAACAATATGAAGGTACATGTAGATGATTAGTAATCAAACTTGAATATCTTTGACTTCTCATGCTTAATGGCCTTGATGTTATCTATCAACTATGCGCACAAGATCTCACACAAGTTGAATTCCCCATCTTCCTTCACTAGTCTGATAGCTGCTAGAATAGTGCCCACAAACACACTATTCACTCTACTGCTGTGATGAAATCTATACCCTAGTATCATTGACATCAATTTGATGTCTTCTTGCTCAATAGGCTCGATGGTCATACTGCACCTATTTCTCCTTGACTTACATGTTTGTTCAACCATCTTTCTTACATCCTTGCCCACAGGAAGGATGACTTCTGAAATAGTGCAACGAGCTAGGGTTTTTGTAACCAATCAAATGCACTGATAACTGCAGCAAATCTCTGATAGATCAATCTCCAAGACTTCACAACAACTTCCAAGGCTCTTTCTACTCTCCTATCACTCTGAATTTGAATTCAATGAGCAATCAAATGACTTCTGTGTACTTTAAAGTGAAAAATCCACCATTAATGCATTTCACGTAAACTAGGCTGTAACTTCAAAATTTGCAATTTGAGTTCTGCTAACATTCAACATGTGTGCTCTTGTATGAAGGTTCCTATACACTCCAAAAGCTTAAGTCCAAATGCACATACTCTGAGGATGAGTATACTAGCCACGCATGGGTCTAGAGCTAAATTAGCTCCCCCTATGACCATGAGGGCCATTCATACAGATGTAGAGGGTGCGTCTACTAGGGATGCATCCAATACATTCTCATCAGTCTTGTCCTTCCTTTTCTCTGACCAAATCAAGCTCACATCCTTTGAAGCTTTCACAAAATTAACTTCTCCTATGGGATCCAAAAATGGTTCTTCGGCCTTTTTAGGGCTTCCTTGACCTTGCATCCTTGATCTAAAAAACCTTGAGATATGTCCAGCCTTGTTTCAAGAGTGACAAATGACTGGAGGTCTTATATTCCTTGGTTTATTGACATGAGTCACCATTCTGCATTACTTTGCTGTGTGACCATTATAGTTACATATTTGGCATGTAACATTCTGAGCACTTCTTACATTTGTCTAATTCTGATTTCTTTGATCTTGCTGAATTCTATTCTTCTTACTAGTCTTGCAATTCATAGCTCTATGACCAAACTTGTTGCATGAATAACATTAACCATTAAAAGGTTTTACCTCTGTATAGTTCCTCGCAATGTGTCCATGCTTGTTACAAGAAAAATAGGTGCGTTCTACTTGCTTGTGCTCATTCTTAGGTGGTCCACCATTATCTTTGGTTTGATCTTCAGTCTTTTCAACATCAGTAGAGTCCTTTTGTGAATCCTTTCTTGCTCGCATATTGTCAATCTGATTTTGTGCTTCATTGTATCCAATATAGCTAGTGTCTCCTTTGGCTCTTCTTGCATACAACTGAGATTCTACCAAGTTAGCACTGGTATATAATTTATCAATATTATTCTTTGCTTCTTTCAATTTAGACTCCAAGCTTTCTTTTCTATTTCTTAGCTCCAAGATTTCCATGTTTTCTTTCCTTAGTTCTTCATTCAACTAAAGGTTCTCTTTGATTTATTTATCATAGACTGCTTGATAATTAGTCAGCTTATCATCAACCTCTTCAAGTTTTTCTTTTAAGGATTTGTTTTCTTCATTGAGCTTCTTGACCATTGTCCCTAGATCACTAATAGAGCATTCTTTCAAATCTTTCCTTAGCTTTTTTATGACTAACTGAGCATCACTAAGTTTATCCTTTAGTTCTTCAGATTCTCTTTCTAACTTGTCTAGATCTTCAAGAGCGACTTCAAGATTTCTTTTCAGATGTTTCATTTTTGCTTTGTCCATGATCTCCTCAAGTGGTTAAACTTCTTTGCTAAGGACCAGAGATCTGATACCAATTGTTAGGAATGGGAACACTGAGAGGGGGGTGGGGTGTGAATCAGTGTTCACTATATTTTAACTTTTCCCTTTAATCTTTATTCTGAACTTAAATGCTTAAGTACTGAAATAAACATTCACATAAACATGAAACATGAAATCAACACATGACACCAATATGATTATAAGGAAACCCAAATAGGTAAAAACCCTGGTGGGACTTGATACCCACTAATATTCTGCACTAGTGTTTTGTGATCCTTGTTAGAAGATCCTTTTCCTTGTTAGGAGTAGCTTTACAATGCTTTAAGTATAGTAGACCTTGTTAAGGGTCAGACCCTGTTAGGAGTCTTTTACAATGATCCCTATTAGGGGAGTGGACTCATTGTCCTAGAGCTTACTGCTCAAATGGTGAAGGCTACAACATTCTAATTTTAGATACACACTATATCTACTGGTGAACTGTCACTGTGACACTACTTGTCTGATCAGTTCCTTTGGTGCACTGATGCTTTGAACTCTAGCAAAGCTCTAATACATCTTATGTTGTCTTTGCATACCTCTGCTCTGCTTATCACAACTCTATTACAACTTCCATACCAAATACAATAGGCACATCTTATATTTATACGCTCATACAAACAAAACAATTAGGTCAGCCCTATAACTAATTACTGTGTGTGTGAATTTTGTACCTAGCTGTGGACACAACACTTCAGTAAAACATTAGAGGTTAGCAAAAATTGAAATCTGCAAGTAATTGAAACTATGCTAACCAGGTGATTTACTGCCTTCTAGTAGGTGCAAGTATGTTGTTCTCAGATTGAAATCAAGATCAGTGACAATGCAACACCTAAAACAAAGGATTTAAAATGATGAAAGAAATGAAATATGAATGCAAATTAATCTATTTTTATTTTATTTTTGATGCAATAGGATGAAAAATTGTATAAAATTAATCTAGAATGAAATTGAAATGATATGCAATTAATCTAACAATGCTATGAATTGATATGCAAAGCTATGAAAAACTATGAAATGATCTCACAAAATTTTCTGTCACAAAATCTTTGTTCTTCAACTGTAAATTCACCTGAGTAATTGTGCAAATTCGAGAGATGTGAGATTGAAAGCTTGAGGGATTTTTGAGAGATTGAAAGCTTGAGGGATTTTTTGATTGAAAGCTTGAGAGATTTAATTTTGAGAGATCTGAGATGAAGAGCTAAGCCTTGTTTTTATAGAAATCCAGGGCTTGAGGATGCATTCAGGAAAACCATAAATTACTCTTGATAAACTCAGGTTGATTTTTGAGTTAACAAGAAATTAAGAATATTTAATTCATAAAATCATGCAAAAATAGTTTTTATCTCAAAATAGAGCTTTAGTTCTCTTTTTCAACTCATCATCAGATGTTGAGTTTTAGAAAGTTTAACAAATTGAATTTAATAGTTGTTTTAAAGTTGACTGCTTTTGTGATTGTGCATGATTTAATATGAATTAATTTAATAAATAAAGTGATTTATTTTCCACTTAACTGATTTTGAAATTAAAACAATTGATTTATGGGTTAATCAATTATTAAATCAAACTTTTATTCAAAAACTATATTATTAAATATTGATAATTGACATGAATTAATTAAATAGGAATTTAATCAATTAGTCATAAGATTTTTGATTTATTGTCAAAATAAAATAATACAATTTAGGAATAATTTAATTAAATAATTAAGTGGCAATATTAAATCTAATTAATTAAATATTCAGAATATTCAATTAATCAAACTTTAGGATAAATAAGATTTATCACCAAATAATAATTAAATTAAAGATAATTATGATAAATTAGGAATATTACTAGGAATATTCCCTGATGTAGAATTTAGGATAATCAATTAGGATTCAATAATGTGTAGATGTGCCTTAGGTTTGGACTTTGATGTTGATTTCGTTCGATTTGAAGATGTAGGAGGTTAATGAACCTATAGCCCATTTTTGGGGTATTACAATTACAAACAACGCTTCCAAATGAATTGGCTTAAGCCTGCTTACAATTATACATATAAACATGTCAACAACCTAAATACAATGCGTGCATGGCCTTTACAACATTAATTTATAATCGCAAACCAAAATGCTAACTGTCGGCTCCATGTCTTGTTCTCTGCTGGCACACACTGGCTGTGTAACTTCAACTAACTGTAACTTTCACATCTTTGCATATCTACTTATGTGCTCATAGACTAAGCATAAGTATAGTCTAACAAGCTTAACTTCCAAGGTGCATACCATAATTCATCCATACACTATCCAGTCTTCAACACTTAACTGAATTCTGATCTTTACACTAAGTGCACTGACTCCAAACTGCTATATGACTTTGTTGCCATAATGACAACACTATATCAAGTCATATACTTCAGTATAGACAACTTGCCAACAAGATTTTCAAAGATGGCACATTTTATACCTTGTAGAAAGACATCAGATGTAGTACATATAGCAGATCTTTTCTTTAAGGAAATTTTTAGATTGCATGGATTACCGAGGAGTATTATCTCTGACCGACATAGTAAATTTGTTGGATACTTTTGGAAGACCATTTGGAGAAAGTTTGGCACTAAATCAAAATATAGTTCTACATTTCACCCACAAACTGATGGACATACATAAGTTGTAAACATAAGTTTGGGAAATCTTTTGAGATGTTTAGTTGGAGACACACCTAGTAATTGGGATTTTGTGTTGGCATAAGCTGAGTTTGCATACAATAATTTAGTAAATAGGAGTACTGGAAAAACACCATTTGAGATTGTGAATGACATACAGCCGAGAGGTATATCTGATTTGAGAGAATTTGATGATGAAAGAAAGAGAAGTGTTGAAGGAGTGAAATTTGATGAGTACATGAAGACATTGCATGAAGATGTGAAAATCAAGATGGAAGAGAGTAATAAAAAATACAAAGACAGGGCTGATAGATCAAGGAGACATAAGACTTTTGATGTTGGTAATGAAGTGATGGTTCATTTGAAGAAAGGTCTATTTCCTATTAGAACATATGGGAAGATGAAGATGAAGAAGTTTGGACCTTGCAAGATTTTGAAGAAATTTGACAGTGGAAATGCATATGAGATTGGGTTACCTGATGACATGGACATATCACCAATTTTCAACATTGTTAATTTGTATGAGTATCATGAACCTAATGAAGACATGCCAATACCAATGGAGTATCCTAAGAAGAAAAATGAAGAGGTTGAACAAATTTTGGAGCAAAGAGTTAGCAAAAGAATAAGAAGTAAACATTATATGGAATATCTGGTAAAGTGAAAGAATAGACCAATTGAAGATAGTTCATGGATTTCACAGTCTGAGTTAGATGTAGCTCAGATCATACCTACTAAATGATTCGGAGAATAATTTCTAAATAATCCTAGGTGTTTGATGTAGGAGCATCTCAGGTCCTTGACAATCCTCTGTCACCAAAAAGATTTTGAAGTTTATTTGTGTTGCTTGGTTCCTTCTTTAACTGAGTTGGCTTGGTAGTTGGTTGGTTTCCTTTGGTTACCGAGTTTGGTTGGTTATCTCCTGGGCGGTCGGTTGTTTCACTGGCACTTGACAATGCTTGTCTGTTGCTCGGTCATCCTTTCTTACCGAGTAGTTTATTTTGAGTTTTTGTTGAGGCTGACTTGTGCATTGATTATGGGTCATAGATTTAATGCTGGTATCCATCATTGGGAAGTGTGTGGTCCCTGATCTGACCGTTCCTTCCATTGATTGCAAATCTAAATGCCAAATTAGTTCGGTAGCCTCTTGTATAAGTATAGATGTTTGGTTAGAGTTTAGGGAGTCAATTTTTGCATAGAAGTTAGAAGATAATAGAATCAAGATTGTTTGCAAATCCTCACATGTTTGAGGACTTTTGTAATTTATTGTAATATCTAGCTAAAACCAGGAATGCCTTAAAGCCTGGCATGTATAAATCAATTTGAATGATAATATATGAATGCTCCTACTTTCTCTCTCTCACTGTGTTGTTGTTGCTTTTGCGTGTTGTTGAGAAAGGTGGATCAGGTAGGGTGTACCATTCCTTAGCCCCTATTCCTCTTCCCCTTGTGTCAGATCCCTCACCTTGAAAGAAATCATTAAGAAAGAGATCAATATTGCAACACCCTATGACAAAACCAAATATTGGTTCAAAAATAATAATGTGACAAATGATGGTGTTGTTGATGCTAAAATGGAATGACCTATCCTACAGATACAACCCCAACAAATGTCCAACAAACTCAAATGTCATATAATAACCAAAAAGTTAAAAACGCTACTCTCAGGGCTAATCCTAAGGTTGTCTAGGAATTTAACCAAGGATTTCAACAAAGTTTTGAAAGAAGGAACTTACCCCCACGTAGAGACTTTATGCCTCTTGAAGAACCTCTTGAGTATATCTTAATGAAATTATTACAATCCCATTCAATCACCCTACCTAAGATATGACATTATGAAGGTTCTAGTAAGATAACATGGTGGAATGACAATAGTTACTATGATTATCACATAATAAAGGGACATAAAATGAATGATTGTATGCAATTGAAACACCTTGTCCAAGATTTCATTGACCATAATGAGATATAAGTTGTCACAAATTTTGGCACCACCAATTAGGACCATAAAATATTCTCAAAACCACAGATGGATCATGGAAAAGGCAAGGCCTCTTCCTTAGTTACGAATAATCAGGAAAACCTTACATACACCAAAGTGGACCCCAATTTTACCATAAACACCATCACCCTCTGAGGTCCAGATATTAGTTGTGTCATTACAACCTACTATTCCAAAATAAAAGCACAAGGAGTCAGATCAAAAACTGTTATATCAAGTAAGTCGTCCAATCCACCATTAGGCTAGTTTAATTTTCTAGACCATTTGAAAAAGACCCCAACACAAATGTCCATGTATGAACTACTCCACATTTCACTTGACCACAAAGAAGTCTTAGATATAGCCCTACAATAGTCATCCATCCTAAAAGACTTAGAAGTTGATGAGTTTCAAGCTATGGTAGGATATCTATCCACACCACATCACATTTCCTTCACTAAAAAGGATCTTCCAACATATAACCCATCCCACAATGATCCTTTGCATCTAGAATTCTTTGTCCATCTCCACAAAATTAGGTGAGTCTTGATATATGGAGGAGTAGGTCTGAATATCTATACAGTAAAATTGGTACAAGCACTAGGCTACTCTGAGATTTGTGTAGATATCACCAAAAATATCATAATAAGATCCTATGATGACATGAAGAGTGTCCCTCCAAGAGCATCTTAAGTCTCCCAATTAGATTGGGTCCAACAACACATGATCCTGCATTCCAAGTACTAGATCTAGAGATGGGTTATAATATTATCTTAGGGAGACCATGGATCCATACCATATAGGTTGTACCTCCTAATTATTATCAGTTCCTTAAGTTTCCACACAATGGTATTGAAATCACCATGCCTAGCGATATATATATCCCTTTCTATATTACACAAATATTAGAGGAGCTATTTCAAATTAGGTACCCAACAATCAAGAACCATTAACTATTTCCTCTTCTCAAAACATAGATCCCACAAGTCTTGAAAAATCAATAGCGGAACCTGCATCAGAACTAAAGACCCAGATACAAGAAAAGGGAAGTAGAGAATATACCTATGCAGACTTATTCTATGTAGGCAAGTTACCTATCTCACCTAGATCATATGGAAAAATGAGGAAACCTTTGGAGAGGATGAAAAAATTGATAATTTTCTATTAACCAATGATTTTTTAAGATGGGGTGACATACATGAAGAAATTATTGAGGATAACTTATGTTCTTGGTTGTATAAGATGAATAACCCCCTAAGATCAAAATTTTAGTGCATGAATATGGATGGGGGTATACCATTGTTCAAAATTAAGGGTATAATGAGTGCTTTGGCCTAGGGAGAAATGAACAAGGAATTGTGGAGCCAATCGATCAAACCTAAAACCCAAAGCATCATGATTTAGGTTATAGACCACCTACAGGTGGAATTTCAAATATCTCATTGCCTGCGAATATTAAAGCTTGTGTTTACAAAAAAGTTGAGAGGTTTGAAGAGTTCCATTCACACATAGAATTGAATGATTATGAGTGGGATACTCCATGAACAATAGATACCCTACATATTAACACTACCATTGCCCAACTTTCTTTACAAGAAGAACCCACAGATAAAAATGCATGGATTTCACAATTATGGAACATATTTGAATCCTCATCCTCATTCTCATTTGACACCTATAAATCAATAAATGATTCATATATCAATTGTTGATGTTTGTAGCATCGCTCAGATAAATAATATTGACTATATGATTATTATGAGAAATGATTTATTATATATATACATATATATCAATATATATAATAATTGATATTACTATATACATTGATATATATGTATATATAAAGTTAGATTATAATTATTCTCATAATAACTAAATAATTAAATTGATAAAATAAATATTATTATTATTATTATTATGTAAATATTAGAGAAATTAATATAATACTCAAGAGATATTATGTATGTATATATATAATCATAATTGTCATTATATTAATTACATAATAATGAATAGACATGTCCCATGAAGGGACATGTCTCTTCTTGACTCATTCTCAATATAAATGCAAGAGATTGTTGCATTTGGAAAACACATAAAAACATACAATGAGATAGTGATATTACATTTGCAATGATCCTAAAACCTTAACATGGTATTAGAGCCAAGTTGCAAATGTAAGAGAGTAGTTTGTTGATGGTGAATGTGTGAATGTCTCATAAAATACAATCTCAATACGAGGACCATATCTCACAAATGCATTGTTGGATTTTGCTAAATTTTGGATATGTTGGTGATAAACAAATTTAGAAGAATCTCAATGGAGCAATTGGAAAAAAAATGTCAAATTCAAAATTTATGACCAACTATGTACAGGTCTATGCAAAAAAAAAACTTGTAAAAGAGCGAGGTTCCTCTTTAAAAGCCTAACCACTTGAAGGGAGATTTGATCAAATTGAAGCTTTTTATAGTATATAGAACCTTTGGATATTCAAGACAAGTCATATGAATAATTCTACTAATGTTCAAGAACAATGACATCATTCTTTGAATTTGCATGATATTTCTATATGGGCTCACCTTACAGAATGAAATACTTGAAATTTATAAAAGATAAGTATTTCATGTTTTATTAATGCACGTACTTTTTGAGTTTGTAATTCATGCTATACTATTGGTTAGTAAAATATTGTATGCTTCTATGATTGGTATTTATGGTCGAGATAGTTTAGTGAGCTATTTGTAATCTCTCTCTGATATGCCTTCAGGAAAGAAGCACAAGATAATTGCATTCAAGGGAGAAAGAAATTGATCCTTGCAAACAAATTGATGATTGAGACTAGATGTGAAGGGAGTCTGATATTTCAAATGAGGTCAATAATTTGATGAACTTGAGCTTCAGAGGGAGTAGATGGTTCAATCAACTTATGACAATCTTGATCATATTGATTGAGAGGGAGGTCACTATTGAAGGTGAAAAATTTATGAGGTAAACTTGATATAATTGATTATTATACTAATGAATCATGAATGTTTTTAATGGGCCTACTCCCTGTGTAAATCATGAGGAAGTGATGACTTCCAAATGATTAGCACTTTTATTTGTAAAAGTTATTGTAAGGTGATGATCTTACAATAACTTGACCTTCTATTGTGATAGACATCTTGTGATGGCTGAAAATGATCATAATAGATAGAACTTGTGGATAGAATCACCAATTGAGGCAATCCACATTAAAGCTTTATAAGCTTGTGGATAGAATCATCGATTGAGGCAATCCACCTGGGAACTTGTGGATAGAATCATTGATAGTGGCAATCCACATTAAATCTCATGAGTTTGTGGATAGAATCACCGATGGAGGCAATCCACATGAGAGCTTGTGGATAGAATTGTCGATTGAAGCAATCCACCTGAGAACTTGTGGATAGAATCATTGATAGAGGAAATCCACACTAAAGCTCATGAGTTTGTGGATATAATCATTGATGGAGGCAATCCAAACAAGAGCTTGTGGATAGAATTTCTGATTGAGGCAATCCACTTAGGAACTTGTGGATAGAATCGCCGATAGAGGAAATCCATACTAAATGTCATGAGATTGTGGATAGAATCGCCGATCAAGGCAATCCACTTGAGAGCTTGTGGATAGAATCACTGATGGAGGCAATCCACACAAGATCTTGTGGATAGAATCACCGATAGAGGCAATCCACTCGAGAGCTTGTGGATAGAATCACCGATGGAGGCAATCCACTCAAGAGCTTGTGGATAGAATCACTGATGGAGGCAATCCACTCGAGAGCTTGTGGATAGAATTGTCGATGGAGGTAATCCACATATTGAGACTATGTTTTTATTGATTGTATCATGAGGATTCAATGCCTTTATTGCTTAAATCATATGATTGATGTTGTCAAGTGTCATAAGTGTTGACATTGGATTGATTTATCCTCCTTAGCTAAGAGGGAGTGTTGATGTTTGTAGCATCACTCAGATAAATAATATTGACTATATGATTATTATGAGAAATGATTTATTATATATATATACATATATAATAATTGATATTACTATATATATATATATATATATATATATATATATATATATATATATATATATATATATATATATATATATATATATATATATATATACACACACACACACACACATATAAAGTTAGATTATAATTATTCTCATAATAACTAAATAGTTAAATTGATAAAATAAATATTATTATTATTATGTAAATATTAGAGAAATTAATATAATACTCAAGAGATATTATATATATGTGTGTGTGTGTGTGTGTGTGTGTGTGTGTGTGTGTAATCATAATCATAATTATATTAATTACATAATAATGAATAGACATGTCCCATGAAGGGTCATGTCTCTTCTTGACTCATTCTCAATATAAATGCAAGAGATTGTTGCATTTGGAAAACACATAAAAACATATAATGAGATAGTGATATTACATTTGCAATGATCCTAAAACCTTAACATCAATATAATAACCAAATTCCCTATATCCTCCTAAACCAAGGATAACATAGCCTTGGTTTACCCTAACCTTATTGATTGGGAACAACAAAATCTACTAACCGTAGACATTTTTGAGAATGATGATGCTATTGTTGGATTCTCTAGACTAAGACAAATCAGACATATGGGGGATTACAAGGCAGGTTTCAACATTGAATTAGATAGAACAACATACTTTGGGGGGGTATATCAATCCTCTAGTTAGAAAATTTTAAAGTAAATGTAAGGCTTTTGGTGAAAACTGAAAGGCACCCTCTAGATACAAAATAGTAAAAAGAAAAGACATATCCAAGGGTGAAAACCTCTCTGAGGTGCCCGAGAATAAAGAGATTTATATAATCCCCATTACTGAAGAGTAGTCACCATTATTGGCAGAGAAGAATCAAACAATCAACATTGGGACTACATAAACACAAAGAATGGTACACTTGGTAGAACTATTGTGGTTCCACAACCACACTCCCCCTTTTTTTTAGGCCACTTAGCCAAGGCCCCCCCTTCTTTTGGCTTTTTTGTAAGTTCTTTTTGTCAATTAGGTCCTTGTCTAGGACTGTTGAGTTCTTTTTGTTCAGTTTCGACCTTTCGCAATTTCAATGTCCATTAGGTGCGAAAGGTTGAAAGAGTCTCGTGCCTGCTAACTAATGAAATTCCCCCCTTTTTTGCATTTTTGGGATTTCAAACTTTTGGAGGTCCGAAACACCGAAAGGCTGATTTCTCAAGTTGGGAATCGATGTTCTGACATTTCAAAGTTTTGAGACCCCTGAAAGTTTGAAAGGCTGATATGTGAGGGTGGCTAATGTCACCCCCACTAGAAGCCTATATAAGGTGGAAGGCCAACCATTTTTGTCACTTTGCATTTTTTCCTACTATTGATTTTCAGAGCTTTGTTGAGTGCACTTTGCTTCCAGTCATCTTCTAGCTTCTTTGGCCCGCTTGATTCTTTGGTTTTATTTCCCTCCTCTACTTGTTTCGAGGTAGGTTTCTTCACCTCCCCTTTTCGTTTCTCATGTTTTAGTATATTTTTAGGGTTTTTTTCGTAGGTCTTTTTTTTTACATTGCTTCGGGGTCGTAGGGTTGTCCCTTTGGACTCCTTAGTCTTGAGTTTGTGGTCGAACTTGATTTCATCTCATTTTTTAGCTCACACCTTGGTCTTTGGCCTTTTTCATCTCGTCCCTAAAATTTTTGGACTTTCGCACTCTGAAAGTGCCAAAAATACCATTCTCCAACTTTTTTCACTAATTTAACCTTTTCGGCATTTTGGACTTTCGCCCACCAAAATGTCTCACACTCCAAAGTGTCAAAAGCTGACAAGTCACCCAAAACCAACTCCATTTAAACTCACCTTTTTAGTTTTTTGAACCCCAAAGTCTCCTAGACTTTTCACCCTCCAAAAGGTTAAAGCCTAGACAATGATGACCTTTTTCACCATTTCGGAGGGTCCTCATGCTTTCGGGGTCCGAAGGTCTGAAATGCTGAAATGACCCTTCTAAAGGTTTTAGGCTTGGTTTTGATGGGGTATCTTGGTTTTTTTCATGCTTTTGCATCAAATGCTTCTTTCCTAATGACATGTATTGTTTACTAATACATGTCCCTTTTTTTTTACAGAATGTCAAAAAAGGTGAATTCCCCTACCATGAAGTATCAATTCAAGGGTTACCACACACCATCCAAGGTGGGGAACTTACATTATGAGATCATAGACACTCACATTGGGAATGTCAACTAGAATGACTACTTGGTGAAATGTCCTCAACCAGTAGGAAGATCTGAGGACTGCACTTCATTAGTATATTGTTCACTAGTGAATGCAGGAGCACACTCTGTGTCTATCCTCTCTTCAGACTTGATAGTCACACTGGAGAACCACTACATACCAGATGAAAGGCTGGTGAAGAAAAACATGGGAGAAGTGGTATTGGACCTCTGGCTAGATAATATCAAGGACATCTTCCATTTTCCAAAAGGGATAAACAAGTTATATAGGTTCTCAATAGGCAAGGGGATGACTTTCTACAATAAAGACATCTAGTTATCCCATGAAATTGTAAATAGGGATTACCTCATACAACCTCTACTAAAGATAAAGCTTGAAAAAATAGACATGAGGAGAGGCTACATGAAGGAGGATATCCAAGCATCCATCACTATGATCATCCAAGTGTATGGACTGCAAAAATCAATCCAATTGGAGCCATGGATGATCCTTCTCATCGAGAGTATAAAGGAAAGACATGCTAGGTTTGACTAGGTGACCATCCTTAGCGATAATCTAGATCAACAATTCATCATAGTAAAGAGCGATCCTCACTTCTACATGACATCATACGTTGTGTCTCTACTAGCAACAAGAGCAGTGTACCCAGGGTTGGTAAAGGTAGGATCCATGGGTCAACCAAATGCTTGGCCATTAATAGTTTATCCCCAATTGGTCAGGAAAGAGTACTTCACACAAGATAACTCAGAGTACCACATCGTCAATGATGCCTTTTTTATTGCTATCATCCTCTCTATTGAGGGCGACTATGCCAAAAGGATGTTACAAGAAGAAACTGCCAAAGTGAAGGCCCTAGCTGAATTTTATATCTAGTTCAAGACCTTCACATACATCAGGGTGACATGGAGCACCTTCACTCCAAAAAAGCTGCCAAGATATCCTTCAGACAAGATAGTTTTGTTATAAATGGCCAGAGAACTATCATATGCTCACAAACATATCAGGCATAAAAAGAAACACTACTGGGACTTCCCTATCTCAATTGGCCCCCATTGTCTATAAGATATGAAGATCTATAAGTCCTTGTCTTTCAAGTGGGATGAGTTCCCACTACAAAAATTTAATCTGATCAGGACCAGATTTGATCACATTCACACCTAAAACCATATAATGGGAAGACATTATATGCATGATCCTCACATCGAGGACCATTGGATGAACTGCATTGATGACTATGAAGTCTATTGCTGGATGAGTCTAGAATGAGCACAAACTACCTTAATGCTACATATACCACAAAAGGTTAAAGAGGATGATTCAAAAGATGTCTTGGATCCAATCTATAACCAAGACAAAGTATACACTAGGGCTATCCTTAATGCTAAGGTGGATAGGGATGAAAATGATGATATAAACTTTAAGGCCCAACATGTCATTAAAGTGACAAAGGAGTGGATATCCCATCCATTTCCAATGGACCTTGTGCCTATCAAGCAAAAACTATCTAAACCTTCAAAGGAAAAAAAGAAGAAAGGAGAGAAAGTGTTGATGCCACAATTCAAAGAGGTTGGGCTACTGAGGCCAGAGACAGTGTATCAACATGAATGCCCAACTGCATATGGGTCAAGTACTTGGTCTAAACATCCAAAGACCATGATTACTGGGAGTATAGTGCACCCATATGTTCCATCTTCTAGTAGCCTAAAACCACTAGGTGCACCTAAGAAAGTGCCAAGGGTAAAGGTAACCGGACCTAGGCCTGCCAGGGTAATTAAAGGGCATGTGTATAAAAGGAAGAGATCCTCGATGCCAAATCACATGGAGACCCTTTTGGAGGAAGATGAAGAGGAGGAGGATAAGGAGGATCAAATACCCCTCAATGGAAGGACTCGATCTATAGGGTCCCTAAAGAGAAGAAAGCTATAGAAAGAGGATGTGTAGATATATGTTGAAGAGGGAGCCCAAGAAGAGAAAGTAAATCCAATGGATGCTCTAGACAATGATGAATTCTATATATCTAACTTTGAGGGCCTTTGTGGTTTCAAAGAAGCAGAGAAAATCCCAATAGAAGGGCCCTCCACTTAGCAGTTCTCATTCTCATTTACATCCCTCCCAATGTAGTTCATGTCTACAAATATTTCAGACAATATAATGTAGGAGGGGAAGTTCAAACATAATCCCAAGAATCAATCGGTGAAGCTATAGAAAAAGGTCAAAAGGAGACCACTAAATCAGAAAGGGACTCTTCTACAGGGGTCACTTCTAAAGAGGTTACTGGAGTTCCAATCCCTCCAGGCCAAAAATTTCTAGTGCCACCTCCATAATAGGCACCAATGTTGCCTCTGTCTACCACTTCTTTTCCACCGTAGATTCCAACCTATCCTCCATCTATCACTCCACTTCCACCACAAGTCCAAGCTAGTCAACCTCTGTCGTAACCCCAACCTACTCATATTCCTATGCCTACTTATCCTCCTATGCAAATGCCAATACCCTTGCCTACACCTCCTCATGATCCTCCACCCCCTCATACTGAGATTGTTGTACAAGGACCCCAAGGGCTAGAAAAGGAGACTGAAGAAGTAAAAGAGGTTTAGTTAGAAGAGAAAATAGGGGCAAAAGAACAAACAACAAGAAGAGAGGAACAAAATATAGAGGAAGAAAAAGTAGCACAATATGAGCCAATCAATGCCTTCTCTAAACCCACGTGACTCACAAAAGAAATACAACCAAGGGTGAGGGTGTATACAGACAAAGAGGACACATACATGGAAGTTCTCGGTCGTGCGTTCCACCAAGTGGAATCTAGTGCTCGGGAAAGGACCCTATCATATGTAATGCAAGTTCAAGTGGGCAAGTGAAAGGCACATGTAGGTGTACCCATGATGAATATTAGTATGGTTGAGATCACTCCAGAAGACTATGTTCTTGAGGAGGTAGACCTAGGAGAGCCTACAAGAGAAGGAAGCAAGACTCTAGCTATACTAGGACTGAAGCATGCCTTAGGCTTCAATAGATAAAGATGAAGAGAAAATAAAAGCCTTGATGGAGTAGTGAGGTTATGAAAAAGTTCATTCTTAAAATAGCCAATCGCATTGACCCAAGTAACCCCGAGGCCTCATTATAGGCTATTTTGGAAAGAAAGGGTGCTACTGAGTTGACGACAGAAATTCCACAATCTTTTATTCATGCTTGTTCAGATTGGAAGGCTAATTTTGAGGAGTTTTCCAGAACTTCCCTTAGGACAATTTTGAGGCCCTTCAGGGGTATTCTTTAGGGGATCACCAAATTGGTGAATCTTATGTGCAGAGAGGATGGTCTTGAAGAGAAAATTCTTAAGTGGCAAAAATCCTTGTATGATCTCACAATAATAAGGAAGCAACGCTTCCAAGTTTTGGTTAAGATATATGAAGGGTTAGAGCTCAACAATTTTTAAGAATGGATTAGAGACATCACTGAAGCTTTGAACATCTATGAGAAATCCCTAAGTAAGGTTGATGAGAAGAGGGATGAAGGACTACTCTGGATTGGAGAGATGCAGAAGTTTTTTGAGGGCTTGGACCTAGATCTGTATGATGAAGATGATGAGAAAACAATGCATCCCATAAAGGATATCATAAATCATTAACTTGATATCTTTAATAGAATTAGGAAAAAGGAGGACCTCAAAAAGATATTTTATCAGAAGGAGGAGATGTAGAAAATGTTGTCACAAGAGGAGGAAATAAGAGGCTTCGCTAATGAATTGGTCACGTTCTGAGAAAAGCAACTGGTACACCTAGAAGGTGTCAAAATGGCAAACTTTGAAGATGTACAAGAGATCATGGACAGGCTCTACAAGGTGCATCCAGAAATCCTCCCAAGTTGCTAAGTGTCCAGTTTTGGACATAGCCAAATTTTGTATGAAGGGAAAAAATTTTGTGGACTTAGCCAAGTTTGAGTTCCAAGATTTTTCGGCCTTTCGGCCCTTCTATTTTTTCGGCCTCTAAAAGTTCAAAACTTGTAAAAATTTTGTCCAACACTTAGCCATTTTTTCAACTCCATTTTTTAAAATAAGGCTCGAGGTCTGAAATTTTTGGGCCTTCACTGCCAATAACTTCCAGTCTTCTCCAGTTGATTTCTAGTCACATTTCTTGCTACTATGGGGTTGTTTCTGCATGATTTGAGGATGTCCTTCAGTTGGATCCACGGAGTAGAGCTGTAACAAGGAATAAAGGGTGAAACTACAAGTTTCAAAGGAGAACATGCATGAGTTCTAGATTTGATCTAGAGTTGTTTTATGTGTATTTTGTTCTAAAATTATAATGTACAAGGTTTAATTATGTGCTAAGTAGTTTAAAATTGTTTCAGGGATAGTTTGTTTTAGTGTAAACTCTAGTTTAGATTTATATTCAAGTTTTTATGGGTAGCCGAAACCCTAGCTGTGAAATTGAGAGAACAACTTTATAAATTATATGTAAATAATGTAATTAAGGTCAGTTATTATTGCAATACAATACATACAATTGGTGCTTCAATTGTGGTGTGATTTTTCTGCTATATTTGTGAAATTGATGAATGTGTGTTTTCTCATTACTTTATTTCAAAGAGCCAATTGATTGTATGGTGATTTTGATCTGTGATTCTATTAGTCTGGTGTTTATCTTTGCTGCATTGCTTTGTTATGATGAATTATTGAGAATATCATTCTTTAGTGCTTCAAGATAAATTTGTCTCACGTGTGCACACATTTGTGGTGGCTTCATGATTTGATGAGTTTTGACTTATCATACATCTGCATTTATTTTTTTGATGATTGCATCTGCGAAGCTGTGATTGTGATTTATTTAGATCTCTATTTTGTAGGTTTCCTCCATCTTCTTGGTACTTTAATTTTCAAAGCAACATAGCATCAATTTATGTCCATTAGTTTACTTTCTGCAATTTCCTTTCATATTCTTGTTACCTTATTCTCATTACTTTGCTCATTGGTTTACAGAATCAGTCACAATAGATTAGATCAAATTTATTTCTCTTTCATTTAAAGACTCAAAAAATCCAAAAAGAAAGAAATATCATGTGTTATAATATTTGTTTTGCAGTCCCTTGAAGATCAAACCAGCAAAGGCTTCCTCGCGAATAGATTCACATTTATCTTCAACTGAGTTATCTAAGCAGTTGAGACCCAACCTAGAAGGAACCTTGAGATTGATTTACATCATTCTTCCAAGAGGGGAATTTTCCCACACAAATTCCCAGTCATTTTCTCATGTAAAAATGATGCTCAACAAAAGTGGCACTAGAAGGAGGTCCTTCGAGAGGGAAACCCCAGAATATTGGATCATTCTCTCCTGAAAGGTTTGAATGAGTCCTCAGATCATCACCAAACAAAGGGAAATTCCTAGAACTTAGAGAAGTTCACAGACCTCTTAGTAGTAAAGAGAAACAAATGGAATACATCTTGCATCAACCGGATCCACATAATCTTCCCTCGTTCCCACATATCGTTGCCCCGCTTGGTGTCGTTCCACCTCTACCTTTAATGGATTTTTTCACAAACACACAAAGTTCCCCATTGGCTCTACAAGGTTAGCTCCATGAGCTGCCCAAAAATCCTAAAAAATTCTATCCACGCTTCATCTATGGTGAATCAAGAACAATAGAAGAACACATCCGTGCCTTGAAAGAATTATGCAATCACAAAGAGATTGCACATCAAGATGTCACGTGTCATATTTTCCCTTACACCTTGGGGGAATCCACATACAATTGGTACTTGAACTTTCCATAGGGATCTATCTTAGGATGGGATGACTTTGAAACAAAATTCCTCAATCAATTCAAGCTATACATAGATCCTGCCAATCTCCATCATCAATTCATCTCGGTGAGGAAAGACCATAATGAACCAATTGCAATGTTCAATTGCCATTTCCATAAGATGTACCATAGATTGGAGGCTCCTTACACCATACCTGTTGGGGTTTCCATACAAGTATACTTGTCAGCCTTGGATCCTTTAACATCCATATTCCTAAAAAGGTTACCTCTAGGTGACATAGATACTTTGGAAAAGGTGTGCAATGAAGCCATCACTTTCACACAACAAATGAACCCACAAGTAGGGGGAAACTATGGTGTTTCACCCTCTTTAGGAAATGCTGCCATGATTGGCCCATTTTCCACACATAACCAACCCCTGGTGCATCACACCCCAAAGCTTAATCCAGTACCAAATTCATAAACCACTGCCCCACCACTCGCCATCACGTACCTAGGGTACGATGTGCATAAGGAAGCTCTGTATGAACAAAACGTCACTATTCCAAACAAACTTAATAATGCCTTGGTGAATGAGTTAGATGCCATGAAGAAGAATTTGTCTCATTTGATGACAAAAATAACCAGGATGAAGTTGAATCCATCTCAAAACCAAGGGAATTATTGACCTATTGCTTCCTTAAACACCTATCCCCAAAATCAGAATCATAATTATGGAAATTACAACAACAAAAAAAAAGGAAGTTATAGGAATACCACAAAAGATAAATAGTTTGGGCAAAAATGAACTAATAGACCATGGAACACACATCCTAACAATGGTAGTATACCTATTGATAATGCCAATACGTTTAGTTCATCTGAGGCCAACTTCACCCAAAATTCCAATACACATCAATCAAGAAATGGATGTAGGGGGTAGATTGATAATCAACAAGGTAAAAATTCCTAAGAAAGGTCCTACTAGTGACACAACTGAAGAAGAGTTTGTTTTCCCATTTAATTAGAAGAGTCAACCAGATAATTTTGAGGTTCATGCTTTTCAAAATAACAACCAAAGTAATTAAAATATGAGGAGAAGGAGAGAGCCCTTAACTAATGGTATTCCCCCCAAAATACAACCCACTCCTCTAGACCCATGGGCTAACAACAACCCTTCCCCTCCTAGGGGCCCGAATACCATCATTGCTCCAACTGCGCAACATCAACCCACCATACTAAAGAACCCAGTTTGGGCCACTGAAAGATATAGTGCATTGGAGGAATTGAAAAAATTCAAGGCTAATATGTCAATGTATGACATGTTCCAAAGTTGTCCTTCAAAGAGAGAAGCACTCTTGAAATCTTTCGACCATTCCAAGTCAATTCCATCAAACAACAATGCTGGGAATTCATCGAATGTCAATACCGCTAAGGCAATGCCAACCATGTTTAAAGATCAAGTTGAAGTACCACCATTTTTACTTAGTCTCAAAATATTTGGAAAGAATCTACACAACCATCTAATTGATTCAAATGTTTCGTGTAATGTCATGCCCTTGTCCATATGCCAGAAGTTGGGGATGAACCCCCAACCAACTAACATGGTCGTAATCCAACTTGACAAGACGGAAGTCAAAGTCATTAGAGTCTTGAAAGATACCTGTATACAACTAACCATAGACCCCAGGATCTAGGATTGCATAGATATACACATAGTGGATATCCTAGTGACATATGGCATGTTTCTTAGCAGAGAATGGACTAGGTCCTTAAGAGGTTGGTTCTCCATGAATTTTACACAACTTTGGTTGCCCTAGAAAGGATTGAATAACCAAATCAAAATTGATGTCAAACCAAAAATCAAACAAATGATAACCAAATACAATTCCCCAAATGAAGTCTAGTTTTCACAAGCTAATCTGGGAGTATATCAGTTTGACAGAATCCTAACCTTTCATATTAATGAAGAAGAAAATCTGAATAATAGCCCTATACAAGGACTGATACATACCCAAGTCCTTGATGAAATCCTCATGGAGTTTGTAAGTAACATGATGAAAAATATGAAATATCTCGTATAGGATGTTGATCCAAACATACTAATGTTGCCAAGGTATTGTCACCTGTACCAAGTGATTCATTCAGAGTTTGAATGCCATGATTGTTGAAATATAGCTTGAGTGATGAACCAAATGTCCCAAGTACCTTGAATTAGGAAAAGCTGAACTACATAAGGGGATGATGAAATCCTTTCTCATCATGGACAACCTCCGATCTTCTCAAAGGAAAGTCCTATATAGGAGGAGTGGAGTTTCTTAGATGATGGTTTCTTACCGCTATGTTATGAGGTATGGCAGGAAACAAAGGAAAAAATAAAAATGAAATGGGTACCCCTCTCTGTAAGGGTGGACCTAGATGCAAAAGTGGTGGGGATTCCAACCAATGAAGATCCATCACCACTAAAGAGCCCTACTGAACCCAAGATCGACATACCTTCACCCAGGATTGCACCAAAACCACAAACCAAAACTCACTCTCACAAGAATCATCTTGTATGGAGACTCAGATTTGATGGTTCCAAATGTAAGCAAGGAGAAGGGGTAGGAATCAAGTTAATCAACCCCTAAGGTGGTTCATAATATGATGCTTATAGGCTATAGTTCTACTGTACCAAAAATGTTGCTGAGTATGAGGCATTAGTATGAGGTATCCTCATGGCATATGAAAAGAAGATAAAATCCTTGATTGTAGAAGGTGACTCCCAGCTAGTGGTCAGGTAGATTCACAACCAATATTTATGCATTGATAAGAAGCCAGCCTCATACCAGAATCATGTAAGGGACTTAATTGAAGACTTTGAAGCATTTAATATCAAGAGCATCCCAAGAAGGAAAAACATGGTTGCTGATGCCTTAGCAGTGTCGACAAGTTCCCTACACCCATTAGAGAAATCAAATATAAAAATATTCTCCGTGGAACTCGTGGTAGTACTGGCTATCCCAGATAACATCATGAACTTCCAAGTATTTCAAGACAACCAATAGA
Organism: Chamaecyparis obtusa; assembly: GCA_027943335.1. Classification (NCBI taxonomy): domain Eukaryota; kingdom Viridiplantae; phylum Streptophyta; class Pinopsida; order Cupressales; family Cupressaceae; genus Chamaecyparis; species Chamaecyparis obtusa. The sequence continues at coordinate 2,870,475 of BSBK01003050.1, read as the reverse complement.
TACTTGAATTCATCATTAGTGCTGGGGTCTTTGAAAAACAAACCATAGATGAAGAGGCTGATGAAACCAAAGAGCCAGATGATCTAGGAATATTAAACCTGGAAACCAACTCCATCCCAAAAGGAATGGTAGCTTTAGAATGAATGTTTGACAAAGATGAATATGCTCATGAAAAAAGGAAGGTACTAACTATAGGAGGCGATGATTGTGAAATTTACAATCTAGGTACATAACTTGAACCCAGAGAGATTTGTATCAGGAAAGTTGGTCCACACAAAGAAAAGAGGTGAATAGTGGAGTTACTCATAGAATATAAAGATGTTATAGCTTGGAGATACGAAGATCTGAAAACCTACAATCCTGTCATCATTGTATACAACATATCACTAAACCCAGATGCCAAACCTTTATGTCAAAGGTAGAGGTCTATAAACCCTATGATTGAGCTAGTGATTTAGAAGGAGGTGCAAAAGTTACTCGAGGCTAAGATCATCTTTCCCATCCACCATTTGACCTGGGTCATGAACCTCATTCTTATGAGGAAGAAGAGTGGAGAAGTCCAACTTTGTGTAGATTTATGAAACCTCAATATATCTTCTCAAAAGGATAACTATCCATTTCCCTTTCTTGATGAAGTACTACAAATTGCATATGGGTCTCAGATGATATCTTTTCTCAATGGCTATTCTGGATTCAATCAAGTAATGGTGAAAGAGGAGGACCATTTGAAGATGATGTTCACTACAAAGTGGGGGACATTTTCCTATTACCACATGCCTTTCAGTTTGATCAATGCAGGAGTAACTTTCTAGCGATCCATGGATGAAGCGTTTAAGGGCCTCGTCAACAAGTGCATCATCATATATATGGATCACCTTACAGTATTCTATAGAAACTGTGTGGACCACATTGAGGATCTGCATAGAGTATTGAAAAGATGTAGGAATTATGGAATTTCATTGAACCCCAAGAAGTGTGTTTTTGGGGTGACCCAGGGAAAGCTTTTGGGACATATTATCTCTGAGACAGGGATTTCAATAGACCTTGAAAGAGTGGAGGCCATCCTTAAACTGGTTCCCCCAAATAGTCAAAAATAATTGAAGTCTTTCTTTGGAAAGATCAACTTTATTAGGAAGTTTATAAGTGGATTTTCTTAATAGTGCATCCTCTAAATGACATGTTAAAAATTGATGCAAAGATAGAATGGAATAATCCTGCTAAAGAAGCATTTGAATAAATTAAGACATCCATTGCTACCACTTCAGTTTTAGTCAGTCTGGATTACACTTTTCCATTCAAGGTCTACTCTTTTACATCAAAGAACTCTTGTGCGTGAATCCTCACTCAAAAGAAAGAGGGAGAAGATGAGAGACCAATATCTTTCTTGAGTTTCCCTTCAAAAAATGTTGAACTCAAATATTCCAATCATGACAAGAAGTCTTTTTCATTGATAAAGGTTGTCAAGAAATTCAGACATTACATCCTCAGGAGCAAGGTTGTTTCTATTCTTCTTGATCCCGTGGTCAAGTCTTTATTAATGCAAAATGAGTTGGGAGAACAAAGGAGAAAATGGATGGCCATATTGCAAGAATTCAACATTGAGATCTAGCCAATGAAATTAGTAAGAGGCCAAGGCCTCACCAAAATGATAGCTAAAATAGAGCGAGGATTAGTATGCCAAGTGTACATAGAGGAAGGGATTGTAACTAACACATGGTACTAGGATATAGTTTACTACTTGCTCCAAAATCACTGCCTTGAAGGATTGAATGGCTCCCAGAGGAGAGCCCTAAATAATAAGTACGGTTCCTATATGCTAAAGAATAGAAAACTCTACAAACGCAACTATGATGGCCTTTACCTATAGTATTTTGATAGGGTAGAAGCTGAACAAATCCTCATGGAGTTTCACGATAATTATGGCACTGGCCATGGGTTAGTTGAGGCCATGACACATCAAATATTGAGGGTTGGTTACTATTGGCCTACCTTGTTCAAATATAGACATGAGCACATACGATCATGCCATGTTTGTCAGACTAGTTCCATTCACAAGAGACACCCTGCAATGCCCTTGCAACCAGTTTATGAGGTATGTCCATTCGCCCAATGGGCACTAGATTTTGTAGGAATGATTAACCCTCCTCCTTGGTAGGACATAAGTACATCCTGACTGCAACAGACTATTGCACACGGTGGATGGAGGCACATGTTCTAAGAAATTGCACCATGAAAGTAGTAACCAAGTTCTTGGAGGAGTTCATTATCACACATTTTGGTATGCCTTCCTTTTGGAATGTGACAATGCACCTTATTTCTCATCTGCATCTCTTATCCAATGGGACTTTAAAAATTAAGTAATCCTCAAATTCTCATTTAACTACTATCTGCAAGGGAATGAGGTTGCTAAATCAACAAACAAAAACTTGACCACTATAATTAAATGCCTCTTGGATGATAATCCTCAAGATTGGCACACACAATTGAAGTACGCCTTGTGGACCAACTGCGTAAGAATTAAAAATGCTTTGGGGACTTCCCCTTACTAGCTAGTCTATGGCCTGCAACCCATTTTTCCTATGAACCTGAAAATACCAATCTTGAGATTCATGGATCAATATGTTGAAGATGAGAATATGGTGCATGTTCACCTCATAAACCTTTTGGATCTAGAAGAAAAGAGAACCATGACCTTAGAGTGTGTGGCCAAACATCAAGCTATCATCAAGTGTTGGTTTGACAAAAGAGAAACAATAAAGGCTTTTAGGATTTCTAATTTAGTCTTGATGTGGGATAAAGAAAAAGAAAACCAGGAAGCCACACTAAATTCCAACATTTGTGGATAGGCCCTTTCCAAATAGTCGAGATCTTAGGAGAGAACACTTTTAGAATTATTTCTCTTGATGGGGAGTTGGTCCCATTTCCTGTCAATGACCAATTTCTTAAACATTACTTCAGGTCTTGAAGGACCCTCATCTTTCTTGTACATTCTCCTAGTTTAGTGTCTTGTCGTTTGTTTCTTTTCTTTAGGTTAGTTAGTTAGTGTCTATCAAGGGGTAGCATTTTTATAACTAACTTCTCTACACCATGTAGTTTGGGTAAAGGGATGAAGGTCTTTCTTTGTCGAATGCTTTTGATTAGATTTTTTCTTGCAAGGAGCTATATACAATAGTTGAAAGTAAGGTGTTTTCCTTTCAAAGTCATCGAGCAGTTTTTTTGGAGCTAACCATCCTTGACAATAACTCACATCTTAAAAGATTATGAATTGGAGGTTTCTTGGATAGGATTCCAATCAAAACCAAGTAACGCCCATGGTCATGAAGGAATTCGAAAGTTAGATGCTTTTCTCACCTGAAAGACAAACTAAAAGAAAAGAGCAAGAAAACAAAAAGGAGGAACACATAAAGATGAAGTCAACAATAAAAGAGAAAAGTTCAAATGCTTGGGTAGCATAGTCTAATCATTGCCCAGGTTTTCAAAAAAAATAATTAGAAATGCAAATGAAGAGGTGGCACAACCTAAATGGTGCCTCAAGTTCATTAAGAATGTTGAAGTTGGAACAAGATAAGAAACAAAATATCTTGAATACAATAATTTAAGCAAATCTCTTTCTGTATGATAAGTGTTGAGTCTAAGAGCCCCACAGAGAACTTTAAAACTTCAAAACAAGATCATCTAGAGGAGGAGAAGGGTGACTTTAGCAACCTCTACCAAGGCTATAAATGCCTTCCTGGTAGTAGAGCAAGGTTAAAATGAGTTTTGGCCGAATCTAGACCTATGGACAAAGATTTGATTATGATCGGTTAAGAATCTTAGAAACCTTCAATGAAGAATTTAGAGAATATAATCACATATACACACATACTGGACATAAATGAAAATATTTTTTTGATCTTGGTATGATGATGGGAGAATTACTATCACTGAAGGTTCTTTGTGTCTAGCTCATCGTAAGATAGCATCTTTTCATAGTGGGAAGACTAGGGGATACCTGGGTTATTCCCTTTCTTTTATCAGGGCTATTTTTTGTGGTTCCACAACCATGCTCCCCCTTTTTTTGAGGCCACTTGGCTAAGGGGATGTCCTTCTTTTGGCTTGTTTGTGAGTTAGGTCCTTGTTCAGGATTGTTGAGTTTTTTTTTGTTTAGTTTCAACCTTTTGCACTTTCGGTGTCCCTTAGGTGCGAAAGGCCAAAAGAGTCTCATGCCTTCTAACCGATGAAATTCCCCCCTTTTTCACATTTTTGGGATTTCAGACTTTTAGAGATCTGCAACACCAAAAGGCCAATTTCCTAAGTTGGGAATTGACGTTTTGGCATTTCAGAGGTCTGAGACCCTTGAAAGTCTAAAAGGTTGATATGTGAGGGTGGATGATGTCACCCCTACTAGAAGCCTATATAAGGTGGAAAGGTGACCATTTTGGTAACTTTGCATTTTTGCCTACTATTGATTTTTGAAGGTTTGTTGAGTGCACTTTGCTTCCAGTCATCTTCCTGCTTCTTTGGCCTACTCAATTTTAGTTTTCTTTCTCTCCTTTACTTGTTTCGAGGTAGGTTTCTTCACCTCCCCTTTTTGTCTCTCGTGTTTTAGTTTGTTTTTAGGGTTTTGGTCTTAGGTCTTTTTTTGTGTCACTTCGGGGTCGCAAGGTTGCCCCCTTGGACCCCTTAGTGTCGAGTTTATGGTCAGACTCTATTTGATCTCATTTTCAAGCTCACACCCTGGTCTTTGGCCTTTTTCATGTCTGCCCTAAAATTTTTGGGCTTTCGAACTCTAAAAGTGCCAAAAATGCCATTCTCCAACTTTTTTCACCAAGTCTACCTTTTCAGCATTTTAGAATTTCCCCCACCAAAACATCTCTCATTTCGAAGTGTTGAAAGTTGAAATGTCACCTGAAACCAACTCCTCTTAAAGTCACCTTTTCAGCATTTCAGACCCTGAACTCTCCACAACATTTCACCCTCCAAAAGGTCGAAGCCTAGACAATGGTGACCTTTTTCATTGTTTCTACATTTCAGAGGGTCCTCACGCTTTCGGGATTTGAAGGTCCAAAATGCCAAAATGGCCCTTATGAAGCTTTCAGGTTTGGTTTTGCTGGGGTGTCTTGGTTTTTTTCATGCTTTTGCATCAAATTTTTCTTTCCTAATGACATGTATTATTTACTAATTCATGTCCCTTTTTTTGCAGAATGTCAAAAAAGGTGAATTCCCCTACCATGAAGTATCAGCTCAAGGGTTACCATGCACCATCCAAGGTGGGGAACTTACATTCTAAGATCACAGACACTCACATTGGGAATGTCAAATGGAATGACTACCTGGTGAAATTTTCTCAACCAAAAAGAAGATCTGAGGACTACACTTCATTAGTATATTGTTCACTAGTGAATGTAGTGACACACCCTGTGTCCATCCTCTCTTCATACCTGATAATCACACTAGCAAACCACTACATACCAGATGAAAGGCTTGTGAAGAACAACATGCGAGAAGTGGTATTGGCCATCTGATAGGAAAATATCGAGGACATCTTCCATTTGCCAAAAGGGATAGAAAAGTTTGACATGATCTTGATAGGCAAGGGGATGAATTTTTATAATAAAGACATCTAGTTATCCCATGAAATTGTAAATAGGGATTACCTCATGCAACCTCTACCAAAGACAAAGCTTGAAAAAATAGACATGAGGAGAGGATACATGAAGGAGGATATCCAAGCAAGCATCACTATGATTAGCTGAGTCTATGGACTATAGAAATCAATCCAACTGGACCCATGGATGATCCTTCTCATCGAGAGGATAAAGGAAAGATAGGATAGGTTTGATTGGGTGACCATCCTTAGTGATAATCTGGATCAGAAATTGATCATAGTAAAGAGTGATCCTCACTTCTACATGACATCATATGTTGTGTATCTATTGGCAACAAGAGCAGTGTACCAAGGGTTGGTAAAGGTAGGATCCATGGGTCAACCAAATGCTTGGCCATTCACAGTTTATCCCCAATTGGTCAGAAAAGAGTACTTCACACAAGATAACTCAGAGTACCGCATCATCAATGATGCCTTTGTTTTTGCTATCATCTACTCAATTGAGGGAGACTATGCCAAAAGGATGTCAGAAGAAGAAACTACCAAAGTGAAGGCCCTCAGGGTATTTTATATCTAGTTCAAGACCTTCACATACATCAGGGTGGTAGGGAGCACCCTCACTCCAAAAAAGATGCCAAGATATCCTTCAGACAAGATAGTTTTATTAGAAATGGCCAGAAAAATATTCGATGCTCATGAACATATTAGGTATAAAAATAAACATTGATGGGACTTCCCTATCTCACTAGGCCCCCATTGTCTGCAAGATATGAAGATCTGTAAGTCCTTATCTTTCAAGTGGGATGAGTGCCCACTATAGAACTTTAATCTAATCAAGACCAGATTTGATCCCATAGAACCTACAGCCATATAATGGGAAGGTATTATATGCATGAGCCTCACATCAAGGACCATTGGATGAATTGCCATGATGACTATGAAGTCAGAATTTGTGACTATTTCCAAATGAGTCTAGAATTGGCACAAACTACCTTACTGCTGTGTATACCATAGAAGGTTAAAGAAGCTGATTCAGAAGACATCTTGGATCCAATCTATAACCAAGACAAAGTATACACCAGGGCTATCCTTAATGCCAAGGTGGATAGGGATGAAAATGATGATATAAACTTTAAGGCCCGACATGTCATTAAAGTGATAAAGTCATGGATTTCCCATCCATTTAAAATGGACCCTATGCCTATGAAGCAATAGCCAGATCAACCTTCAAAGGAAAAAAGGAGAGAAAGTGTTGATGCCACTATTCAAAGAGGTTGCACCGCTGAGGCAAGAGATAGTGTATTGACATGAACACCTGACTACATATGGGTCATGTACTTATTGTAAACATCCAAAGACTAGGATGACTATGAGTATAGTGCCCCCAAATGTTCCATCTTCCAGCAGCCTAGAACCACCAGGTGCACCTAAGAAAGCACCAAGGGAAAGGTAACCAGACCTAGGCCTTCCAAGGTAATTAAAGGGCATGTGTATAAAAGGAACATCCTTAACACCAAATCACATGGAGACCCTTTTGGAGGAAGATGAAGAGGATGAGGATGATAAGGAGGATGAAATAACCCTCAAGAGAAGGACTCAGTCTGCAAGGTCCCTAAAGATAAGATAATTGCAAGAAGAGGATGTGTAGATATATGTTGAAGAGGGAGCCCAAGAAGAGAAATTAAATCTGATAGATTCTTTGGGCGATGATGAATTCTATATATTTGACTTTGAGGGCCTTCATGGTTTCAAAGAAGTAGAGAAAATTCCAACAAAAGGGAACTCCACTAATTAGTTCTCATTCTCATTCACATCCCTCCCAATGCAGTTCACATCTACAAATCCTTTAGATAATGTAGGAGGGGAAGTTCAACCAGAATCCCAAGAATTAGTCAAGGAAGCTCCAGACAAAGGTCAAAAGGAGACCACTAAATTAGAAAGGGAATCTTCTATGGGGGTCACTTATGAAGAGGATAGTGGAGTTCCAATCCCTTGAGGCCAACAAGTTCTACTACCACCTCCACAACAAGCACCAATCCTACCTCCATCTACCACTTCTTTTCTATCACAGATTCCAACCAATCCTCCATCTATCACTCCACTTCCACCACAAGTCCAAACCAATCAACCTCCACCGCAACCCCCACCTACTCATATTCCCATGCCTACTATGCCTCCTATGAAAATATGAATGCCCTTGCCTACACCTCCTCATGCTCCTCTACCCCCTCATACTGAGACTGTTGTACAAGGACCCCGAGGGATAGAAAATGAGACTAAAGTAGTAAAAGAGGTTCAGTTAGAAAATCAAACAAGGGAAGAAGAACAAAAAACAATAGGAGAGGAATAGAATACAAAGGAAGAACAAGTAGTGGAAAGAGAAGAAGGGGTAAGCCAGGAGGAAACAAAAGAGGGAGGACTAGAACCAAAACATAGAGCTACTACATCTAGCTTATTAACACCGTACGAGCCAATCAATACCTTCTCTAAACCCACCTGGCTCACAAAAGAAATATAACCAAGGGTGAGGGTGTATACAGACGAAGAGGATACAAGCATGGCAGTGCTCGATTGTGCCTTCCACCAAGATGAATCTAGTGCCCGAGAAAGGACCCTGTTATATGTAACACAAGATAAAGTGGGCAAGTGGAAGGCATAGGTAGCCGTACCCATGATGAATATCAGTATGGTTGAGATCACCCCAAAATACTATGTGCTTGACAAGGTAGACCTAGGAGAGCCTACAAGAGAAGGAAGCAAGACTCTGGCTACACTAGGAGTAAAGCATGCCTTAGGCTTCATGGATAAAGATGAAGATAAAATAAATGCCTTTATGGAGCAGAATGAGGCTATGAAAAAGTTCATTCTTAAAACAATGGGTCCCATTGAAACAAATAACCTTGAGGCCTCATTACATGCTATATTGGAAAGAAAGGGTGCTATTGAGTTGACGACAGACATTCCACATTATTTTATTCATGCTTGTTCAGATTGGAAGGCTGATTTTTAGGAGTTTTCTAAAACTTCCCTTATGAAAATTTTGAGGCCCTTTAGGGGTATTCTTTAGGGGATCACAAAATTGGTGGATCTTATATGCAGAGAGGATGGTATTGAAGAGAACATTCTTAAGTGGCAGAAGGCCTTGGATGATCTCACAATAATAAGGAAGAAATGCTTCCAAGTTTTGGTTAAGATATATGAAGGATAAGAGTTTGACAATTTTGAAGAATGGATCAGAGACATCACTGAAGCTCTAAACATCTATGAGAAATTCATGTAATGTGTGGAAATAAGGATAGGTAGGATTTTAACAATGTACCTAATAAAGATCCTAAACCAACATTCCCAACAATACATATGAAGTAATAATGACAAGTAATGTGAATCTGGAAATGCTTGAAATTAGATAAGATAAAATACATACCTCATAATAAAACTGATATAGAAATACCTATTTTTTGGTGTCTATGTTCAGTTTCGAGAAATTCTACAATCAAATTTGGGACAGAAAAATAGAGATAGAGAAAACCCAGAAAGCTTTTCCAATTCTGAGGAAGGTCGACCTTGATCCAAGGACAGGGGTAAGATCTTACCTTGGGGCACAATCTTATCCCTAAAAGTTGACCTTGACTTGCACTGCTCTGGTGGAAATACTATTCACGGATCTGAAAAGTTTGGCGAAAAGGGTACTCAGATCTGCTCTACAACTCCTAAAAAAATGACTGTAGATATCTGAAAATGGTGTTTTGGGGTGGCTATATAGGGTTTTGCCTTGGTCAAACCCCCATTTTGGTGATCTCCATCTCCATGAATAGTTGAATGTAATAGAATGTGTGTGTGTATTGAATGTGTAATGGAAAGATCTAATCATCTAGATTGAAACCCTAGCATGAATTAATATGAGAAAAAAATGCATAGATTTGAATATGATAAGAAAGCATACCAAGCCTCCAAGGGTAAAGTACTCTTACCAAACTCACAATCCATAATTTATACCCCATGATTGTATCTTTGAATGCTTGAATATTGAAAATGGTAGATCAAGGAAGAAGGAATCTTTCTTGCTCCAAAAGGAATGTCCACAATGGCTTGTCCACAAAAATTCTTGATATCAACAATGGCTTGATCTTCTATATCATCTTCTTGCAATCTTACATCTTCACTTCACCATTTCTTTCTTGCTTCAATCGATTATGTCTCCACTTGATGGATACTTGGTGTGTAGTTGTTAAAATGAAGGCAAGAGAGAGTCCTTATATAGAAGTTTCAAGGTGAGGATCCTCGGGAACTGTAAGCACCCATAATTCAAATTTCACCTATAATTATTGTCTAATCATAATAACCAACTAAGGAGGGAAAATAATTAAATGAATTTGGAATTAAAACCCTTTCACATTTGGATTTGGGGCCCCGACATTGATTTTGGGGCCAACTGTGAACCAAATTTGAAAAGGGGGATCATAACCTAACAGAGGTCAAGGAAGACCTCAACTTTTCCCTAGGTCAAAGTCAACCTTGACCTTGACCTAGGTCAAAGTCGATGTCTACCTTGACCCAGAGGTCCAGATCCAATAAGTGTTGAGAACAGGAGGTCCTGGGGTTGCCCAAAGACTTAGAATAGTGGGACAAGAGGGCAGAGTGCCAGGAGAAGGCACAAAGACCTAGAGTGAATGATATGAGGACTAGGAGGACCTATACCTAGATCCTACCTAGAACATAGAGCCATAAAGAAGGGAAATCAAGGAGAATCCTTAGGATCCTAACCCTAATTTCACCTAGAATGAAGGAATCAAGAGCAAATGCATCCTAAATGAAAATCTATCATGAAAATGTACTGAAAGAGGGTGTTAAACCTATGAAGATGGAAGTGCTTCCACTTTAAGATGATACATTTATCCCCCACTTTAGCTTAGATATGAAACTACATGAATATGCAAGCTAAAGTAAGAAAACATCATAGTAAATAAAAATGATATAGCCAAGTCCTCGATGTAGAGATCCTCCAGAAAATCGTTAGAACCTGCAACACACAAGGTTAATAAAAATCCATAAATCACCTAAAACTTGCTATGGAAAATATCTCCTACTTACCACCTAAAACTTACTAAATGAAATCTAAAAGGTGCATAGAGCCCCTTATGCCCCCCCTGTTTCAGCTTTCTACTTCTAAAGGGTGAAACAGGGTGATAAGGATAACTTTATACACTAGATATTTAGTTTGTTGAAAAGTACTTTCCTAGACCAATTAGAAGGATTCCTATCATCCCTAAACAAATTCAAGGAGTTAGCTATTTGAATCACAATTCTAACGCCACTGGTAGCACTAAAAATGGAGTTACCGAACTCAATTAAGATGAAAAGAGTGAATGTTTATCTAAATGCATATGAAGGGAAATTCAAATTTAACATGACTAAACCCTAAGAAAAACCATAACAAAACCATAATTGTAACTATAAATAAGAAAAAAGAACTCATACTTACTCATTCTTACCATTTGCAGATTCAAACAGAGAAAGAAGGATGCCGAGGAGAGAAGAACTTCGAGCGATAAATGGAGCTCCCAAGACAGTGCCTAGCTACTAGATGACCACTTCCCGAGGTGAGTTTCTATTATTGGCTTCTGTACTTCACAAATTCTTGATTTTTATAGGCAAGGTCAACCTTGACCCTTAAAGATCAACCCTAACCTAGTTAAGTCGATCTTGACCCTTAAAGATCAACCCTATCCTAGTTAAGTCAATCTTGACCCAAAAAGGTTGACATGAATTGGAAGGTCTCCACCTTGTCTGGGGTGAGGTTGACCTTGACCCAAAAAGGTTGATCCTAACCTAGGAAAGTCTACCTTGACCTAGGAAGGTTGACCTTGACCTAACTAAGGTTGACCTTGACCTAGTCAAGTTGGATTTACAGATTTGATGTTGCAGAATGTTGATATGATGCTTGTTTGTGTTTACAGGACCTGGTTCATCTTCGAGAGAATCCCTTTGGAGGGTTACTAGGGGTTATCAGAGAGAAACTTTCTAAGCTAAGCGAGGATGAGATTTAGCTACTGATAGACATAGGGCTATACTAGGTGACAATCCTACCACAGATCAGACTTCATGGAGCCATGTTATCAGCTCTCATAGAGAGGTGGGATGAGGATACATGATCCTTTCATCTTCCCTCAGGTGAGATCACTGTGACACTAGAGGATGTCTACAGAATCTTGCAGCTTCTGATTTGAGGTGAGCCTATCAGAATGAGAGCACAATGAGGTTCTAAGGAGATCCATGTAGATGAAAAGTATTTCTTAGGATGGGTTCTACGGATGCAAACCTGGGCAGATCATATCACTTTATCATCCATACTGGCAGACCCTACACCTTTGGTATAGAGAGTGATGTTGTGTATATTGTCCTTGGTTGTGGTACCCAACACAAAGGGTACAGTCTTTTTTGCACTTTTCACCCATCTTGTACAAAGGATGGAGAGTGATAGGATTTTTTTCTCATGGGGTCGCATCATGTTAGCCCACCTATACCACAAGCTATGTCAATTGGTGAGATATTAGAGAGAGAGTCTTACAGTATGCACACTTTTGCAGATTTGGTTGTTTGAGCATTTTTCATGTACACAACCATAGGGAATTCCAGTGATGGTAGATACTAGCACATTGAGAGGATTTTCTTATCCTCTTTGAGATGTTTGTTAGTTCAGAGATATCCTCTATTAGAAGGTATGTCTAGACCATATTCCAAGCACATATGTGATATGGAGACCCTACTGCTAGATGAAAGAGTGGCTAGATATGCAACATCAGATGAGACATCACAGCAGTGGAAGCTGCTAGAGGGTCATCAGAGTCACATAGTGATGCCATACTACTATGATCGAGTGATGAGATAGTTCGGCCTTTTACAGGGAGTCCCTAGAATGGTACCTCGTTATGCACATCTAATGAGGTACTATCAGAGACCCAACACCATACGCTGACCATAAGTAGTAGACATAGTAGATAGTAATGTAGATGAGACAAAGGATATAGAAGTACCACTAGATGTGTCCTATTTAGGCATGAGCCGAGACTACATTAGGTATTGGAGTTTGAAGGGAACCCACCACATCTTCCCTGATGACTATCCCATAGGTGATCGAGGATTTTCAAATAGGACACACTGGGATGGTGGCACAATAGAGGAGGATGAGGATCAAACAGATGAGGAGGAGCCCATCTCCAAGGGAGATGCCATGGAGGAGGAGAGAGCATAGGAGATGCCCCCAGTTAGTGATACTGGTGTGAATGTGCACATTTTTCATGCATCACCACTAAGATCATGATGTCCTCCATGCACCCACATTGAGACACCAACTAAGAGAGATAGATATAGTGAGCATGGATAGAGTAGTCAATCCATGCCCCCACCATCTAGATCCTTTGGTGATGCCCAGGAGGCAATCCAGGTATGGAATATGAAATTGATTGAAAATTTAACTTAATTTATGAAGAAAGAGCACTAAATTGATAAGTGTATTTTCATTCTACAGCTAGCATAGTGGAGTGGAGGAGTTTTGTATCTGAGTTTCTGAAGGATACATGTATATCCTACCGACTACCAACTGAAAAGTGAGAGTCTTCCATTGGTCATAGAGATCTCGATAGGCATGCCGATATCTTTGTGTGTGTCAAACAAGAGCTAAGATTGTGCAAAGAAAGAGAAGATAAACTAATGGACAAGCTACAGAGGGCCCATGAGTGCATGTGTGATATGAGCATATCGAGGAGCCAGTCATGAACTATCAAACATAGATATATTACTTCTCATCATAGATCAGAGAGATATAGGAGTCATTGACCATTAGAGCATAGAGATAGAAAGAGTGATAGATAGGGTCGTGGGCCACATATGTATCAAAACTCAAAAGATTTTATATAAGAAAAACTTTCTCTACTAATTAGTTCTATGTTTGATTACTATATTTTCATCAAAATCATAAAAATTAATAGAAAAAAAGAAGGTGCATAAATTTATTCAAATGTAATTTTGCTAAAACTACATAACCTATAAAATAAACATAACTATTTTATGAGGAATACATAAATACAAAGGGAAAGAAAGATAGAAATTAAGGATAATAATGTTTAAGATGCATAATATTGATAGATACATTAAGAAACACCATCCATATCAGTAAGTTTATAAGCACCTAAACCAAAGTCTTCAATCAAAACGAAAGGTCCAAGCCAATTAGGGCTAAAATTTCCTTTTTCACTATGTAAAGCATTCACATTTCATTGATTCTCATATATGACTAAATCACCTACTGAAAATGTTCATTCAATTACCTTATGATTGTACTATTTTTGAAGAGATTTATGATAAGATTTTATATGTTCTAAAGCATTTATTCATTGTTCATCCAACATTTCCAATTCTTGTAATTGTTGTTCTCGAAATGTGTCCTTGTCAATTATCCCATGAAATGAAACACGTAAAGAAGGCATTTTTAATTCAAAATGCATAATAGCATCAATATCATAGACAAGATTGTAAGGAGAAGTACCCATAGCAATATGAACACTAGTCCTATAAGCCCATAAAGCATCGGTCAGTTGGGTATGCCCATATTTTGCATGCTTGTTAACTATTTTTCTCAAAATTTGTTCAATGATTTTATTCGATGCTTCAACTTGAGCATTAGATTGAGGATAGTAAGGAGTCAAAAATCTATGTTGAATTTGATATTTCTCCAAGAATTTTGTGACTTCTTTGTTCTTAAAAGAGGTACCATTATCTGAAACTATCGTCAAACAGATACCAAATCATGTTATGATATTGTTAAGAATAAAATCACAAATAACATCCGCAGTGGTTGAACAAAGAGGAACAACTTCTACCCACTTCATAAAGTAATCTATAGCAGTCAGGATGTACGTATGTCCTTGAAAAGAAGCTGGTGAGATTTTTCCAATAAGGTAAAAACCCCAAATACTAAAAGGCCATGGAGAAACTTGATTACGAAGCTCACGAGCAGGAGCATGAATCAAATTACTATGTTGTTGACATTGAGGACACTTCTTAAAAAAATTGAAAGAATCTTGTTCCATTATTTTCCAATAATATCTCATTCTAAGTAGTTTATTGACCAGAGATTTTCCACCAAATGTCCCCCACAAGAACCAAAATGAGCTTCTGCCAAAGCTACCGGAATTTTGGTTCTATTAAGACATCTTAATAGTAAACCCTAATAAGAACATTTGTAAAGTGTGTCCCCTAAAATGATGTAATGCACTGCAAGCTTCCTAATATGTTTACACGTATTCCTTGTTGCTGATTCAAGAAAAGTACCATCTTTCAAAAAATGAAAGATATGAGAATACCATTCATCCAAATGAAAATTGAAACAATCAGAGGTAACCTTATTAGAAATTGCAGGTTTTTTAAGAGTTTGTATAGTAAATTGAATTTTTTTAGCATTATTCTCAAGACAAACCAAAAAATTTGCACTTTCCATGGCGTCTGCATGTTGATTATATTTCCTAGGTAAAGTTTGAATCGTATAAGAAGAGAATTGTGAAAGCACATCAAGAGCCAAATCTCTATATTGTGTCATTTTATCATTCTTATTCTGATAACCTCCTTTAATTTTTTCAACAATAAATTGTGAATGTCCATATATTTTCAAATGTTTGATGTTAGAGGATGAAGTTGCTCATACACCAACTATAAGAGATTCATACTTTGCAATGTTATTAGTACAAGGAAAGGTTAATTTTTACGATAAAGGGATTGGTTTCTTCATAGGAGGGATCAAGATAATACCCACACTAGAACCTATCTTACATCTAGATCCATCAAAATATAATTCCCAAACATCATCCTGTTTAATAGATAGAATGTTTTCATCGGGGAATTCTATTGAAGTAAAACATGCAACAGAATGAGGATGAGGAGCTTCAGCCAAATAATCTGTTAAAACTTTTCCCTTAATCTACTTTTGAGAAATGAAATTAAGATCAAATTCTATAAGTAACATCACCCACTTTGCCAAATGGCCAGAGAGATTAGTTTTTGAGAAAAGATGTTTCAAAGGATCAAATTTAACAATCACATTGACTTTAGCATTTAAAAGATAATCCCTAAGTTTCTGGCAAGCATAAAATATAGCTAAGCATTGTCTTTCCAAATCCATGTATCTTGTTTCATAATCAAGTAAAGTCTGACTAATGTAGTACACAGGTCTTTCCTTACCTTCACTATCATATTGAGATAACAACACACTCACCACTTTTGAAGTGGCTGAAGTATACAAATAAAAGGGTTTATCAAATTGAGTGGGTTGAAAAATAGGAGGATTCACAAGATACTCCTTAAATTTCTCAAAGGATTGTTTAAATTTGTCATTCCAAGAGAAAGTGGTATCCTTTCTAAGAAAGGAAGTAAAAGGAACAGTTATATCGGCTAATTTGGATACAAAGTGATGAATAGCTTGAATTTTTCCTTGTAAACTTCATAATTGAGAAATATTCTTAGGAGGAGGCATATTAACAATAGCTTCAATCTTTTTAGTATGTACCTCTATGCCTCGCTTAGAGATTATAAATCCTAACAATTTACCAGAATCAACTCCAAAGACATATTTCTTAGGATTCAACCTCATGTTTTAACTTCTAATCCTTTCAAATATCTGTCATAAAATGGTAATGTGATCTTCTCTTTGTATATATTTTGCCAAGATATCATCCACATTATCCTCAAGAATCTTATGAATGTAATCATGAAAAATCAAGGTCATAGCTCGTTGATAAGTTGCTCCCACATTTTTTAATCCAAAAGGCATCACGACCCAACAAAATGTTCCCCAAGGTGTTATAAGAGTGGTCTTAAATTGATCTTCAAGAGGAATAACAATTTGATTATAGCCAAAAAAGCCATCCATAAAAGATAATAAAGCATGACCCGCTGTTGAATCCACAATCATATCAATATTAGGTAACGTGAAATCATCTTTTAAGGATGCTTTATTTAAATCTCTAAAGTTAGTACACATCCTTATCTTATTTTCTCCTTTTGAAATAGGCACAATGTTTGAGATCCAGTCTGAGTAATCAATAGAGCAGATGAATCAAGTATCCAATAATCTTTCAATTTCAGCTTTAACTAATAAAGCAATTCGTGGATTCATCTTTTGAATTTTCTGCTTCACAAGTTTAACATTTGGTTTGAGAACAATATTGTGAGTAACAATCTTGGAATCTATACCTGACATATCCGAATATGTCCAAGAAAAAATGTCCTTAAATTCAAGTAAAAGGAAAACCAACTGATCACATTCTTCCTGATTGAAACATTTCCCAATTTTTATCATCTTTTCAGAATCTTTTTCATCCATTTGAATATCAACAATCTCATTTATTAGCAAATCACTTTGTATCAGAGAATCCAATGGTAAAGAAGAAATATCTTGTTCATCACAGTCTCAAAAATAAGCATCTGTACTTAAACAATAAGGCTTCCATCATTTGTGATGAAACTTAGGTAAATCCTCAGAAACCCCTAAAAAATCTACTAAGGCTTCATCTTTGGAAAAAATATCCAAAGTAGGTCTTTGATTAATGTCAAGGAGGAGCGGGTTAACCAACTTCAACTATCCACCACATATATGATTAACATTGAGAGGAAAAGCCGATGGCTGTCTATAAGGATTGAATCCCAATCTATATGTCTGATCATAAATTTCATTATCCAAAGGCACTAGTATACCTTGCTCATATTTACCACATCCTTTCCCATTAAATCTTCTTGAGTAGATGACAACTAGAACCATATCTATCAACCATATCAGATGGAGTCCAAGGATCGGCGTATGTCACAATATCATATCAATCAGGTTTTATCATTTCAATCATTTCTTCAATCGAGGTAGCAACAAAGTTACTCTTTAATTCCTCATAAAGAGGGGATGGAGTAAATTTTTTTTTTCAAATTCACTTTGTTGTTTCATAAATTCTAAATCAAAGACCTTATATTCTCTACTAAAAGTAGGATTAAAGTCCAATGTCCCCCAATCATCCTCATTCCAAGAAGAATATGGAGCTTTAATTTGTTTTATCTCAAGTTTATTTTCAATCTCTTTTCTTGGTTGAAGAGGCTCAAAAACTTTAACATATTATGCATTTAGGCAAGGATTCGGTGCATCATCTGCATGTAACATGTACATCAAGTTGTTATAAATGAACCTAACCTTGTGATGAATAGTAGAAGGCATTGCATGCATAGTATGTAACCAAGGTCTACCTAAAAGAAGGTTACAATTAAGAGGTCCAGGCATAACGTGAATAGGTGTATTAAGCAAAACTTGACCAACTTTAACAAGTAAGGTAATAATGCCCAAAGTTCTCTTTGCAATATTGTCAAATCCACGTATAGGGACATTATCAGGTTGAATAGTTGTGAGATCAGCCTTAATTTCCTTAAGCATATCCATGCTACAAACATTAATCCCAGATCCATTGTCTATTAATATTCTTCAAATGATACTCTGATTAATAGAAACAAAAACCATAAGAGCATCATATTGATTCTGGACCTCAAGAGAAGGTAGATCATCATCAGTAAACATAATAGGAGGTATAGAAGACATAGTATGCATG
Organism: Chamaecyparis obtusa; assembly: GCA_027943335.1. Lineage (NCBI taxonomy): Eukaryota > Viridiplantae > Streptophyta > Pinopsida > Cupressales > Cupressaceae > Chamaecyparis > Chamaecyparis obtusa. The sequence continues at coordinate 2,852,253 of BSBK01003050.1, read as the reverse complement.
TAATCCAAAATAGAATGAATGTTCTCTTGATTAGGAGGCGAAGCAGGAAGAGTAGATAAAGCCTTTTGCAATGCCTCGTGATATGTCGGGGAAGTTTGAAGTAATTCCCATAAAGATATCTTAGTAGGAGTAGCATGTAATTGGTCAACTAAGTCACACTCCTTAAAGGTAGAAGGAAACCTAAAAGTTTGAGGAAGTATAGGTTGAGAAGGTGGTAAAGAAACTGTAATAGTAGGCTGAGGATTATTCCATGTGCGATAAGCATTTGAAATGAAATCTGTGTTATCAAAGAAATCCAAAGGATCCTTAGGTTTACCCTTAATTATTATTCGAGGACATCCTTTTACCATCAACAAAGATTTAGGATATATCATTTTAGGTTTATCAATGTTGTAAATACTAGAACATGAAGGTAACCATGCACACACCCTATGATAAAGGTCAATTGAAGAGGTTATGGACGAGAGTGAAATAGGAATATGATCAATGGAGATCTCATTCGAACAATTTTCATCCTCAATTCCATGTACCTCATTAAGGGATCTATCCTCTTGTACAATAAAAGCCTCATAAAAGTATTCAAAACAAGAATCATACATGTTGAACACAAAGTAACTCTACAAGCATGAAAAATGTAAAAATAATAAAAAAAAAATTGTATTTTTAAAGGAATTTTGCAATTTTTTTGTATTTTGAAATATAAATGAAAGAGTATAAAAGAAAAATACTTTTATAAACATGCAAGATCTAACTCAAGATGTAAATCTAACACCAAAAAGAAAGATTTGTCATAAACAGGTTCACCAAAATGTTATGTGTGGAAATGAGGATAGGTAGGATTTTAACAATGTACCTAATAAAGATCCTAAACCAACATTCCCAACAATACATATGAAGTAATAATGATAAGTAATGTGAATCTAGAAATTATTGAAATTAGATAAGATAAAATACATACCTCATAATAAAATTGATCTGGAAATACCTATTTTTTGGTGTCTGTGTTTAGTTTCGAGAAATTCTGCAATTGGATCTGGGATAGGAAAACATAGACGCAGAACACCCAGAAAATTTTTCCAATTCCGAGGAAGGTCAACCTTAACCCAAGGATAGGGGTAAGATCTTACCCTAGGGCACAATCTTACCCCTAAAATTCAACCTTGACCTGCACTTCTCCGATGAAAATTCTATTCGCAGATCCCCGAAGTTTGGCAAAAAGGGATCTCCACCTCCACGAATAGCTGGATGTAATAGAATATCTGTGTGTATTGAATGTGTAATGCCAAGATCTAATCCTCTAGATTGAAACCCTGGCATGAATTGATATGAGAAAATAATTCATAGATTTGAATATGATAAGAAAGCATACCAAGCTCCCAAGGGTAAAGTATTCTTACCAAACTCACAATCCATAATTGCTACCCCATGATTGTATCTTTGAATGCTTGAATATTGAAAATGGTAGATCAAGGAAGAAGGAATCTTTCTTGCTCCAAAAGGAATGTCCATAATAGCTTGTCCACAAAAATGCTTAATATCAACAATGGCTTGATCTTATATATCATCCTCTTGCAATCTTGCATCTTCAATTCACCATTTTTTTCTTGCTTCAATCGATTATGTCTCCACTTGATGGATACTTGGTGTGTACTTGTTAAAATGAAGGCAAGAGAGAGTCCTTATATAGAGGTTTCAAGGTGAGGCTCATCAGACAATGTAAGGGCCCATAATTCAAATTTCACCTCAAATTATGGTCCAATCACAATAACCAACTAAGGAGGGAAAAGAATTAAATGAATTTGGAATTAAAACCCTTCCACATTTGGATCCGGGGGCCCGACATTGATTTCGGGGCCCGCTGTGAACCAAATTTGAAAAAGGGGATAAGAACCTGACAGAGGTCAAGGATGACCTCGACTTTAACTTAGGTCAAAGTCAACCTCAACCTTGCCTTAGGTCAAAGTCAACCTTGACCTTGACCCAGAGGTCCAGATCTAGTGAGCGTTGAGAATAGGAGGTCTTGGGGATGCCCAAAGACTTGGAATAGTGGGACAACATGGCAGAGTGCCAGGAGAAGGTACATAGACCTAGATTGAATGAGATGAGGACTAGGAGGACCTATACCTAGAACATACCAAGAAAATAGAGCCATAGAGAAGGGAAATCAAGGAGAATCCTCAGGATCCTAACCCTAATTTTACCTAGAATGAAGGAATCAAGAGAAAATGCATCCTAAATGCAAATCTATCATGAAAATGTACTGAAAGAGGGTGCTAAACCTATCAAGATGGAAGTGATTCCATTTTAAGATGATACAATCCCTAAGTAAGGTTGATAAGAAGAGGGATGAAGCACTGATCTGGGTTGGAGAGATGCATAAGTTTTTTGAGGTCTTAGACCTGGATTTGTATGATGAAGATGATGAGAAGACAATGCATCCCATTAAGGATATTGTAAATCAGTTTCTTGATATCTTTAATGGAGTTAGGAAAAAGGAGGACCTCCAATAGATGTTTTATTAGAAGGAAGAGATGCAGTAAATGTTATCATGGGAGGAGTAAATAAGAGGCTTCGCTAATGAATTGGTCACCTTTCGAGAAAAGCAACAAACACACCTAAAAGGTGTCAAAATGGTAGACTTTGAAGAGGTACAAGAGATCATGGATGGGCTTTGCAAGACACATCTATAAATCCTTTAAAGTTGCTAAGTGCCTAGTTTTGAACTTAGCCAAATTTTGTATGAAGGGAAAAACACTTGTGTACTTAGCCAATTTTGAGTTCCAAGATTTTTGGCCTTTCGACCCTGCTAGTTTTTTGGCCTCCGAAAGTCTGAAACTTGTGAAAAGTTTGTCCAACACTTAGCCATTTTTTCAATTCCATTTTTTTCAGAATAAGGCTCGGGGTCCAAAATTTTTGGGCCTTCATCACCAATAACTTCCAGTCTTCTCCAATTGATTTCTAGTTAGATTGTTTGCTACTATGGGGTCGTTTCTACATGATTTGAGGACATCTTTCAGTTGGATCCATGGAGAAGAGCTGTAACAAGGAATAAAGGGTGGAACTACAAGTTTCAAAGGAGAACATGCATGAGTTCCAAATTTGATCTAGATTTATTTTATGTGTATTTTTATCTCAAATTATAATGCACGAGGTTTAATTCTATGCTAAGTAGTTTAATGTTGTTTTAGGGATAACTTATTTTCATGTAAACTCTAGTTTAGATTTATTTTCAAGTTTTTATGGGTAGCCAAAACCCTAGCTACAAAATTAAGAGCACATCTCTATAAATTGTATGTAAACAATGTAATTAAAGTTGGTTATTATTGCAATACAAGACATACAAATGGTGCTTCAACCGTGGTGTGATTTTTCTGCTGTCTTTGCAAAATTGATGAATGTGTGTTTACTCATTCTTTTATTTCAAAGATCCAATTGATTGTATGGTGATTTTGATCTGTGATTCTATTAGTTTGGTGTTTATCTCTAGTGCATTTCTTTGTTGTGACAAATTATTGAGAAGATTGTTCTTTAGTGCTTCAAGATAAATTTGTCTCACATGTGTGCACATTCGTGGTGGCTTCATGATCCGATCAATTTTGACTTATCATACATTTGCATTTATTTCCTTGATGATTGCATCTACTAAGATGTGATTGTGATTCCTTCATATATGTATTTTGTGGGTTTTCTCCATCTTCTTGGTACTTTAATTCACAAAGCAACATAGCGTCGGTTTATGTCCATTAGTTTACTTTCTGCAATTTCCTTTCAAATTTTTGTTACCTTATTCTCATTACTTTTCTCATTGGTTTACAGAATCAGTCATAATATATTAGATCTAAATTATTTCACTTTCATCTAAAGACTCAAAAAATCCAAAAACAAAGAAATATCGCGTGTTTTAAGATTTGTTTTACAGTCCCTCAAAGATCGAACCAGCAAAGGCCTCCTCGTGAATAGATTCACATTTATCTTCAACTGAGTTATCTAAGTGGTTGAGACCCAACCCAAAAGGAACCTTGAGATGGATTTACAACATTCTTCCAAGAGGGGAATTTTCCCACACAAATTCCTAGTCATTGTCTCATGTAAAAATGATGCTCAACAAGAACCATTAGCATAAGAGAAAGATAACAATTCATTCAATTCTTCAAAGCTAGACAAATAAAATTTTTGAGTTCATACTCTAATATGCTCAGGTTAGATGCAAACTTAGTTATTCACCCTCTACCACTGACTCCAAGGGAGAATCCATATAAGAAGAAACTGTGCAATATGCATCCTGTTGTAGCTCTAAATCTGGAAAAATTTGGAGTTCCATATAGTGATAAAACCCTAAAAATGACCTCTTAAACTTCACACCCAATAATTAATGAGATGATAGATCACATGAAATGGGACACACCATTATATTATTTTGCAAAAATGAAGGATTAAGGAAAGAAGCTTTGTGACAGGAAAAAATAGAATTTTGTGAGTGAAGGTTTCAAACATGCTGGAATTTTGACCTGTTGTAAAGATGATGTCGACAAAGGCTAGAAATGATAAAAAATTAAAAATCTAAAATAGACCTAGTTCATAAAATCTAATATCTAAGCTCCAGTCAAAATCTTAGCTTTTCACGAGATGTTTTGGGTTTCTGACCAAAAACAAATTTGAAAGATAGGTAATTATTAGTTAATTTGTTGATTAAGTTTTTCAAAGGAAGTTTCTTGATTTTAATGTAAGGTGGTGTCTTTTCACCCTAAAGGGGTGTGAAAACCATTCAACCACATATAGATGTGTGGTGTAAAATATAAGAGGAGATTGATATTTTAATCAATATCAATCAACAATGTAAATATTTTATTTTCTATTGTACTTTATGCAAGTGATTTATTGTACATAAGAATTTTTTAAGCATTAATATAAATTAGTATTTTATCTAATTTGGAGTTGTGGATTTGATCATCTTAGATTGACAAGTCCTTTGTGATTTTATCTCCAGAAGATAAATTTTCTTTAAAACTTCATGTTTGGAAATTATTCCCATTATTCTGCTCTTTCATCATTAGGATTATTAGGCATTAGTAATTCTATCTTATTGGTCTCATTAATCTTGGGTTAAACTCAATAAGATTGATTGTGGTGTAATAGAATAATGGAAGATATTCAAGAGGAGTAGTTGATAGGAACATTTAGATGGTGTTCTCTATCTCATTTAGTCATACATAGGATTAAAGAAGGAACTATCTCTATTATCCAATAGAAGAAGTACACTAGTGTATCATCCTTAATTGAAGTCTTTGTATGAAATATTACAAGAAGAAAACATTAATACATACTCAAAATAAATAAGATATCACTATATATAAGAATTCAACATATTCTCAATACAACAATCAAAACATAAGTTTAGTGATTTATAAAATGTAAAGGATATAATTCGATCTCCCTCAAGACCCAATTGCCATCTTGAGAGATTGCCCTAATTAAAAGTACATCTATAGATCTACTATAAAAATCCTTAAGCCCAAAGTTTTGGTTAAGGAATAGGTACATCTTCCTTGGTCCTACAGAGCCTAAAGTCCAAGGGAAGAGGATCATAATTGATCATTCCCATTCATTGTCCAAGTCAATTGGAAAGTCCAAGCATTGAGTTAGGAAAGCTCATAGGATTTCCAATATGTTGATTTGGGAACCAACACATCCCATGATTGCACTATCTACTTGATGCAGGCTTTATAAAACCTATAGACTATGCTGACTGGATCTCCAATACGGTACCAATATCCAAATCTAGTGGAGCTATAAGAATTTGTACTAACTTCCAGGACCTAAATTTGGCATGTCCAAAGGATGATTTTCCCTTGCCAAACATTGAAATGATCGTTGAACTCACTTTTGGATATAAGATGCTATCACTCATAGATGGTTACTCTAGGTATAATCAAATCAAAATTGCACCAGAGGATCAACACAAAAATACATTCACTTGTGCATGAGGTAGTTATTGTTTGTGTGTCATACCTTTTGGTCTAAAAAATGCTAGTGCTACTTATCAAAGAGAAATGCCAACCATTTTTCATGACATAATGCATATCACCATGGAATATTATTTTTATGACATATTGGAAAAGTCCCTAGAAAGAAATCTACATTTACTAGTATTAGAGCCAATATTTGATAGGCTTCAGGGATACAAGGTCTAGCTAAACCCAAAAAAATGTGTCTTTGGAGTCACATCAGGAAAGTTGGGATTTATTGTCTTCCATAGAGGAATGGAGATCGACCCTGAAAAGGTCCAAGCTATAATTTCAATGCCTCCCCCAACAACTCTAAAGTAATTAAGAGGATTACAGGGAAGATTACAGTTAGTAAGAAGGTTTATCTCATAGCTAGAAGACAAGTTCCACACATTCCAGTACTTATTGCACAAAGACATAAAATTTGAATGGATAGAGAATTGTCAAAAGGTCTTCTAAATACTGAAAGACTATCTTCTATCAACACCAATCCTAGTGGCACCCATTCTAGATCAACCCTTACTATTATACATCTTAGCTACCAAACACTCATTGGGGGCATTACTGGCTCATAATAACTCAGGAGGAAAGGAAAGAGCCATATACTACATTAGTTGAACACTTGTGGATTATGAACTAAATTATACTACCATTGAAAGGGAAAGTTTGGTTATATTTTTTTCTTCTTAAAAACTTACGCACTACATGTTGAGCCACGAGATGATCCTAATTTCTAAAATAGACCTGTTGAAGTATATGTTGAGCAAAAAAACATTGACAAGGCACCTAGCCAAATGGGTCATGATACTAAGTGAGTTTGACATAGACTACATGAACAAAAAAGAAATAAAACTTCAAGAAATTACTGACTAATTGGAAGATGTACCTTTACCTTCTAGTCATTCAATGCTGATATAATTTAGCGATGAAGGAATATTTCCTATAGAAGAATAGAAATAGTGAAAACTATACTTTGATGGCTTTCATATGCAGAAAGGATTAGGTTCTAACATAATCTTTATTACTCCACAAGGAGATGTAATTCCTAGATCTTACAAATTGAAGTTTGATTACACCAACAACATAGTCAAGCATGATGTACTACTCATAGGTCTTAAAATAGTTTTCCAATCGAAGATCCAATAGTTATAGGTATATGGGGATTCTTAATTGATTATCAACCGAGTAAATGGAAGCTACAACATCAAATATGAAAAATTGATTCCATATAAATCTATGGTAGAAGATACACTTTGAATAGATATCATTTGAAAAAATCCCCAAGATCAGGAACAAGGTGTAATATCCCAAAAATGGTCTATAGGTTCATTAACCTCCTACATCAATAATTTGAATGAAATTGACATCGAAGTCCTAACCTAAGGCACATCTGCACATTAGTTTATCAAAAATTGATTTTATCTTAATTCTGCATCAGAGAATATTCTTGAAATATTCCTTATTTAATTTAATTATCTTTGATTTAATAATTATTTGGTGATAAATCCTATTTATCCTAAAGTTTGATTAATTTATTATTCTGAATATTTAATTAATTAGATTTAATTTGGCCACTTAATTATTTAATTACATTTAATTCTATTTATTCCTAAATTGTATTATTTTATTTTGACAATAAATCAAAAATCTCATGACTAATTGATTAAATTCTTATTTAATTAATTAATGTCAGTTGTTAATGTTTAATAATATAGTTTTGAATAAAAGTTTGATTAAATAATTGATTAACCCATAAATCAGTTGTTTTAAATTTAAAATCAGTTAAGTTGAAGATAAATCACTTTATTTTTAAATTAATTCATAATTATCTATGCACATTTGAAGGAGTAGTTAAACTTTAAATCAAAAAATCAATTCAAGTTGTTATCTTTTGGAAACTCAACATCTATTTTGAGTTGAAAATTGATCTAAACTTTTGATTTAAGTTAAAAAGCTATTTTTGCAAGATTTGCATGATTTTGTGAGTTGATCTGTTTCTAATTTCTTGTTAACTCAAAAATCAATCTGAGTTTATCAAGAGTGATTTATGGTTTTTCTCAATGCATCCTCAAGCCCTGGATTTCTATAAAACCAAGGCTCAACTCTTCACAATGAACGACCCTCAAATTTGCACAATTACTTTGGCAAATTTGTGATTAAAGGATTAATCACTTGCGACAGGCAATTTGTGAGATCTTTCATTGTTGGTCATAGCTTTGCATAGTTTTCATATCATAGAAATTATTCATTCATATAATTCTTAGAATAATCTACATATCATTTTGATTCATTCTAGATTAGATTCATTTGAGTTTTTCATCTTATTGCATACAAAATCCAAAAACATAGATTAATCTGCATCCATACAGTTTTTCATTCTTTTGCATTCAAATCCTTCATTTAGGTGTTGCATTGTCATTGATCTCGATTTCAATCTGAGAACATCATACTCACACCTACTAGAAGGCAGTAAATCACCTAGTTAGCTTAGTTTCAATTACTTGCAGATTTTGATTTTGCTAACCTCTAATGTTTTACTGAAGTGTTGTGTCTACAACTAGGTACAATTTTCACACACATTTTTGGCACCCACCGTGGGGCCCTAAAATGGGTTTCCATTTCTTTTCTATCAATTTCTATATATTTTCTATCATTTTCTGATTAATTCTATGATTTTATTCTCTGTCCATACAATTTTTGTACGAGTTTTGTCAGAAACTCATGCCAGGACCCTCTGAGTGTCCTACGACATTCGATATTTTTGAGGCTTGTACCAACAACTACATATTATCATTTGGAGACTTATTTGTCATGTGGACAGATACCCATTGTCGTATGAGTTTTTAGAAAGTCGTGCCAGAGGTGACCCACTATCCTATGGGGATTGGATTGTCGTATGAGAGGTAACCCATTGTCGTATGAGTTTTGATACCAGGATTCAATTGTCATTTTAGATTTTAGGCAGTTTTTTAGATTTGATTTTTAGATTTGGACTAACGGTTAACCGTAACAATTGGACTTTGCTATTTCTGATTGGTAAAGCATATCTAAATTACTAAAATAGGTAAAATCTACTAAGCGTGTTGCGAGGAATTTAGGTATTCTTTTACAATTGATAACACTTCAATTTGGAAATTTAAAACAAACTCTCTTGTGTCAAGCTTGTGTGACTTTTCCTACTTTCATATCATAGACTTCAGTTTTTGGGCTATAAAATGAACATAGATTTGCTTTCTGCATATCTGTTACACATAGTAAATAGGCCCTATGAACACTATTTGTGGATGATCTCAAGAGAGTGGGCTTATTTCACTTGTTCATGCATGTGAATCTCTTCTTGACGAAGGATCCCCTTGTAGGTAGGGAGGATACTGGGATTATCTTGCGTTCTACTGGGTTTTTGGGTCTTCAGCTTTTGATCGATACATTCTCTCTCCAGAGAGATTGATAGAGTATAAGTTGTTGACATCATAAATCTTGGCGAGATAATTTCAGTCTTTGCATGTCAGATTAATCTGTCTGCTTTGTTTTGGTGAAATGAAGAAGTTAGGGGATTATGCTCTACTTCCTTTTTGGATAGTACTAGAAACCTAGATCCTTGAATCTGATCTAGTTCTGTGGTATCTTTTGTGAGTCACCTTTAGAGAGGGTTAACCATAGTGGACATTCCCTTAATTGGGTCAACCACATGGACGGAACCTCAAGCAGTAATAGCCATTTTTGTCGTGGTAGCAACAGCCGCTATATAAATTTCCTTGTGGAGGAAATCTTCATAGGTGTGGTCTCTTATTGGGCTGTCAGATCTCCCTAGTAGTTCCTGATTGATTAAATTCTCAGACTGTGTCAAAACCCCGGTGTGCCTAGATTAGAGTTTTCCCTCTTGAGATCATAAAAGTTGCAGAGTTAGACCATTACTACAAACCCTAGCGAGGCCAATTTTTCATTTTCTAGGAATATGTGTGTTATTGGAAAACTTTTTGGAACATACACAAATAACGATCCTAGGGATTAGCACATTAAGTCACTTGATTATTCATGTGCAGGGTTACTTTTTCCCTTGTTCATTATTTTCAGACGTGCTTGAAATCACTTGCCTACTATTTTGCATGCTTGTTTACTTACTTGGTTATTAAAAATGAACAATTCCAAAAAAAAACTTCAAATCTGGAAAAGAAAAACTTGCAAAACACATTGATTCTAAAAACTAAAATTGTAAAATCTGAAGCAAAATTCCTTTATGGAGTCAAAAGTCAACCCATAGTCTCAGAAAGTCATACGAGTTTTGCCAAAAGTCATTTCAGAACCCCCTGATTGTCATACGAGCTTTGTAAGAAAAAGTCAAGAAAATTAAACCTTGGTGTCAATTGTCATACGAGTTTTGTCAATTGTCGTACCATAGCTTATCTAGACTTGTACGAGCCTGGAGAAAATTGTATCAAAATTTTCAAAAAGTTGTCAGAAACTTGTCAAATTTGTCAGGAGTCCAATTTTTGTAGCCTATTTCTAGATTCTATCAAACAAATCCCCGTGTCAGGAACAAAGTAGAAACTAGAAAGAATTCAATCATTTACCCAAAGGGGTCTCTTGAGTTTGATTTAGTCTTTTGATTTATCGATTTGAGTCTTTTTCATCTTGTGTCAAAACCTTGTCAACATTATCTTCAATTCAATCTTTGTCTAAAAATGGCTAAGTGTTGCAAGCTCATGTCCGCCATCTTTTGGGCATCTACCCATACTACTAGGGCATAGTATCCTTCATTTATGTCCAATCTAATCTTCAATCAATCCAATCTTGACAAGGTTGCATCATTCGATCTTCTTGAATCAATCCATTCTTCAGTTGTCTTAATCTTGCTCTCTTTCTTCACCTAAGGTTAATGGTGGAAACTAGAGCTTCATCACAGTGAAAACAAGGAGAAAAACCTGAAATCTCTTCAGAGGCATCTTTTGTGATTGCTCAAACCATTCATCAATCCTTCGACACCACTAAATTTGTAGAAGACTCTCTTGGAAATATTTACTTAATAGGTGGTACATCACCCCTCCTACATCAACCCACGTAGGTCATCAAGAAACTCCTCATTAGTCAATCCCTGGTAGTTCTCTCAACAACACTATGTCTCAAGGAGGAATGAACCAAGGTTCCCAAGGACATCAATCTCAAAATGGTGCGGATCAAGAACCCACACCTTCTGAAATTTCTTGATATCAAAATGATGATGACTTCAAGAAAATGATGAGGCATTTCATGAAGGAAGACAAAGAAACATACTTCCTAGAGTTGGCTCATCAAGGACCTAAACTTCCTCCCAACTTTAATGTTTAAGATATCATTACACATGAGGAAGAAATTTCAATCACTGCTATGATGAAATAGATGCATGCCATGCAAGTAAAACTTAATAAACTCAAAAAAGAGAAGGAACCTAAGGAGTTCTCCATGGAGGCCCTATGCCCTTTTCCATTTGATAAAGACTTATACATGCCGCTATTCCCTAAATGACTGGAAATACCTAAATATGATAAGTATGATGGAAACTCTGATCCTCAAGATCATGTCAAAGAATTATGTACTCAATCTATGGAGTTCATGCATGAACCAACCTACCTAATGCATCTTTTCTGTTGATCTCTTGGAGGATCAGCTATTCATTGGTTCTCAAAAATGCCTCCTACAATCAAAACTTTTGAGAAATTAATCAAACTATTCTATCAACAATACTCCTACAACATCCAACATCCGGTCACCATAATTGATATCTACAATCTGAAGCAAAACTTAGGAGAACCATTCCTGACTTTTCTCAAAAGATGGAGGAAATTTTTTTCTCTATATGCTAGACCTATTCTAGAAACTAAGAAGCTAGAAATTTTCATCAACAATCTTGTTCTAGAACTCAACTACCATTTGCAAATGAAAAATCATACATCCTTTGATAAAATGGTAGAAAATGCAATCAAAATTGAGAAATTACTTCTACAAAAAGGAGACATATCACTTCAAAAGGACAAGTATGAATCTTGATCTAATCCTAAATACACAGGCAAAAATTGGAACAAGAATAAAGACGTTGTCATAGATGGCATTGTTGATACTATCCGTGCCCCATCTAAGCCACCCTCTTTCAATCTCACTGCTGGCACCCAAGCCATCAAAGCTTCCAAAGCTAAAGAAACATAATCTAACAAGAAGCCATCTAACTATAAACCTTAGGCTACAGATCCTAAACGTAAGTTTACTCCTCTTGGAGAGTCCTTGGAATCTACCATGAAAACTCTGTTGGATAACAACATCATCACCTTGCCTGAGATAAAGGTCTTTGATCCTGAACCTAAACCAAAATGGTGGAGAGAGAATTATTTCTTTGACTTCCATCGCAACAAGGGTCATAAAACTAATAATTGCATCTGCTTGAAATACATCATACAAGACAAAATTGATAATGGAGAAATTGTGATTGACAATCATAAAAGCAACAATGATCATACAACATTCACAAAACCATTTCCAAAACAAGGTCAAGGAGATTGATCTTCTCAGCCTAATGTGGGTGCTAAAGTCAATTATGCCTACTCTAGAAATAATTTTGTCATCAATATGGTTGAACCATGCCTATTTGAGTGTTGCAATGCCATCACAATTGTAAGGAAAGATAGAGAAAATAAAACAACAAATGCAGTTACTCGATCACAAGCTCAGGCACATCTGCAAGGATAAATCTAAGATTCATCAAATGTCCCTAAGATGCCTTTCAATCTTTCATCTATTTCTAAATAGAAGGCTACCTCTAAATCAAATCCTAAAGAAATGAGGCCAGCATCATAGAGTATTGTCCAACAACTCCAACATACAAATGCAAAAATCTCCATGTTTGAGTTGCTTCAGATATCTCTAGCTCATAGAGAAATTCTAGACAAAGCTCTACTTGGATCCAATGTTCTTGACAACCTTGATTTAGACAAATTCCAAACTATGGTTGGTCATCTAATGTCTCCATAGTATATCTCCTTTTCAGAGGAAGATGATAACTCCTCAAGTCATCCACATAACCAGCCCTTGCACATTGAAGTCTTAATCCAAAACCATCATGTCAAATGCGTGTTAATAGATGGAGGTGTTGGTCTCAACATTTGTTCTTATAACTTGATCATACAATTGGGATTATCTAAAACTTCCCTTGATCCTAAGAAGAAGATAACTATCAAAGCATATGATGAACAAGAAAGATCTTCCAAAGGAACTATTGTCTTACCTATCAGACTAGGACCCACTATCAAAGACACCATATGTCAAGTTCTTTATCTACCTTTGGCTTACAACATCCTTCTAGGGAGACCCTGGATCCATGAAATGAGAGCTATTCCTTCCACATACCATCAATGTGTGAAATTTCATTATGAAGGAGTAGAGGTGACGATTCTAGCGGACCTATATACAACTTGCAATGCATTGAAAGAAAGTGTTGATAAACTTGTTCTTAATAATAGAGAATCTTCCACTAAGTAGATGTACTGCTTCAACATCCAAGATGGAAGACATTACTAAATAACTCAACACTAAAGACAATGGTATGGGAGAATACACAATGGAACCTATTTTATCTCTCAGATCTCTCCCTTTGTCCCTAAAATCTTATGGACAACCATCTGACAAAGTGAAACCCATAGCTAAATAATCCTAGGTCATATTCAATGGAAGCTTTGTCATAGAATAAGTATCTAAACAAGAGTTTGAGGAGGGAGAAGTTGTGCTTGCATGGCTATACAAGGATGAGTCTCAATCCCAGTCAGTCCAGAAATGTGACTCTACTTCAAGTAAAATTCCTTAGAAGTCATATGGGCCAGGGGACAAATTGATCACAAAAATGGGATATACTGGAAAAGGACCTCTAGGACTACAAGGTAAGGGTCTTCTATCACCTCTTGATCATCGTGGATGAACAAACAAGAATACAATAGGCCTAGGATATAAGAAGAAGCCTTTCTATCTTAGCAAGAACTCTCCACGTGTCTTAGAACAGATTGAACCAATAGAGGAAACAACACAAAAATCTGACAATGATGATTCAGACACTACTGACGAGCTCATTCCTTATGGGCATTTTCCTAAAGAAATAAAAGACCTTCTTGAAGTGGAGGATGATCCAATTAAAATAATAAATGTAGTAGACACACAAGAACCTACTATAGAACAAGAGACAGTTGCACCACAAGAACTAGCTGATCTCAAAGGCAATCAAACAAACAAAGAAGAAGGTGGCAGCTATTCTGAGATAGATTCTCATGAGTATGAATTCAAATTAGAATCTGAGGGCAACCCTTCTTGGGGTATTCATCCTAACTTTACACATGTTCTTAGATTTCCTAGAGGTCCAGAATCAGAAGATGAATCAAATGACTATGAATGAGGAGTCATTCTAGAGGAAGATGAGCTTATCATAGGAAAACATATTGATGTTATTCACCAATATTCACCTAAACCCAATGTGAGTCTAGAGAGAAATGATGAACTTAATGAGTCTGATCCACCTATGGCTGAAGTAGAATCCCATATTGACATTGATCCTATTTACGAATTAAAAATTTTGAGTTGTAATATCACCTTCAAACTCGAGAGTAGGGTTAGGACCAATGATGATAGATCCATATCCGTAAACACTATTTCCCAATCTTTCACCACTTTGACTATCCACCATCCCAAACTTCTTGACCAAACCTCCATAAATCCGAGCCAAGGTATCTATACCTTTCCAAATGACTATGCTCTTGCTTGCTACCTCAATTTAGTTAAGCCTATGATGACTTCCATAAGTGAACCAAGCATTAGCATGATGGAGTCAGACATCAAGTATCTTAGTCAAAAGAATAAGAATAAGAATAAAAATAAAAGGAGTTATGAGGGTGAAAACCACTTTGTGGAAGTCTCAAAATATACAAAAGTAAAAATAAAAGAAGTATCTGAAGGTGAAAACCTCTCTGAGGTGCTTAAGGATGAGATATTTGATGTCCTTTCGAGTCATTTAGAGGATAGATCTCTAGTACTGATTGAGCCAACTCAATCCATCAACTTGGGAACAATAGAAGAACCACAGTTGATCCATGTAGCACAATCCTTATCAGAAGAAGAAAAGAAAAAATTTACTACATTCCTGATAGAAAAGAAGATCAACTTTGCATGGAAATATTCAGATATGCCAAGGTTGGAGTCAAATCTTATAATGCATCATTTATCTATAGCTCCAGGAGTCAAACCTATTAAGCAAAAATTGAGAAAGATGCATCCACATGTTGCACTCTTGGTCAAAGCTGAATTAGAGAAACTACTAAAAGATGGATTCATCTATGTTATTGACTATGCTGAATGGATCTCTAACATAGTTCTAGTATCAAAACCAGACAAATTTATAAGAGTACACATAGATTTTAGAGATGTAAACAAAGCATGCCCTAAGGATGATTTTCCACTACCTGACATTGATATGATAGTGGACATGACTGTGGGCTTTGAGATGTATTCTTTGATGGATGGTTTTTCTGGATATAATAAAATCAAAATTTCTCCAGAGGATCAAGAGAAAACTACTTTCACATGTGTGTGGGGAACCTTCTATTGGAATGTCATGCCATTTGGTTTGAAGAACGCAGGTGCTACATATCAAAGAGCTATGACATCTATTTTTCATGACATGATGCATAAAACTATGGAGGATTATGTTGATGATACTTTGGAAAAATCCATGATAAGATCTAAATATCTGAATGATTTGAGAAAAATACTAGATTGAATGGAGAAGTTTAGTCTTAGACTGAACCCTAAGAAGTGTGCTTTTGGTGTCACTTCTAGAAAGCTCTTAGTTACATTGTTTCAAAGAAAGGAATTGAAGTAGATTTGGAAAAGGTTAAAGCTATCATGGAGATGAAACCTCCCAAGAACATTAGTCAAATGAGAACATTACAAGGGAGAGTACAATCTATTAGACACTTCATATCTCAGCTAGCAGATATATCATAGCCTTTTACAAAAACATTACATAAAGGTGTGACCTTTGCATGGAATGAGGAATGTGAAAAGAACTTTAATCATATCAAGAAATATCTATCAAATCATCCTATTTTGATGCCTCATATTCAAGGGAAGCCATTGATCTTATATGTCTCTACCACAGATACATCACTGGGAGCATTGCTAGCACAACATGATGAGAACAAGAAGGAAAGATCTATATACTATTGTAGTAGAACATTGGTAGCATATGAGAAGAACTATTCAATGATTGAGAAAGCTTGTCTAGTTGTGATCTTTGCATCATAGAAACTGAGACACTACATGTTAGCTCATACCACACATTTGGTAGCTAATATTGATCCACTAAAGTACCTACTAAGAAAAGCTGACCTCACAGGTAGATTAGCTAAATGGGTGATGCTATTAAGAGAATTTGACATTGAATATGTTGAAATAAAAGCTATCAAAGGATAAGTTATTGCTGATCAACTGGTTGATGCACCTTTGTTTGATGATACACCAATGCAAATGGAATTCCCAAATTCCTCTATCATGAATCTTTCTTCTAGAGCATGGAAGTTATTCTTTGATGGCTCTTATACATAGAATGGATCTGGAGCAGGCATATTGTTCATCACTCCTCAAGGATACTCAATCCCTAAGGCATTCAGAATCAATTTTCCTTGCCCAAACAATATTGCCAAAGATGAAGCTTTTCTTAATAGCATGAAGATAGAAATTGAATGGAGAGTAACAAAACTACAAATTCATGGAGACTCACAACTTGTAATACACCAAGTCAATGATGTGTATTAAATGAAAGATGGAAAGCTAATCCCATACAAGAGAATGGTAGATGACCTAAAGAAATATTTCATATCTATCACCTTTGAACAAATTCTTAGAATGGAGAACAAGGCTGCTGATGCTATGGCAACGCTCTCTACTTTATTACAACAGCCTGAACATGAGCTACACTATGAGTTCCTCATGGAAGCACTATCTTATCTTGAATATGATGCCCCTGAAACCCGCATGATCTGCACTGTTGTTGGTCATGATTAATCCAGATACAAAAACCTTTTCTCCTATCTCCAAGACTGAAACATTCCCGATACCTTCAACCACCATGAGAAATGATACCTTATCCACAATGCATCCCGATATGTCATCATTGGTAATGATCTGTACAAATGAGGTCTAGATGGTACACTCATTAGATGTTTAGAACAGGAAGAGTCTCAACATGCATTAGAGGAAGTCCATGATGGTATTTGTGGATCACATTCCAACAGTTTAACACTGGCTCAAAAACTTATTAGGGCTGGGTACTATTGGCTTGAAATGGAAAAATAGGCTATCAAGTTTGCTAAGAAATGTCAAAAGTGCCAAGTACATGGAAACTTAATTCATGCACCAGGGAGAGATCTAATTCCCTTTACTATACAATAGCATTTTCATTAATGGGCATTTGATCTTATAGGAGCCATACATCCTCATTATTCTAAGGGACATACTCATATTATTATAGCTACATACTATTTTACAAAATGGGTAGAAGCAGTCCCTTTGACTCAAGCAACTGGAAAACAAATTTCAATGTTCATTCTGGACTACATCATATGTCGGTATGGAATTCCACATTCAATAGTCACAGATAATGGTGGCCAATTCAAGAATAAGGACTTAGATTCCTTGTGTTCAAAATTCAAGATTACACAACATTGGTCATCTATCTACTATCCTCAAGGGAATGGACAAGCATAGGCTTCAAACAAGAATCTCTTGAAAATCTTGCATCTCACAGTTAATAAAATAGGAAGATATTGGCATCTCATGATAAATCTAGCTCTCTGGGCCTATAGAAAAAGTATCAGAATGCCCACTGGGGCTACACCATTCACTTTAGTTTATGGGTCTGAAGTGGTACTACCCATTGAGGTTGAAACCCCATCACTAAGAATTAGAATGCATGGTTTAGTAACTGACGATGACTACAAAGTGTCTAGGTTGCAAGAACTTGAACTACTAGATGATCATAGACAAGCAGCGTATGATCATCTGAGAGTATATCAAAAAGAATGTCTAGAGGCTACAACAAGAAATTCAGACACAAATAATTTTAGGTTGGAGATCTAGTCTTGAGAGAGAATCCTAAAAATCAATCACATAGAGAACGCAAGGCGAAGTTTGAACCCAACTGGTTGGGTCCCTTTGTTATCACTGCTACTTTTGGCTCTGGTGCCTATCAACTCTCAATGAATGAAGGAGAATAGCTTTGAGAACCAATCAACGTTCTTCATTTGAAGAAATTCTACGCCTAAGGCATTCAACATTCAAAAATGTCTTGAAAAAATTTATAAAAATTGAAAAAGTCCTAAAAAAATGATCATCCTGGTGAAAACCTAGCAATAGGCTCCTTGATGTTATTAGAATAACTAAGAGGGGGGTGAATCAGTTATCTATAGTCCCAAATCAAAATGTATAATCCAAAATAATTTACTTAAACTTCTGTAGCTCGGTAACATAAAATACTATACTATCTGTGCTTTTACCGATTACTAGTCAATAACAAATAATGATTATCGATCAAATCCAACATGTAATAGGCAAAGTATGATAACAAAAAATCACCACAATGATTACATAACACAAAAGATTTAACATGGAAACCCTGTGAAGGGAAAAACCACCTGGGACCAGCAACCCCAAAAATGTTCACTCTTCTAAAGTGAGGTCGGTGAAGACCCAATCTTGTTAAAGGTTACAAACACACTGTGAGGTGTGACCTTGTTAGAGGATTTTAGACCAACCATTATTGTCCAACTAGCATTCACTATGGGGTTGATAGGATAACAATGTTCATTCTATGAATGATACATATAAGACTTTCAAGTCCACTCTGTTAAGAGATTTCTCTATTTACAATGGTTAAAATGTAACAATAGTTGATCTAATTACAATACAACTTCAATTGCAGATGTTTAGATCTATATTATGTTCATTCAAATCCTCTGATCAATATATCAATTCTATATCAACAATAATCAATGACTTATTGTCGCTCGGTAATAGCTTTCTAACGCTCGATAAACTCTATAGTTTGGTTCTCCTTAACTAGTTTGATCAAGCATACATAAAGCTTGTTCATGCGATAATTCTACAGTCTCCTTCCTTCGGCATAAGTTTCATAAAGAAACCCTAGTCTCTTAAATAGACAAGTAAACCATTTTCTTCTCCTCCACAAGATTTTGTCACTTATTATCCTTCATCCATTTTGCCACTTAAACCTTTCTCGACTGATGTGTCAGTAACATGTTTTAATTCCATCCTTTAGATATTCCTTGAATTATGCTAGCCGTTGATATTCATAACAAACATTATCTCTATCTTTGATTTCGATGTAATTTCTAGCTCATCAATCCTTATCAGCTAAACTAATCATTTAGTTCCTTTTCTCTTGCTCAGTTAACAAAGAAATGTGTCAGTGATCACAAGCTCAGTTTATACTATGCTCAGTATACACTACACTTCTTAGTGTATACTGTGATGCTTCATCAACCGACCACACTGCCTTGTGTCTTTCAGTGCTTTTCCTCATCGTAGATGAATGAAACATAATCAAGTCAATAACATAGGGTCATAGACTCATCAAAAAGTTACCCAATGTACTCCTTATCCTCATTTTTCATATACATCTTCCTCATGTAGATATTTTTGTTCTTCATCTCTTTTACTCCTTTTCTATAGATGTTTAGGTATTGTAACTTACAAGATAAGTGTTGTCAAACTAGTTGACATCAATGACAACATATTATTGATTTAATCATATGTCATATCTAATCAGAAACTCAGTGATCTCTAATCATAGATCTTCAATTAGGTTCTAAATCAGTTGTAGTTCATCAATCTCTCCCTTTGGCATTGATGGAAACTCAAGTAATATGAAATATACCATACACATACCAAACACGTATTCTACAACTCTGTGAACAAATGTTGTACAAGCTCTCCCTAGCTTAATATGTTTAATCACTACATTACTCAACAACATTACCAATGCAGCTTTGACATTCTGCAGATATGATCTTTTCATCTCTTCCTTTCTTTCAGTTTGTCTCTCCCTTAGATAGATGTTTCAGTGTTCTCATCGATGCATATTGTTTCATATTGTTTATCTCTCCCTTTGACAACAATGCCAAAGAAAAAAATAAACATACAACTCTATAGTAGCCATGTAACTCTATTGTTCGGTGCATTCTCTATATCTATATATATTGATATGCCAATCTATTCCAGTTCTCCAAACTTTTCACAACCTTAGACATGATCCAAAGTGTGAACTATGTTGCATAAACATGAATGATCTTCTGATAAGATTAGGCTAATGCAACATCCAAATCACATTAGTGATCGGTAGACAGGGGACGGACCCCAAGTCTAGTCCTCAAGTATTCAAATATATCCTTCGGTACAGGCTTTGTGAATATGTCTGCAAGTTGTTCTTTTGATGTTAGAAACTCTAGCTTAACTTGCTTCTCCTGTACTTGTTCTCTTAAGTAGTGATAATATATATGCTTTGTTTTAGAGTGCATCATTGGATTCTTTGAAATGTTTATTGCACTTGTGTTATCACAATATATAATCACTGGCTCAATGATTATCTCATTCATACCTTCCAATACTTGCTTAATATATCCAATATTTGAACAGTTTGTAGCAGTAGCAACATACTCTGCTTTGGCTGTAGACTGAGAAATGCAAGCCTACTTCTTACTTGTCCATGTAACAAGTCTTTCACCAAAGAAAAATGCTCCTTCGGTGGTACTTTTTCTGTCATCCACATTTCCAGCCCAATCAGCATCAGTATAGACTTTGAGTTCAAATTTGCCTTCCTTAGGATAACATAATCCATAATCTTCTATTTTCTTCAGGTATCTTAAGATTCTCTTTGTAGCAACCATGTGTGACTCTCTAGGATTTGTAGAAAATCTTGCAACAATTCCCACAACATGTGCTATGTCTGGTCTACTATGCACTACATACATTAATTTACCAATCATACATTGGTACAGTGTCTGGTTCACCTCTTAGTTTCATCTTCCTTAGTTAGTTTACATCCAATAGCCATCAGTGTTTCCATAGGTTTAGCATCTTGCATGCCAAATGTCTTCAATACTTCCTTGATATATTTGGATTGTGTGATGAATATACCATCATTCTGTTGAATCACTTATAGTCCTAGAAAGAACTTAATCTCTCCAAACATAGACATTTCAAATTCACTTCTCATTTCATCAGCAAATGACTTATAGATTTGATCTTGTCCTCCAAATATTATGTCATCCACAAATATTTCAGCAATAAGAATAGTATCATCAGTATCTCCTTTCATATACAAATTGTTGTTCTCACTTGTTCTAACAAATCCAATACTTAACAAATAAGTATGCAGCCTCTCATACAAGGCTCTCGGTGCTTGCTTCAAACCATATAAAGCTTTATATAATCTACATACCATATCTTTGTTTTTTGGATCCATGAACCCTTCAGGTTATTCTATGTAGACTTCTTCTTCAAGTATCCCATTTAGAAAAGCTGATTTGACATCCATTTGGTAAACTTTGAACATTCTAATTCCTTCTAATCTAGCAACAGGTGCAAATGTCTCACCATAATCTATTCCTTCCTCCTATGTATATCCCTTGCATACTAATCTATCTTTGTTCCTTGTTACCTCTCCATTATCATTTTGCTTGTTTCTGAATATCCACTTAGTACCGATAACATTCTTGTCCTTAGGTCTGGGTACTAAACTCTAGGTTTTTTTCTTCTCTATTTGTTCTATTTCCTGTTTCATTGCATTAACCCATTCTTTATTTTCCAATGCAACTTTTACATTCTTCGGTTCATAATCACAAACTAGACATGTACCTTGTATTGCTTTAATCCTTGTTTGCATGCTAGCTTGTCTATCTCCAATGATTTGTGTCTTAGGATGATGTCTTCTAACAAAACTTTCCAGTATCTGATTTCTTCTTTCTTGTTCATCCTATGCAGGTTCATTTGCTTGCTCGGTAGGTCCTTCCTACTCGTCAGTTTCTCTTTCCTGTTCCTCGGTATCATTTTCTTGTGGATCAGTTGTCACAGTCTGCAGCTTTGGTAGATACTTAGGTTGTTCAATGTAAGTGAATCTACCGTAGTCTTCCAGTTCCTTTCTGCTTTCCTCTGTATTCTTATCATCAAACTCATCAACTCGAACATTAGTACTTTCAATCATTTTATTAGTTACTTTTTTCAGACACTTGTATGCTTTAATTTTACTGGAATATCCTAGAAATATCCCTTCATCACCTTTTGAGTAAAACTTTCCATTCCTTTCATCTTTCAGAATAAAACATTTGCTTCCAAAAATTTTGAAATAACTTACAATGGGTTTGTGTCCAAACCATAACTCATAGGGTGTCTTATTAGTGTCCTTTAGTTGTACGTGGTTTAGCACGTAAACAACAATGCTAACAGCTTCCCTCAAGTATGTCTAAGCAACATTCTTTTCTATCATTAATGTCCTTGCGCAGTTAATAATTGACCTATTCCTCCTTTCAGCAATGCCATTCTATTGTGGTGTCCTCAGTGCAGAGACCTATCTTTTAATACCATGCTCATTACAAAAATTAGTAAATTCATCAGAGATAAATTCACCTCCTCTATCAGATCTTAAGCATTTCAATTCTTTATCATTCTCTTTTTCTAATTTTGCTTTATACCACTTGAACATCTTGAATGCCTCAAATTTTTCTTTTAAGAACATGACAGTCATCAACCTAGTATAATCATCAACAAAAAGAATAAAATATGTCTCCATAGTAACTTTGAGTTCTCATAGGACCACATAGGTCGGTATGCACTAACTCAAGTATTTTCTTTGTTGAATAATATTTGCTTTTGAAACTAGATTTAGTCATTTTACCTTTTTGACATTCATGACACATAACATGACCAGGCTTAGATAAGTTAGGTAGACCTCTAACTCTTTTCTTTTTACTGATCTTAATCATGTTATCAAAATTCACATGACATAACCTTTTATGCCACAACCATGCATCTTCATCTTTGATCATTAAACAAGAAGACTAATCATTATCAAGATAAAATAGATTACCTCTAGATTATGTACCAGTTCCAACAAGTCTTCCTCCATCATCAAATATTTTCACCTTTTTTCTCTCAAAAGCAACTCAGTGGCCTGAATTGTTCAGTTGTGCTACACTTAGCAAATTATAGTTCAATCTTTTTACCCA
This sequence comes from Chamaecyparis obtusa, assembly GCA_027943335.1. Lineage (NCBI taxonomy): Eukaryota > Viridiplantae > Streptophyta > Pinopsida > Cupressales > Cupressaceae > Chamaecyparis > Chamaecyparis obtusa. Next base: position 2,828,942 of record BSBK01003050.1, on the reverse strand, counting down.
ATAAGAATTTTCACATTTTAATCTATCATTTATCATTAGGGATCCTTTACCTCTTACCATACAAGGTGCATCATTTCCCATTCTTACAGATCCTCCATTTTATTCTTCAAGATAATCAAATTTTCTTCATCACTAGTCATGTGATGTGTACAACCACTATCTATAATCCATGTATCATTTTTATTAACCTTAGAGATAAGTTCTGTCTCTACATACCTTTCATCTTCTTCAGAATCATCCTTCATTGCCACAAATACTACCTCCACATCATCATCAATGTCGATATCGGTGATATCTTCTTCCTCAGCAATGTAGCATACCTTCTTGCCTTTGTCATTATTGTCTCAGTTGTCTCTATTGTAGTTTCAGTAGCCTCTATTATTTCTTCTCCCATAGCTTCCTTCAGATTAGTCTTTGGTTCTTTCATCATCTTTCTTGTGTGGACATCTAGCAACAATGTGACCAACTTCTTTACAATTAAAGCATGCTAAAGTTAATTTACCTCTATACCTTCCTTTTCCTTTAGGTAACCTCCTGGCCAAAAGATCTTCAAGTTCATCAAGCTCATCATCAGTATTGCTATCACTATCATCATTCTTATTTCTATTACTAGACTTGCAAATCTTTAGAGAAGACATAAAAGTGGATTCAACATTCAGTACAACACTATTATCACAATTGTTCAATTCAAATTTTGTAAGCTTTCCAATCAAATTATCAAGAGTGAGTGTGATGTTAGGTGCTAACCTATTTTCATGAATTATAGATATTCTGATGGCATAGATAGGCAATAGGGTCCTTAGAATTTTTCCTACCACGGTGTCTTCATCAATAAATCCATCTGATGCTCTAATAGCATGAACTACCTCTTGTATTCTGTTTGTGTACTGCACAATGTTTTCACCTTATTTCATCTTCATGTCATCGAATCTTCCTCTTAAGCTTTCAGCTCTTTCTCTCTTGACATTCGCATCACCACTATAAACTTGAGCAAGTTTATCCCACATCTGCTTAGTAGTAGTACAGTCCTTGATGTCTTCAAATTTGGCATCTGAATAGGCAGCAACAATCTCCATCATAGTAACATTATCTTCATGCCTGTCTCTTAGTTGATCAAGGGTCAAGGGACCAGTGGGTGATGCAAGGTATCCATTCTCCATCATATCTAGGGCAGAATTCCCAATTCTAGATATATGCAGCTTCATTCAACTTTGCCATATTGTGAAGTTATCTTTGTTTAGCTTTGGCACTTCCCTCTTAAAAATTTTGAGACCTTTGTGCTGAAGTCCTTAAAAATCTATTCCAAGCAACCAATGCTCTGATACTAATTGCTAGAATAAATGAGAGGGGGGTGAATAAGTTATCCACAGTCCCAAATCAAAATGTATAATCCAAAACAAATTACTTCAACTTTTGCAGCTTGGTAACATAAAATACTATACTATTTGTGCTTTTACCGATTACTAGTCAATAACAAATAATGATTACCAATCAAATCCAACACGTAATATGCAAAGTATGATAACAAACAATCACCACAATCAACACATAACACAAAAGATTTAATGTGGAAACCCTGTGAAGGGAAAAACCACCTGGGACCAGTAACCCAAAAAATGTTCACTCTTCTAAAGTGAGGTCGGTGAAGACCCAACCCTGTTAAAGGTTACAAACACACTGTGAGGTGTGACCTTGTTAGAGGATTTTAGACCAACTGTTATTGTCCAACTAGCATTCACTATGGGGTTGACAGGATAATAATGTTCATTCTATGAATGATACATAGAATCATTACAATGGTTAAAATATAACAACAATTGATCTAATTACAATACAACTTCAATTGTAGATGTTCAGATCTATATTATGCTCATTCAAATCCTCTGATCAATATATCAATTCTGTATGAACAATAATCAATGACTTACTATCGCTCGATAATAGCTTTCTGATGCTCAGTAAACTCTGTAGTTTGGTTCTCCTTAACTAGTTTGATTAGGCATACATGAAGCTTGTTCATGCGATAATTTTATAGTCTCCTTCCTCCGGCATAAGTTTCATAAAGAAACCCTAGTCTCTTAAATAGACAAGTAAACCATTTTCTTCTCCTCCACAAGATTTTGCCGCTTATTCTCCTTCGTCCATTTTTTCGCTTAAACCTTTCTCAGCTGATGTGTCAGTAACACATTTTAATTCCATCCTTTAGATATTCCTTGAATTATTCTAGTCGTTGATCTTCATAACAAACATTATCTCTATCTTTGATTTCGATGTACTTTCCAGCTCATCAATCCTTATAGGCTTAACTAATCATTTAGTTCCTTTTCTCCTACTCAGTTAACAAAGAAATGTGTCGGTGATCACAAGCTTGGTTTATACAATGCTCGGTATACACTACACTACTTGGTGTATACTGTGATGCTTCATAAACTGACTACAGTACCTTGTGTCTTTCAGCTCTTTTCCTCATCATAGATGAATGAAACATAATCAAATCAATAACATAGGGTCATAGACTCATCAGCAAGTTACCCAATGTATTCCTTATCCTCATCTGTCATATACATCTTCCTCATGTAGATATTTCTATTCTGCATCTCTTTTGCTCCTTTTCTACAAATGTTTAGGTATTGTAACTTACAAGATAAGTGTTGTCAAACTAGTTGACATCAATGACAACATATTACTGATTTAATCATATGTCATATCTAATCAGAAAATCGGTGATCTCTTATCACAGATCTTCAATTAGGTTCTAAATTAGTTGTAGTTTATCAAATGTATCACAAAAAAATATATATATATCAAAAGTACAAAAAAAAAATTTGAAAAAATGAAAAATATGAAAAAATGAGAAAAAGAAAAAGTGCCTTGGTGAAAACCTGGGAACAGGTGCCTTGGTAGAAAAAATAGAATCTCTGCCAAGATGGTGAAAACTCGACAAATGGGTGCCACTTGTTTTAAAATGCTCCATCTATCAGTGCAATCTTGGTCTTTCCCAGCTTTCAGTCTGCTTTAGTCTGTATATATCATTGTTTCAATAAAGTCGGTCTGTACACCAATTGGAAAAAGCATCTATCTCTTATCAATGTTCAAACTTGGGGGTACTCAAAGTCATATCCTACAATCCTTAGTATCTCAGACATGTCATATCTAGTCAAGGTCCTTCAAAGCTCAAGTTGAGTCATTCAGTCAGTCTCCTACCAGAAAGGATTTTGCAATCAAACCCAAACAATCAAACATCAACATGAACGAAAACAATCTATGCTTCACACACTTTTATCTCCTTGTATGCTTATTGATTCACATTGAGATTTTTGCATATTGTGTCCTTTCGAGCTCTTTGATGATGTCCTTTATGGGATTTAAAGACTGATGACTAGGGGCATAATCTTTTTTTTATCTTTTGCTTGTATGTGAAAATCTAACAACTTTGGAAATTTTGGATTGAAATGGTGTACGTCTATAAGAGCCTCTATCTCATATTGGATGGTCATGATATTGGATGGCCATGAGTACCTTGACCATTGATACCTAGAAAATTTAAGGAAGTTTGATCTAACTATTATCTTTTTGAGTGAGTTCTTACTCCTACTGTGAAACATGATCTTACCTAAGGATGTGAACGATAAAGGGTCACTATGGGTAATTCACACTAGATTTAGAATGATCTCTTGACTGCTTGATCTATTTGTAATGCAAGGTGTATTCAGGTCATCACGATGTCTATGTTTTGATGCTTATACAAATTGCTATATCCAAATGGACATGATATTTAGGTCATCCTAGCATTTGTGCCTCGGTGCTTATATCTAAATCTGACATTCCAAAAATGAAATCAATATTCATATGTCCATGGTTGTCTAACCAGTGGGCATTGTATTGATTCTTGTGCATACAAATCAATATTCATATGTCTATAGTTTCCTAACTAGTGGATGTTGTATTGATTTATCTAGTTGCCTAAAAAGTTCAATGATGAAAAAAAATTGACACATGATCAGTGACCAGGTCCTAGGTCTTAGGTTTGCATTTCATTTTGCATGTCACTTTGCATGATTGCATGATCTCACAAATTGCTGACTACACTTGAATGCTTAAACAATTTTTCAAAACTAAACTTAAACTTGGCATGAAGAGCTGAATCTAACAAAAAGGTTTCCTCACAGAACCACAAGCAGTCACCATCTTGGGTTAAACATCCCTTTTGACATAGCACTGAGTACTTTTCTTCATCAATACCTGCAAAACATATCATGTGTATCATTGCATTTACATTGCATACATGTGCATAATCACAATCATACATTTCCATACATTTTCCATAATCAATTACATTTGCATAAATCCATACATTTGAAAGAAATCATTGCATTGCATAAATCCATACATACATTCTACACTACTCATAGCATTTACTGTTGGAAACAATTGTCTGAAGGAAATTGCTACTCAATTATGTATTGTCTTTGATGTCACACTATGTCATAGTCCGCAGCAATCAGTTCCTACCGAGCTCAGTCGGTCTGCCAGACAGGAATATTAATGCTTACCGAGTCCACTCGGTTATCGAAGAAAAGTAGTATTTACCGAGTTCACTCGGTTGCCGAAGAAAATTTAGTATTTACCGAGTTCACTCGGTTGCCGAAGAAAAGATAGTGTTTACCGAGTTCAGTCGGTCATCGAGAAAAGATAGTGTTTACCGAGTTCAGTCGGTTATCAAAGGTAAAGAATTGTCGGTGTTTACCAAGTTCTCTCAGTCACCGAAAGATTATAGAAAGTTATGGTTACCGAGCACTGTCGGCCCTTGAAGGATTTTTGCAAATAGAGTTTACTTAATTCAGCCGACTGTTATACTAAATAATGTCGATTTGACAAATCCAAAGTCATATAAATAAAAGGTCAAATGTGAAAAGTAACAATAACACAGCAGAAGATTTACAGAAGAAAAGAAGGAAAGGTATATGCGAATTTGTGAAGGATGTTCAGATATCCTTGAGGAGCAGCAGAGATTTATTTGATCAGAAAGGATCAGAATTATGCAGAACAGAGATCTGTAATCAGCAAGACAGTTGCATTATTATACAGGTTACTTTCTCATTGTTACCTTCTTATCATTGTAACAGTGAATTCTAAATCTCTTAACCGAGTTGGTTTAACAACCATAATGTAAATCCTCTAACAAGGTGACAATTCCATTGAATTGTTTTCAAGACCTCTTACCAGGCCACTCCTTGCAGGGTGTTTTAAATCCTCTAACAAGGTCACACCTAACAGTGTGTTTTGTAACCTTTTACCGGGTTGGCTTCTAACCGGGCATCACTTCAGAAAAGTGAAAATCAGTATCTAGATACATTGGTGGCTTTTCCCATATTGGGTTTCCACGTTAAATCTTGTGTCTCTTGTGTTCTTAATTGCTTTCTCAATCATATACATGTGCTGATGAATATCTAAAGATAATATTGATAATACTTTCTGCATCTTCAAAGTTACTGCAATCTATTTACCGAGTGCTAAAATAGATAACAGTGTTAAGATAACCTAAAGGATCTGTTGTGAAGTGTTTTTTATGGTTGACCGATTCACCCCCCCCCCCTCTCAGTCACTTCATCCATATTCCATCAATTGGTATCAGAGCTTTTGGTGCTTGCAGGAAGGGTTTCAAGGACCTAAGCTAAAGATCAGGATGTCTTACAAGAGGGAAATTCCAAAGCTTAACAGAGATAACTTTTCAGCATGGCAAGGTCTCATGCGACTTCATCTGGCTTCCATTGGTGATTCAGGATGCAAATACATTGATGAAGAATACACAATTCCTAATGGCGCATTAACTGTTGAAGACATTGCAGATAAAAAGACTCAACACCATGATGATAGACATTGCATCTGCTCTCAGCTATGAAGAATTTGATGATATTAAAGACTGCACCACTGCATATGAAATGTGGGTGGCACTGAAGAAAATATATGGTGGTGATGCAAATGTGAAAAGAGCCAAAGCAGAAAGCCTAAGAGGACAGTTTGACAAAATGAATATGAAGGAAGATGAAAACATTGCAAAATATGTTGAAAGAATCAAAGCAAGTGTAAGTGCAATTAGAGCTTCTGGAGGAACAATATCAGATGAGACTGTTATAAGTAAGGTACTCAGAACACTACTCCCTATCTATGCAATAAGAGTATCAGCTATTCAAGAAAGAAGATGTGAAACAAACCACAATATAACTTTGGATGCTTTAGTTGGAAGATTGACAGCTTTTGAATTAGACAACTATGATAACTATGTTCCTAGTTCCAAAAATATTGAATCAGCATTTGAGGCCAAGGTTTCACTAAAGAAGAACAAGAAAATTAAAGAAGTTCAGTCAGAAAGTGAAGAAGAATCAGAAGAAAGTTCTAATAGTGATCTTGAAATTGTAGAAGCATTACTTGCAAAGAAGTACTCTAGAGGGAAAGGTAAATATAAAGGTAAAACTCCTTTAATCTATTTTTCATGTGAAGAAATTGGACATATTGCAGCTAGGTGCCCAAACAAGCAAGTCAAAGAAGAAAAGAGAAGTCACAAGTACTATGGCAAAAATAATTTCAAATCATACAAGGATAAAGGTAAGAAATCATGTTTTATGGCTAAAGATTCTGATGATAGCGAAGAAGAAATTGTCTTTATTACTATAAAAGATGAATCTGATGATGATGAAGATAAGATGGCACTTATTTCTCATATAAGCAAAGATGATATATGGATAATAGACAGCGGATGTTCACACCACATGACTGGTGACAAGACAAAATTTGAATATCTAGAAGACTGTGACAATGGTAATGTAAGATTTGGAAACAATGAACCTTGTTGTATAAAAGGAAAAGGAAGAATCTCATTAACCAAAGAACTCATATGTGATAATGCTTACTGGGTTGAAGGACTAAAACATAATCTTTTAAGTGTAGCACAGCTAATCAACACTGGTTTCAAGGTTGAATTCATGAATGGTCAAGCAAGACTGCTGGATGGAAAAGGAAAACTCATTGGATCAGGCAAACAAACAAAAGGTAACTTATTTTATCTTGATCTCAATGAATATTCATGCTTTATTGCTCAAATAGAAGAAAGTTGGCTATGGCACAAAAGGTTATGTCATGTGAATTTTGATAACATGATAAAAATAAGCAAATTCAAGAAGGTTAGAGGCATTCCTACTTTGAAGAAACCTGACACTGGTCTATGTAAGAATTGTCAGATTGGCAAAATGAGTAAAACTAGTTTCAAAAGTAAGAACTATCAGTCTAAAGAAATTTTGGAAATTGTGCATACTGATTTATGTGGACCTATTGGAATACAAAGCTATACTGGAGATAAATTCTTTATTCTTTTCGTTGATGATTATTCTAGAATGATGACTGTCATGTATTTAAGAGAAAAATCAGAGGCATTTGAAAAGTTCAAATGGTACTTAGCAAGAGTAGAAAAAGAAACAGGGAAAAGATTGAAATGCTTAAGATCAGACAGAGGTGGTGAATTCATCTCCCATGATTTTAACAACTTCTGCATTGAAAGAGGAATCAAAAGACAGGTATCAGCTCCTAGAACTCCTGAGCAGAATGGAATAGCAGAAAGAAGAAACAGATCTATTATGGATTGTGCAAGGACTCTAATGATAGAAAAGAACATTGCTATAAAGTACTGGAAGGAAGCTATCAGCACTGCAGTTCATACCTTGAACCGAGTACAACTGAAGAAAGACACATTCAAAACTCCTTATGAATTATGGTATGGCTATAAACCTAATGTAAGTTACATGAAAATATTTGGTAGCAAGTGTTATATCTTAAAAGAATCCAGAAGAAATAAATTTGATGTGAAAAGTGATGAAGGAATATTCCTAGGATATTCTAGCAAAAGCAAGGCATACAAATGTCTGAACTTATCTACTTACAAAGTCATAGAAAGTATACATGTAAAATTTGATGAGTTTGCAGAAAAGACTGAGGAAGAAAGCAAAAGGGAACCTGAGAACTATAGAAGATTCGTTTACATTGAACCTGAAACATTGACAGACACAACTATCAATAAGGAAGCTATATCTACCGAGTCGAACACAGTTACCGAGTCACAGACCGAGTCACAGGAAGAAGTTCAAACCGAGTCACAGGAAGAAATTCAGACCGAGTCTCAGCCTGAAGTTACCGAGCAAATATCTACCGAGCCCGAGCAACCTGAAGAAGAGATCCTAGAAGACAACAGCATGAATCATTCAAAAGACAAGGAACCTATACTAGCCAAATATGTCAGAAGACATCATACACCAGACCAAATTATTGGAAACAAATCAGATGGTACTATGACAAGAAGCAAGCTAAAAGGTACATGTCTGCTTACTGATTTTGAACCTAGAAATATCAAAGATGCATTGGAGAATGAAAGTTGGATTGAAGCAATGAATGAAGAATTAGAACAAATACAAAAGAACAAAACTTGGACTCTTGTACCCAGACCTAAAGATAAGATGTAATTGGAACAAAATGGGTATTCAGGAATAAGCTGAATGAAGATGGTCAAGTATCTAGAAACAAAGCTAGACTAGTATGTAAAGGTTATTCTCAAGAAGAAGGTATAGATTATGGAGAAACCTTTGCTCCTGTTGCAAGATTAGAAGGTGTAAGAACTCTACTTTCTTATGCAGCACACAAAGGATTTAAGGTATATCAGATGGATATAAAATCTGCATTTCTCAATGGAATTCTTGATGAAGAAGTCTACATTGAACAACCTGAAGGTTTTGTTGATCCAGATAAAAGGGACATGGTCTGCAGGTTACACAAAGCATTGTATGGTCTAAAACAAGCTCCTAGAGCATGGTATGAAAGACTCCATAACTATTTGATTCAGATTAATTTCAAAAGAGCTAATGATAACAGCAATCTGTATATTAAAGAAGGACCAAATGACAAAATTGTATTGGCAGAAATATTTGTGGATGATACTATATTTACAGGGAATGAGGATCAGTGCAAAGAATTTTCAGAGCAAATGAATAGAGAATTTGAAATGTCTATGTTTGGTTTAATAAAATTCTTTGTTGGTCTTCAAATTCAGCAAAGCAAGAATGGTATATACATTACTCAATCCAAATACATTAAGGAGATACTTAAGAAGTTTGGTATGGAAGATTCAAAACCAGTTGGTACACCCATGTGTACTGGACTGAAACTTACCAAAAATGATGATTCAAAAGAAGTTGATCAGACCCTATACCCATCTATGATTGGAAAATTGCAGTATGTGGTACATACAAGACCTGATATTGCCTTAGCAGTCGGTATAGTAGCTAGATTCTCAGCAAAACCTAAGGAAAATCACATGATGGCAATCAAAAGAATCTTAAGATACTTAAAAGGAACTGAAGAATATGGTTTGTGGTATAAATTTGGAGGCAATCTAGACTTGAAAGTGTTTACTGATGCTGATTGGGCAGGAAACATTGATGACAAAAAAAGTACAAGTGGTGGAGCATTTTTTCTTGGAAAAAGACTGGTATCCTGGACTAGTAAAAAGAAGAATTGCACATCTCAATCCACAGCTGAAGCAGAATATGTTGCTGCTGCAGTAAACTGTTCAAATATTGTTTGGTTTAAACAGCTATTAGAAGGTATGAAGGTTGAAATCAAAGAACCAGTTGTTATATTTTGTGACAATACCAGTGCAATAAACATTTCTAAGAATCCAGTGATGCATTCCAAAACCAAGCACATTGCTATTAAATATCACTTTGTCAGAGAATTGGTGCAGGACAAGGAAATCAGATTAGAATATATTCATACAAAAGAACAGATTGCAGACATTTTTACCAAACCATTACCTAAGGATGCATTTATGTATCTAAGAGGTAAGTTAGGGGTCATTCCCCTATCCGAGGCTCACTAAATACAGTTTTAGTGATGCATCAACCAGAACATGATTGAAAATCAACTTGTTGATGCAGCATATTAAAGGAATCATTGCATATGAATCAGTACTTGAGGTACATTAACTTTCACCGGTAATATGAGAATTATCTTTGGCATGTGTTGTCAAAGAGGGAGTGTTTGCTATGTCTTTGCTATTACTTCAAGAAATTTTCAAATAGTCAGAAGGAAGAATTTTCAGGATACAGAAAGTTTGCTGACAGAGGGAGATTTGAATCTAAACTGAGCTAACTCTTTCAAATTTCTTATGATATGACATATTGTGTTGCCATCAATGCCAAAGAGGGAGATTGTTGGAAACAATTGTCTGAAGGAAATTGCTACTCAATTATGTATTGTCTTTGATGTCACACTATGTCATAGTCCGCAGCAATCAGTTCCTACCGAGCTCAGTCGGTCTGCCAGACAGGAATATTAATGCTTACCGAGTCCACTTGGTTATCGAAGAAAAGTAGTATTTACCGAGTTCACTCGGTTGCCGAAGAAAATTTAGTATTTACCGAGTTCACTCGGTTGCCGAAGAAAAGATAGTGTTTACCGAGTTCAGTCGGTCATCGAGAAAAGATAGTGTTTACCGAGTTCAGTCGGTTATCAAAGGTAAAGAATTGTCGGTGTTTACCGAGTTCTCTCGGTCACCGAAAGATTATAGAAAGTTATGGTTACCGAGCAATGTCGGCCCTTGAAGGATTTTTGCAAATAGAGTTTACTTAATTCAGCCGACTGTTATACTAAATAATGTCGATTTGACAAATCCAAAGTCATATAAATAAAAGGTCAAATGTGAAAAGTAACAATAACACAGCAGAAGATTTACAGAAGAAAAGAAGGAAAGGTATATGCGAATTTGTGAAGGATGTTCAGATATCCTTGAGGAGCAGCAGAGATTTATTTGATCAGAAAGGATCAGAATTATGCAGAACAGAGATCTGTAATCAGCAAGACAGTTGCATTATTATACAGGTTACTTTCTCATTGTTACCTTCTTATCATTGTAACAGTGAATTCTAAATCTCTTAACCGAGTTGGTTTAACAACCATAATGTAAATCCTCTAACAAGGTGACAATTCCATTGAATTGTTTTCAAGACCTCTTACCAGGCCACTCCTTGCAGGGTGTTTTAAATCCTCTAACAAGGTCACACCTAACAGTGTGTTTTGTAACCTTTTACCGGGTTGGCTTCTAACCGGGCATCACTTCAGAAAAGTGAAAATCAGTATCTAGATACATTGGTGGTTTTTCCCATATTGGGTTTCCACGTTAAATCTTGTGTCTCTTGTGTTCTTAATTGCTTTCTCAATCATATACATGTGCTGATGAATATCTAAAGATAATATTGATAATACTTTCTGCATCTTCAAAGTTACTGCAATCTATTTACCGAGTGCTAAAACAGATAACAGTGTTAAGATAACCTAAAGGATCTGTTGTGAAGTGTTTTTTATGGTTGACCGATTCACCCCCCCCCCCCTCTCAGTCACTTCATCCATATTCCATCATTTACATCAGATGATATCATCATAAATCAAAACATGACAAGTACAAATGAAGTCATAACCAAAATCTTGATCTCATATATATCATTTAACTCAAAATAGTCAAGGGTGCACTACTAGCACAAGGTACAAAAGAATGAGCTCATGTGACCTATAGCAGTGTATATGAACAAAATGACAAAAAAATCAAAATATCTAGACAGATCAATTGTCTGCCTGATCCTTTGCATCTGGTAGAGGTGGTGATGGTGCATCAAGCACTACCTTGGCTCGGGGTGTCTTGGCTCCCTCTGAAGCTATCATATACTAGGAGTATGTCGGTACTCTCTGACCAATAGGAACAACAACATAATAAGTAGAAACATAGTAGGCAGCTTGAGAGGTTTGATGTGTCACCTCTACCTGTAATCTCATGTTCTCCTCTCAGAGCTCTGATTGTTGTCTATCAGCCTCTGTGAATCACTCCTCAAAACAATCACTTTGTACTCTCGGGTCCCTTACCTATAATCTCAAGCACCTAATCATCTCCTGAAGAGTCTGCACTGCACTAGAATCTACATCTACCGTAGGCATATCTATGTCTCTAGTTGGCTGATTAGTAGCCTCTACCCTTTGCACCTTACGATGTCTCACCTCAGCACCAAGATAAAAATATGTATCATCTTGTGTAGGATTAGGACCAACACCTACATACTACTCGGCACTGAGTACCTCATCAACATTGTCAATACTGCCTAAAGTACCACTCTCCCCTCTAGTAGATCTCCTCTCTAAAACTATAGGTCTTCCTACTGTAGAACTAGTAGGACAAGGTGGTCTCATTTGACTAGATGGTCTTTGTGATGGTGTCATCACTGCTCTCAGCCTCAGAGGTGTAGGCTAGGGCATCCGAATCTATGCATCTCAGTGTCTCTTCCCTCGACCCATAGGATCACCTGTCACATCCATAGCCTCCTCCATCGAAGGTATCAACTCTGTGGGATCTGAAAATCTATATATAGGATGCTCGGTGAGCCAAGAAATGTATCCATATATAACTCTGACATCTATGACTTCTGAATGGTAGTCCTAGTCTTTGTCGACATAGCCGCTATACTCCTATGTACAAAGAGCATAAGACAATCGAGGGCCCCATCCTAATCCAAGCTCTCTGACTATTCGTGCATAAGCAGCATGATCTTTTGGTGCATCCTGAATGATGCCATACCACCGCCACACTTTGGTAATGATAAAATGCTCAAGCACTATGGTAGACCACCCAATCAACACTCGACTATGGAAAAAGTGACTAAACTACTCTCGAGTGGTAAGCCAAGCCTCTATCTATAGATATGGACACCAAATCACAAATGTACTATCATCAAGGTAGCATCTCCAATAATGAACATGGCCCATATGCACCTGTGTGACTATGTGACATATCCTATATATATATAAATCACCGGCTCCTTTGGCTGGCGTTGACTCTGACATACTAGTCTACATACTGGGATATGCTCCCAAGCCCAAATCTGAAGTACTAAAGCACCATAAGGAAAGGACTTTCTCTCCTAATACATGATCTCATGCATCTCAGAGAACATGTGAGCCAACATACACTAACCCCAACCCAACTTAGGTGGAGTGGCCATCAAACATGAAACCATCAGGGCCCAGCCCATCAAGAGACTGTTATGCTGATGGTCAGACATAATAATACCTCCTATCATGCCAGATATAATACACTCTAATCTATGGGTCTGCCCATAGCGCTGAACTAGAGTCTGCTAGGAAATAGAATCGGTTGGCTATGTATCATCTCCAAACAATCATCTGAAAGCATGTAATCTAGAGTTCCTTGAACTCACATAATCAGGTTGTGGATGATGGAATGGAATGTGGAGTATCTGATAGACATCCTCTGGTGTAACTGTGATCTCTCCTAAAGGGAGGTGGAAGGTCTGAGTCTCTAAGTGAAACCTCTTAATCAATGCAGTCAAAAGTCTGTGGTTCACCCTAATCTCAGGCAACCAAATAAGATACTGAAAGCCACATGTAGCAAGATGTACCCTCATCGGGTTGGGCAATGAAACACATAACCTCTGAGTCACCGGGTGTGATATATGCACATGGACATTAGGATAGATGACCTACACAGCACATAAATAGGGAATCCTATTAGTAACTTGGTTGAAAAATAGGCTAAAAGTATAGAAATTGAAAATATGACTATCTCAGAAGGTACATTAAATACTCAGGAAATGGCCTAAGAAATTAGACAATTTAAATTTTTGACCTAAAAAAGTGTTTATAGTTCACTGTTTTCCATACAACAATACAATCTGGCATCAAAACTTGTACGAGTTTCAGTAGCTTCTCAGATGACAAACCATGGTTATACGACAATGTATGTCTTCTCGTACGACATATGAGGGACCCGATGAAATGTCATATGACTCTTGGGTCCCTCTCATATGAGTTTCTAGGGGTTCTGGGATGACACCCTACATGAAAGTGAAAATTCGTACGAGTCCCAGTGGACAGTCGTATGAGTTTCCATGCATGTGAAAATTGAAAAATTCTAACATACAAAAAAAGTCCTAAAAATGCTAAAAACATGCAAAAATGGAATTTACAAAGAGGCACAGGGGTCCACTTACCGGATGCCCATACTACGGAGGTCGATGATGTCTCCGGCTACGCTCAAAATGGTGGGAAGAGACATGTACCTTCATCTCGGCCATTTTCTTGCTCAGAGGGCTCCACAAAGGTTTCAAACATCAAATGTGAATAATGAAATGAAATGACCCTTTTGGCCCTTATATAGGTTTTGACCTAATTTTTCAAAGTGCTCTATTTTCCACAAAAATTACACCCCTGGCTAATTTAGAAGTTGTGAACCCATTTTTGGGATCAAAATTGAAATCTAAGATCATTTCTATTGTCAAAATCACAATTTAAAAATTTCAGACCTAGGACGGTTGACTGCTTGCACAATCAACCTTCAATCTTCAAAGAAATCTATTTTTCAACTTAATTGTTTATCTTACATCAAACTATTGAAATTTCAACTTGGTCAACTCATGGTCAAACCTAGTCAAACTTGGTCTTCAGGACCTCCAAACAATGCAAAATGCATTCTCAAATATGTACAACCACTTCTCAAATCAATTAACATGCTTCTAAACCATTCAACACTGACTTTTCTTGTCAGATTTTGATTTTAATCTCGAAGGGGGCATGGTATTGCACATTCATTCAAGTCTGTAAATCTAATTTTGTCAATCAAATCTTTCCTTAGTAATCAAGACAACAACCACGTCTAGTTATTGATTCACATCAAAAGACCTCGTCGCTTGGGGCACATCACTTGGGGCATATTAGGTTCATCAAGATCCATATCAATCTGATATTCTCTATCTTGTAAATTGTATCATCTTTTTGTAACCATCAGTTCATTAGCATCATTTCCTTGGTTCTTCGTAACTGAAGGATTCAGATGTGATACCACTATGATTCCTCTAGACATTCAGGTCTGGAATCTGGTCACTCACTTCTTCGTAATCATAAGGTTCAGAATCAGGCATTTTGACACTTTTTCATAATCATCGGTTCATTGTTGCTATAGTTAATATTATCTTTGGTCAACCAGGACCAAACATCTTCAAATCTTTCAATCGGTTTCTGTCTCAAAATCAGTTCATCTTTCAAATCAGTTTCATACATCTACATCAAACACAGACTAATCTTTGAACCACTGCGCTTCACACAGTAATTCAAAGAGGGGCAAAATTTAATATCCCAAAAATGGGCTATAGGTTCATTAACCTCCTACATCAATAATTCAAATGAAATTGACATCGAAGTCCTAATCTAAGGCACATCTGCACATCAGTTTATCAAAAATTGATTTTATCTTAATTCATCATCAAAGAATATTCCTGAAAGATTCCTTATTTAATATAATTATCTTTGATTTAATAATTATTTGGTGATAAATCCTATTTATCCTAAAGTTTGATTAATTGAATATTCTGAATATTTAATTAATCAAATTTAATTTGGCCACTTAATTATTTAATTAGATTTAATTCTATTTATTCCTAAATTATATTATTTTATTTTGACAATAAATAAAAAATCTCATGACTAATTAATTAAATTCTTATTTAATTAATTAATGTCAGTTGTCAACGTTTAATAATATAGTTTTGAATAAAAGTTTGATTAAATAATTGATTAACCCATAAATCGGTTATTTTAAATTTAAAATTAGTTAAGTTGAAGATAAATCACTTTATTTTTAAATTAATTCATAATTATCTATGCACATTTGAAGGAGCGGTTAAACTTTAAATCAGAAAATCAATTCAAGTTGTTGTCTTTTGGAAACTCGACATCTATTTTGAGTTGAAAATTGATCTAAACTTCTGATTTAAGTTAAAAAGCTATTTTTGCATGATTTGCATGATTTTGTGAGTTGACCTGTTTCTAATTTCTTGTTAACTCAAAAATCAATCTGAGTTTATCAAGAGTGATTTATGGTTTTTCTCAATGCATCCTCAAGCCCTGGATTTCTATAAAACCAAGGCTCGACTCTTCACAATGAATGGCCCTCGAATTTGCATAACTACTTTGGCAAATTTGTGATTGAAGGATTAAGCACTTGCGATAGGCAATTTGTGAGATCTTTCATTGTTGGTCATAGCTTTGCATAGTTTTCATATCATAGCAATCATTCATTCATATCATTCTTAGAATAATCTGCATATCATTTTGATTCATTCTAGATTAGATTCATTTGAGTTTTTCATCTTATTGCATACAAAATCCAAAAAAATAGATTAATCTGCATCCATACAGTTTTTCATTCTTTTGCATTCAAATCCTTCGTTTAGGTGTTGCATTGTCACTAATCTCGATTTCAATCTGAGAACATCATACTCACACCTACTAGAAGGCAGTAAATTGCCTGGTTAGCTTAGTTTCAATTACTTGCAGATTTTGATTTTGCTAACCTCTAATGTTTTACTAAAGTGTTGTGTCTACAGCTAGGTACAATTTTCACACACACACACACACAAGGCAATAGATGCCATGGCCACTATAGGATCTTTGTTGGATATTCCACTATAGGTGACACACTATGAGTTCATGGTCAAAAAGCTCATGGTCCCTAATTTTGAAGTCCCAAATTCTAAGGTTGTGTGTGAGATTATTGGTCATAATTCCCCTTGGTACCAAAAAATCTATGCCTACATTACTAGCCAAATCAGCCCCCCATAACTCTCCTACAAGAAAAATAAGTCCTTGATAAGGTAAGCCTCCCATTACACTATCATTGCCAATACACTCTAAAAATAAAGTCTGGATGGTACACTCTTAAGATGTCTCAAATTGGAGGAAGCACAAATGATGATATTAGAAGTACACAAGGGTATTCATAGTACCCACTTTAGTGGTGTGACCTTAGCCAAGAAGCTTCTAAGAATTGGGTATATTGGCCCACCATGGAGATAGATGCTTTCTTATTTGTCCAGAAATTTAAAAAATGAAAGATTCATGGGAACCTCATCCATGCGCCATCTTAGGATCTGCAGCCACTCACTTCACCATGACCATTATCATAATGGGGGTTCTCTTGAAAATATCTATCCATTATCCTCTAGTAGTCATAAGTGCATCATCATGACCATTTATTATTTCACAAAGTGGGTCAAAGAAATTCCAATGACCTATACTATGGGTAAATAGATCTTCAAGTTCCTTTCGATCTATATCGCAAGTCAGTATGGAGTACCACAAACCATTATCACCGATAATATATCCCACTTCAAAAATAAATAGATGCAAGAACTTTGTGCAAAATTCCACATCCATCATAGCTTTTCTTCACGCTACTTCCCCCAAGGTAACAACCAGGCTCAGGCTATGAATAAAACCATCATGAAAATCTTGAAAAATATGGTCAATTAAGCTGGTTGGGATTGGCACCTCCAACTCAACCCCATCTTATGGGCATACCACACTAGTTTTTTGTACCCCCATAGGATCCACTCTATACTCACTAGCATATGATACTAAAGCAATCTTTCCAATAGAGGTTGAGCTCCCATAATTGTGAATATCCATCATCTCAGATGAGGAATATCAAGTATCTCAAGTACAAGAGTTAGAGTTACTAGTTGAAAAGAGACAAAATACACTAAAGCACTTACAAGAATATCAACACCATCTTAGGAGAAGTTATAAGAAAAGGGTCATACCATGATCTTTTCAATTTGGTGACTTGGTACTAATGGAAAATCAAAAAAATCAAATGGAAAGAGAAAAAACCAAGAAATTTTGAACCAAATTGGTTGGGTCCCTACATCAGCACATCAATCTATAGATCTAGAGCATATCAAATATCCACATCAAAAGGCCAACCTTTATTATATACTATCAATAGCTTACAAGTACTATTAATAACTCTTAGAATAGACTCATTTCAAAAATATAAAAAAATACAAAAAAAAGAAAAAAAGAAAAAATATTACCTTGGCAAAAACTTGGCTATCAGGTGTCTTCAATTACATAAAAATATAAATACTAGAGAAATATATTCATCCTATGGTGAAAACCACCTTGGTGGTGTCTTGGGCAAGTACCATGGTGAGAACCAGACAACCTAGTGCCATGTGTAGAGATCATTTCTCCAACCTTATAACACATCTCATTACACCTCATCTTCCATAATAAAATTAGTCATCATTTACTATCATGGCTTGAGATTTATTAATTACCTTTGTCTTAAAACATCTCATCACATTTTGCATCGAGTCAATCCATTATGACTATTTCATAATAAAGTTCCCATTATGTCCTAATTAAGGGCACCACAATGTCATGATCTATCAAGTTATGAAAAAACACAAAAAACATTTACAAAAATCTCTAAAAAAAACCAAAAACATATCAAATTTTTTTGAAAAAATACCAAAAATATTGAAAAAGTCTTTCGAAACAACAAAAACATTGCAAAAGTCTAGGGTGACCATGTTTTGGCTGTCTGTGATAAGGGCCTTCACTTATGTGATATGTCACACATACCTCAACTCCAAACATACAAACCCTATGGTGGACCAAAAACATTGCAAAAAGTCCTGGAAAAATTGTCAAAGACAAACAAAAAAATTGAAAAAATAGAGAATCCTACAAAAAATATCCTTTGTACATAAACCAATCCTTTTACATAAAAAACAAGCATTGAACAACAACATACAACAAGTTTGAGCTTCAACAGAACCAAGTCAAAATAGTCAAACTAGTCAATAGGTCCTCAGCTACACTGACCAAACTATGTTATCTATCAACCAACTCCCATAGAAAAGTCTTTTGTTGAAAAACATGTTGTGTTAGACAAGGAAGGGAACACTCAAAACTAGACAAAGTAGTCTTATATGGGATACCTTAAACTTCATCAGATAACATCAAAAAAATGTCAAAATTAAATGTCCTAACCATTGCAAAAACACAAACACATAATCAATCTGGTTGCAACTTGTTGAGTAAGTTAGTCTTATTATGTCTTGATTTTTTCAAGTCATATTCTTATTCATCTCCATGATGTCCACAAGTGATTTAGAGATTTTGTGATGGTTTGTGACTTATTTTATTTATTTTTTGTTTGTGGAATTTTTTCCATGAAGTCTTAAAAGAGCAATCTAGGTGTTTGTGACAAGAGCCTTCCCATCCATCTACAATATCCAATTGAAAAATTACAATGGATACTTCAGTTGTAATATGCCGCATATACCTCAACTCCAGATGCTCAACCTAGATGTATTGGCCCACAATCCTTGTCTATTCAGAGTGTTGGTTCTAATGCAAGAGGATTATCATGCCTAGACCATTCATATCTTGGTAGGATGGTATTTGTTTTTGCTATAATTAAGTGTCTCAATGATGAAAAACAAATTACTCAAATCAGTTGGCATTGAAATGTGGCTATAAGAATTTGAAAATTTTCAATCAGGATTCATTGCCATTATTTCTCTCATCTCCTAACTATAATTACTAACAAATTCTCTCTGTCAGTCCTAACAAATCCTCATGATAGAGTATCATGATACGACAAAAACATTGCATCCTATATCCAAAACATATTAGTACACATACATCTCATAATGCATCCATCCATCATATCAATGCACATAGAACATCAAATTCATTTGGCATTTCATCTATATGCATCACATCTAGTCACATCATAAAAAGTACATATGAAAAAAAAGAAGTACATAAGCATGACATCACATCATATAGAAAATGCACACATTCATAACATAGAAGCATATCATAACATGTTTAATCTTATAAACATCATATAAATAAAAACATCATAAACATGAGCACATAGGAATCATATAAAGCCACTAAAATTGCATCATGTACACACACACACACACACACACACACACACACACACACACACACACACACACACACACACACACACACACACACACATATATATATATATATATATATCTATGTGTGTGTGTAGAGATGTTTCATGATACAAAGTTATAAGGAAAGCTCGTAAGCTCACAAAATACATGTAAAAAGATGTCTATATGAATCAAATAGTACTACCTCTGCCCTCTGGTCCATGAGGCCTAGATGGTACTGAAGTAGAGGTCCTTGTTCCAATATGTCCTAGAGGAGCACCTATCACTGATGGTGATTCTCTACTAGGCTGCATCAATGCACCACTACCTTGAGATCTATGTGTCTACTGAGACTGATGAGAGACAGTGTAACTAGGAATCCTCTATGCAATGGGCACAACCTACCCATAAGCCCCTTGCCAATAATCTATCTCCCTCTACATATCCTGAGCCTATCTACTAGCATCTGTGTGACATCTATACCTTCTTGGAGTAGTATGTCAATCAACTACTGTGTTGTACCATCCTATATAGCCACAATTAATGATCTAACCTCTATCTTTGTTTCATGAGCCCTAGCTTCAATAACATGCATCTCTTCTCTCACACTCTCCCTCTCCTCATCCATCTCACTCTACATCCTCTCTAGAGTAGTCACCCTTGTGACATAACAATGACTCTATGTATCTACTACTGCAGCCCTCCCATTTGCTTCAACATCTCTAGCCTCTGCGCTATCACCCTCCTCCATACCACATCCAACCTACTCTATAGATATCTACAATGTTGTATCACACTATCTATATCTACAGTATCTATGTCAAAACCATCTCCTCCTAAACTAACATCTGGCCTCCTAGGTATATTTTGGACTAGCTTGTTAAATCTTCCCACTGCCACATCCTTCTAAGCCACCATCACTCTCCAAATGCTCAAAAATAGCTCCTTCCTCTCATAGTTCTCTGAAAGCTCAATGTGCACAATGATTTGAAAATGACCTTGAATTCCTAATTCTTCCCACTATCCCACCTCGATGGATGTGCATCCTTTGCATTTATATTGGTCGTGATGTTTTTCACCAATTTGTGTCCTTATACTATAATCTAAATTCAAAACCATCATTTCTCTATAATTTCATAATTAACCGATTTTAATTAATTACCTAATTATTTGATCAATTATTCATCTATAAAGTAATTAAATAATTGATAATTATTTAATTATACCCTATGTTATTAAAATTTATTAAATAATCATATTATTTAATTATAATTTCTTATTATTATTGTATTTATGTAATAATTAAATCAATTTTTGCCTCATAATTAAATAAATGATATTTATTCAATTAAACTAATTATTCCTCTCTCATAAATAAATAAATATTTTTTCCCATATCTCCACATGTGAAAGTAAATAATTTATTTAAATCATATTTATCCTCCTAAATTCTAACTCATACTTGCCTTGAGTTTACTAATCAATCACATCTTCTAACTCCACAAATATCTCTCCCGACTAATCAATCACATCTTCTAACTCCACCAATCTCTCTCCTAACTAATCAATCTATTAAGTCTTCTATTCCACCCTATCAATTAAGTCTTCAATCAAATCAATCAATTCTTAATATGTGTTTTTTACATGTCATTCAATCCTATTAAAAAAGACAATCGAATGAGTTCAACTCCCACTCACTCTAAGTTCAAATCCTCAATCAAAACCAATCAACCCATTAATCAATGAATCCTAATTGAAACCCCTAAAATTCTTATAAAGAAAGAGACAATACTCTTATTTAAGGGACTACACACTTCAAATTCTTATGTTGACATGATCTTGAGCTTATTACTGAGATCTCATCATTGCATTGAGAAAGAGAGTGACAAAAGAGGAATTATGGGTTTACATATGCTTTTGAGATAGTTGAGTTTAATATCTTGATATGTGTATGCATGTCTCTTGTTTACTTTCCTCTTTTGGTATTGGGATACTAATTTCTATTAACGATCTTCCTTTGGTTGAGATCTTATTGTTATTGTAGGCCTATGATTACTATATTACCCCGATTATAGTACCATCCATGCTAAGGTTTCATCCATCGACATTTCTCCCTATCTAGTTTACTTTTACTCCCCCCTTGCCCAAATTGGGAGGTATCTGAAGTCCAAACCAATCTTTCATGACTTTGTTGTCCCATCTTGTGAGCTTATTATATTTCTGCCCTCCATTTCTTAATATGTTATAAATATTTTTTACTATTGTCGCTTCTATCTTATTTAGTAGATTATCTATATTCATCCTCCTTTCTTGAAAGATTCATCTATTGTGTATTTTCCATATTTCCCAAACTAGAATTGTAGAGAAATTTTCCAAATAATACTATACAAATGAGATTTACATATCGTTGGCCAAATTTTTAAGGTATCTTGTAGATTATCAAAGAGTGTTGATTTCCAGTCTAACGTCCTAAACAACCAATCCCAACATTGTGTAGAAAACTAACACCTCAATAGTGTATGATCCAATGATTCTTCTTCAGCCTCACATAATGGACATCTTGAAGGCCCTTAAAAACCTAACTTCCTAAACCATTATGTTGTTAAGATCCTTTTTTGTTGAGCTACCCACAGGAACATACTTGCCTTAGGTAGACATTCCTTGTCCTAGCTTAAATTAAAAGGAAAGTTTCTTTTCTACCATTGTTGATTTTTAATCATAGAATCATATCCATCCTTTACTTTGTATTGTCATGATTAGGAGCCAAGCCAGACTATCATATCCTCACCTTTCCTAATTGTGATTTTTCTAGCTTCAAGAGTATCAATTAGTTCCTATTTTTTTGCTTGTGATAAGGGGATGTCATATAAAGATTTCCATTTCCAACCTAGAGCTAGATCTCCCAAGGGGGTAGTTATATAATCCTTTACCTTATTTCTCCATAAATGTCTTAGAACCTCTTTGGCCCTTGGTGATGTGATGATATTATTTATTGATACATACCCTCCCCATGAGTCTTCCTAAAACTGTGCCTTGCTGCCATCTGCTACATCCCATGATATTTTATCCATAATCAAACTTTTATATTCTACTTGATTGAATTCCAGGCTCTTGACCCTCTTGGGGGGTTATTTTTTCTAAATATATAGCTTGCATCAGACCCCTCCAGGTTTTTTTTTGAAGAATCCTTACCCATTACCTTTTTGGTTCCTTATACATTTTACAGACTAACTTTTCTCCTAGATCCTTACCTTTCCAAATTAGGATTTTAATTCCTATTCCTCCTACCTCTCTTGGTCTACATATTTTATCTCATTTTATAAGTGCTAGATTCTTATTTTTTGACACCCCTTGCCAAAATACGATCCTCATCTTTTTTTCTAGTTTGGCTTTAGCTCCTTGTGTTAATGACATACATGACATATAATATGTCAGAATTGTTGAAAAGATAGATCTCAACATAGTTTCCCTTCCAGCATTTGATAGCCACCTTCCTTTCCATGAATCCATTTTCTAATCCATCTTTTTGGAGAAGGGTTCAAATAATTTATTCACTCTATTCCTTTTATCCAAAGGTATCCCCAGGTATCTATAAGGGAGTTTTACTTTTTTATATCCTAAGATTTGGTAGATCTCCTCTTCCTCTCTAAGTCTGGTATTTAGGAAATAAATTTATGATTTATTTGCATTAACCATATGACCAGATGCCTTATATACTATTTCATAATATTTTTAAATTCTAATGCTTCCTTTTTGTTACTTTTGGCCCCAAGAAATGTGTCATCCACAAATTGTTGATGTTTTATATTATCTATACCTTTTATTACTTTAATTCTTGATATATGTCCTTGTATTTGAACTTTATGTACTGCTCTCCCAAATACCTCAGCCATGGTAATAAATAGAAAATAGGAAATTAGATCCCCTTGCCTCAATCCCCTAGAAATTTCAAAGAAGCCTTTAGGAGACCCATTAAATAATATTGATATTTGAGGGCTATATATACAAATACCGATAAGATTAATTCATTTCTTAGCAAACCCAAAATCTTCCAGACACTTGCATAAAAATATATAGTCCAATTTTTCATGTCTTTTTAATGTCTAGCTTAATGAACATGTTGGGGTATACGTTATTTTGAATTGAGTGGATGACCTCTTGTACAATAATAACTCCATAAAAAATGGATTTACCAAGTACAAATCTAGTTTGTTCTTTTGAGGTGATAAAGGGCAGTAACTTCTTCATCCTATTTGCTAATGCCTTTGATAGGACTTTGTAGATTGTATTGCATAAGGAAATGGGTCTTACGTCATCCATATCCTCTGATTTCTCTTTTTTAGAGATGAGTGAAAATGAAAGTATTATATATTTCCTTTAATAATATCATTGATTTCCTTATGTTTTCAATTAATTCCTTTAGTTCCACCCTTAGAAAGTGCCAAAATTTCTAAAAACATCCTACCAACAAACCATCAAGCCTAGGGGCCTTATTTGGATGTAACCAAAAAAGTGTTGATTCAATTTCTGACATTGCAAATTCAATTTTAAAGTCTTATTTTTCTTAGTAGTGATAATCCTGGGTATATTATTCATCAGTTGTTGTTGTGATTTTAAATCAAATAAATTCCAATTTTTCAACACATCTTTATAATAACTTACTAACTCTTTTGCGATTTCTATAGGTTCTTCCACTATTATGCCACTTTCTTCTCTAATCTTCATAATCCTATTGTCATTTCTTCTTTGTTTGGTATTATTATAATTTTTTTTTAAATTTCTATCTCCTTCTACTAGCCAAGTTTCTGACTTTTTCTTCCAAAAAACCTCTTCCTTAGTTAACATATCTTCATATTTTGTTAAAAGTTCTTTTTCTTTGAAGTATTTCTCTTTATCCATGCCAGTTTCAATGATCTTTTCATTCAACTTGTTGATCTCCCACTCTAATTTTTCCTTTTCAATTAATATGTTGTTAATGTGTTCTCTATTCCATTCTACCAATTTGTACTTGATCAATTTTAACTTTGAAATGAAACAATACATTTTAGACACGAAAAAATTCCCTTCCTTCCACTAGCCTTTTGCCCAAGTTAAGAAATTTTTTGTCCTACATCCACATGTTTTCAAATTTAAAGGGACAATTCTTAGGTCTTTTCTCTGCTTCTATTTCCAATTTTATTAGAAAGTGGTATGAACCTACTACATATAGTATTGTGGCATTCAGGGTATTCTTAAAATCAATTAGGTTTCCTTTGAACATAAGTCTGTCCAATCTTTAAGCAATATTACTAAAGCCTTCTCATCTATTATTCTGAGTAAAAATCATGTTATTAGTTTTAATATCTATAAAAATATTTATATTTACCCAATCCCTAAAATCCTTTAGTGTTTGTTACTCATTTTGAATACCTCTAGATTTTTTAAACTTAAATCTAATATGGCACTAAAGTCTCCTCCAACTACGTAGTTTAGATCTGGATGTTGACTAAAGTATGTATTAAGTTCAACCCACAACTCTCTTTTTCTTTTGGTCTTTATAGGGTCATAAATGTTAATGATAAAAAAACCTAATGGGTTTCTAAATCTTTTCACTGATCCACCATGCCATCTTGGTCTACTAATGACTAGCTCAAAGCTAACTCTCATTGGATACCATATTATGCCCAAACCAAATATTGCCCCTTCTATTTTAATGCTTTCCAACTTCCAAAAACCAATCTTTTTCCTGAATTTTTCCAGCTCTTCTTCATTCAACTTTATTTCCTAAAGCATAACTAATTCAGAGTCTAGTACTGTTATGTCACACTTAATTAAGAATTATTTGTTACTAACATTCTAGGCTGTCTAGTACTATACTTATTTGTTAGAGGGGGACTCCTTGAACATAATTAAATGTCTTAATAAGGTTTCTCTTCCCTCTTGGTCAATTGACAACATCATAAAAAATGCAAAGGATATCATAAGTACTATGAATCATTGCATCATCACCCATGTCTTATGTGAAGCTAATGGAGCTGTTGATTGGGCTGCCAACTACGCATGTAGAAATGACAACATCACCTCATGGCAGAATGAAGAAAGCATTCTGTATGAAATGAGATCTATTATCTTAAAGGAAAGAATCTATGGAATGAAAAGTAGTTGATAAATGATGGGGAAAAAATGAGTTTTGTAAGGATTAATAATGAAGTTGTCATTTCCATCGTTGCCACTTGGTATCATCATGCCACTTCCCACAGATTCTGGGTGTTTGTGAAGAAGGCTATATGGGTGAACCCACAATAGTGGGTTACACTTTTTCAGAGGAAGAAAAACATCCCGAAAAGCATGATTAAGTAAAAAGACCCATCATACTTTTGATAGAAAGTGACTAGTACTTTTGATTGTAAGTGAAGAACTTCTGATCGAAAGTATGGAAAATCTATACTTTCAATCAGAAGTAACTTTCGATCGAAAGTACTTTTCTTACTTTTGATCGAAAGTAGGAAAGTACTTTCAATTGAAACTTATTAGGTAAGAGACTTTCGATCGAAAGTTGTGAAGTATGATTTTTGGTGGGGTTTTTAACCCCGCAGAAACTGTCACTTTCACAGTTTCGGCGAGGTTGAAAGTCTTTGGCTTCCGATTGTCAACCATCATTTTCAGGTATTTTCATTTTCAATTTATATTATTTATTATTTTATATATATATATTTAGTATATATACATGTATATATGCATGTATATGTGTATATATATGTGTGTATATATACATCTATATGTATATATATACATGTAAATATGTATATATACATGTATATGTATACATTTATGTGTATATATACATGTATATGTATACATATATGTGTATATATACATGTATATGTATACATGTATGTGTATATATACATGTATATATATATACATATATATGATATATACATGCATATATATATATGTGTGTGTGTGTACATATATACATATATATGTATATGTACATACATATATGTGTCTATATACACATACATACATATGTATATATGTGTGTGTGTATACATGTATATGTGCACGTATATATATGTATATGTACATGTGTATATATACATGTATATATGTGTACATGTATATACATGTGTGTATATATATATGTATATATGTGTACACATATATATACATGTGTATATATGTGTATACAAATATATATATATATATATATATATATATATGTTTTTATATGTGTACACACACACACACACACACACATATATATATTTTTATACACATATATACACGTGTATATGTATGTGTACACATATATATGTGTGTGTGTGTATATGTGTATGTGTATATACATGTATATGTACACACATGTACATATATATGTATGTATGTATGTATATGTATGTGTATGTACATATATAGATGTGTACATACATATCATATATATATGTGTGTGTGTGTGTGTGTGTATACATATATATGACATGTATATATACATATCTACATGTATACATACATATGTACATACACATACATACATACATATATATATATATATATATATATATATATATATATATATATATATATATATATATATATATATATATATATATATATATATATATATATATATATATATATATATATATATATTTATGTATGTATGTATGTATGTATGTATACATATAGATGTCATATATATGTATGTGTACCTTCATGATATCTTAATATCTCATCTTAAGGGGACCTTCATGAAATAAGTATTTACAAGCTTGAATGTCAAAGGTAATAATTTATAAACTAATGAGAGAAACACATACTTATTTGACCTTGGGTTAACC
This sequence comes from Chamaecyparis obtusa, assembly GCA_027943335.1. Taxonomy (NCBI): domain Eukaryota; kingdom Viridiplantae; phylum Streptophyta; class Pinopsida; order Cupressales; family Cupressaceae; genus Chamaecyparis; species Chamaecyparis obtusa. The sequence goes on along the minus strand of BSBK01003050.1, from coordinate 2,801,251 downwards.
CTTCTCTATTGTCCATTACTTCAACTTGGGATGCCCCTTGTCCAACATTTTCATCATCAAAGGCTACATGTACACCAAAAAAACATAACTTCTTAAGGGGAAAGACCCAAAATGCATATTCACCACTAAGAGACTAAATCAAGATAGTGAGAAAGAGTTAGTGAGAGATATATATATGTGTACTTGTTTGATATTCTGAGAGTTGTACTTGTTGAGCTTGTGATGAACCTTCTCCATCTTCTCAAGGTTGTGCTTGTGGAGCTTGTGATGGCCCTTCTCCAATTCATGAAGGTTTGGCTTGTTGAACTTTTGATGACCCTTCTCCAACTTTAGAAGGTTGTGCTTCTTGAGCATTTCCTACATACAAAGTAAAAATTATTAAAAAAAACTTTCAAATGAAGTTAGGTCTAATTAAGGTATTTTAGGTACCTAATTGGGCCCTATTAGGTCCTAATAGGTTCTAATAGGTCCTAATTGTTAGGAATGGGAACACTGAGAGGGGGGAGGGGGGGTGAATTAGTGTTCACTGTATTTTATCTTTTGCTTTATTCTTTAATCTTAACTTGAATGCTTAAGTACTTAAATGAACATCAACATAAACATGAAACATGAACACAAAAAATAACACCAATATGGTTATGGGGAAACCCAAATAGGTAAAAACCCCGATGGGAATTGACACCCACTAATATTCTGTACTAGTGTTTTATGATCCTTGTTAGAAGATCCTTAACCTTGTTAGGAGTTACTTTACAATATATTTAGTACAGTGACCTTGTCAAGGATCGGACCCTGTTAGGAGTCTTTTACAATAAACCCTATTAGGGGTATGAATGCACTATCCTAGAGCTCACTGCTCAAGTGGTGAAGGCTACAACCTTCTGATCTCAGATACACACTATATTTGCTAAATGAACTATCACTGTGACACTGCTTGTCTGATAAGTTCCTTTAATGCACTAATTCTTTGACCTCTTGCAAAGATCTAATACATCTTATCAATTTTTCTCACACTTCTACTCTGCTTGTCTTAACTCTCTATCCACTCTCATGCTAATTACAATGGGTGCATCTAATATTTATATGTGCATACAAAACAAATAACTAGGTCAACCCTTTAACCAATTACATACAACACTTCCAATTGAATTGGCTCAAGCGTGTTTACAAAAAAAACATAATTATATCTCGGAAACCTAATTACAATAGGTGCATAGCCTTTACAACATAATAATATAACCGCAAACCAAAATACCAATAGTCAGTTGCTTGCACTGTTCTTCTCTGGCATTCACTATCTATGTAACTTAAACTCTCTATATCTTCCTCATACTGAATCTTTTAATCATGTGCTCTTAGACTTAGCATGAATATTATCTTACCAACTTAACTTTTAGGGTGCATACCATAATTCTATCATATGCATGTGTGTTGATGCTCTGACCTTCAGGTACTTTGTATACTGTCCAGTCTTCAACACTTAGCTAATTTATGATCTTCTCATCAAGTGTGCTGACTTAAAAACACTATATGACTTTATTTCCATAATTAAAACACTATATTAAGTCATATACACCAGTATAGACAACTTTCCAACAATCTCCCCCTTTGTCATTGATGGCAACAAAGGAATATGACACAGTTGCTAACTAATCTCTTATACAAAAAACTTCTATCTTATATCTCCCTTATACATATCTATAACTCCATATTCTATACATACTCCCCCTTTGACATTAATGAAAAAGGTGTTTCAAAACTATATCAAAAAATACTTACAGTGAGAGAACATTCAGATATGCTATCTGTAAGTTTTGGATCTCTTTCTTCCAAAATGTAATCAATGAATTAACAATCTGGAGATGGGCGCATAGTGCATACTATAGCTTCTCCATCTTCTCCAAATCTATGCTAGGACCAAGATCATATGTCACCATTGTGGCATCGATCTCCTTGATATTTTGATTAAGTATATCTATTGAGGGCGCAAGAGCATTTCTAAGTTGAGTCTGCCTAGCCCTTATTTTTGACATCTCATTTTTCGCCTTCTCAATCTTGTCAATTTGTCCTTGATATACATTATTGCACATATTTACATCAGTGGATGGGTCTTTCACTAATTTCTTTACCTACTCTATCATAGCTTCTGCTTCTTGTATCTTCTTGAAATGGTCATTAGTTAACTTGTCTCGATCCATACAGTCAGCAAGGATTTTTCTTCCTTTTTCTGCAAACTCCTTCAAATATGCTTGTCCAATCTTTAGTGACCTCAGGTCAAGTGTAAAGTTACTAACCAACTCACTAAGCCTCTTCTTCATGTACTTCTCTTCTACAACTTGAGATGTAGATTCTTCCAAGTTGGTAAAATTAGTCTTAAAGGCTATGAGGATGTTGCTAACATCATCAACTCTACTAACCTGGGACACTTTCTTCTCTGAAGACAACATGTTGTTCAATATATTTACTGACTCAAAAAATAGTGGATTCCTCATTACCTATTTCTCCCTGGCCTTCTCCATAGCTAAGACATTGAACTTGATTAGGTCTTCTTCTCCCCATGAACCCAAACTAGGTGTATCAGGTGTCAAACTTGAAAACAATGTTGCTACGAGTAGTGGAGTGATAGGAGTGTTTTCCTCTACTTCTTGTTTTACTTTGATTATCATTTCAATAGATGGCTTATCTATTGGCTCACTTATTTTTACCTCTACTTCTCCTTTTTCTTCTTCTGACTTTTCTTTCTCTTTTTCTATCTCTTTTCCTTTTTCTTCTTCTTTCTTTTCTGTTATATCCTCAATCCGTACTTCTTGTTGACTAGGAGGAGTGTTACTACATAAGTTCTTAGCCTCTTGAGTTCTTACAAAGGCTTCTTCAAACTTGTCCAAATCCATGTCTATGGCCACAATAGTAATTTTTATATTGTCAATAAAAATTGAGTCATCCTTGAGTGTCTCTGTCATGGACACAGACTTATATGCCTCTATAAATGCATCAACTACATGTGTTGAATCCTATGGACCTGTAGATGGTGCATTTATGGTCTCTGACTCTTTTGCAACCTTTGTGGGTACTTGAGTTGTAGGTGCTATAGATGGGAATATTTTTCTGTTCATAAAAAACTTCTCAAATGCTTTCTCTATTTCCTTAGCCACCAATTCATAGTTCTTGTCCATTATATGCAAGGTCCTTGACTTGGTTCTAAAATGTCGCTTCACCAGATCTAACAATAAATTCTTTTCTTCTAGCGAGCATACTGGGATGGTTTCATCTAAGGTCTTTTCCCTTATCCTTAGGTCCTCTTCAAAGGCCTATCTCTTTAGGAATTCTAGGATGTTCCACACATTATCTAGAATTGTAGTCTTCAGTTCTAGGACTATCTTTTTGAACTTTAGCATATGTTTGACAATCATTCCATAGATTTCTGATTTGTCAATTTCACTATATTTTTCATAGAACTTCCCTAATTAATCTATCCTACCTTCATCAATGATCCTTGTACTCAACACACTTAGCCTAGGTTTGAAGCTTACTTCTGGGGGTTCTTGAGTATTCTTCATGTTCCTTGTTATTCACGAGGATGGATGACCAATGATGATCTCTTTCTTCCTCTTAGGCATTGCCTTATACTCAGGAGGAGCAGTAAGGTCAACTGTTACTATGGGTGCAGGAGGAGTAATATTAGTTTTACCCTTCTTCTCATTTGATTTCTCTATTTTCACCTTCTTCATCTTTGGATCCTCAGTTTCTAACTCTATTTCCAAAGCAATCTTCTCTTGCCTTGCTTTGTCTAAATCTGCTTGTGATACTCCATGAATTCTCAAAATCTTTGAAGTAACCTTGGCAACCTTCTTTTTTGTTGTAGCGCTATTCAAAACTACATCAACTTCTCTTGTTTTCCCTTCATAGGTTCCCCATCTAGGTTCATTAGGGTCTTGGTGAGGACACCTAGGTAGGGCTAGTATGGTACCTAGTGTGTGCCTAAATTTTTCCTTGTAGTGGCACTAGCCAAGCCACTAGAGTAGGGTTTAGTCCTAGTCCTTGTTTGGTCTACTCAATGTGTGGTCTTTTTGTCTAGATCTCCCTAGGTCTTAGTTTGAAGTGTGTTTTGGTCACCAAGTGAGCCAAACTAGCTTAGTTTGCTAGATTGATAAAATTGTGGACAGTGGGATATTTGTTATCCTCGTGACCTTTTGGTTGTATTTCTAAGGGTTTCCATGCTGTGTGACCTTATTTTTCTCAGGGTTGAGTGCCCTTGAGTCTTAGATGATTTTCTTAGCCATTTGTCAAAAGTTGCTTGACAATTTACAAAGTTGTCATGACAAGTTTTAATGTTGTCATGACAAGTTTTCTTTGCAAATCTTGTAACCGGCTTAGTTGGAGGTCTAGCTCGATCCTTGTGACCTAACACCAAGGAGGGAGTACAAAAACTAAAGAAACCTTAATTTACATGCATTGGGAAGTGTGTAGTACAGAGGAGAAAGATTGACTATTGCAAATTTATGTAATTGTTTGACAAAGATATAGTTTTGTTGGCATGTTAGAGCCTAAAATGGATTGAAATCCTTATTGCAATGCTTGCATGTGATGGTTTTTATTGTATTTGAATTCATAGATTAGTTTCTAGTGTTTCATTTCAATTTTTAGTGAATCTTTCATTATTTTCCTTGTTTTGATCTATCTTGGGTTAGCCCTGAGACAGTTTAAAAGAATAGAGTGCTAGAACACCTTCCCACTGTATAGTCTGTATGAGTCCTTGGGATTCATTTCTCCTTGTACTATATGTTGTACAAAGGAGAAGCCTTGGAAAGTTTGGCATGCAATCATAAACTGATGCCCTAGGTAAGTAGTTTGGTTTGGTTAGGGATCAGTGAGTTGTTGCAGAGTTAATAGGTTGATTGAGGGCATTCAAAGCATCAATCTAAGCATGTGGAGAGGGATTTCAGTGCTTTCCCAAGCATTTCCAACCCTAGGGAACATTGGGAGAAGATAGATGGAGGGAGAAATAACAAACCCTCACTAGTTCACACAGTGAGTTCCAAACCCTCAAAAATAGGCCTATTTTTAGAAGAGTACTGTACAGATGACATGGGAGTTGAAGACTCACAAAATCCTCAAGCCCTTCCAAAATGGTATTCAAATCTATGATTAAGTGGGCATCTTGTTTGCAGAAGTTAGCAGATAATCAAGGATATAGGCCAATTAGGCCTCCATTTCCTTATAGCCTTGTTTAGGCCAAACAGTGAGCTAAATCTATTAGCGATAGGATCAGTTTTGGTACTAGTGGGATTTTGGGTGGAGTAACACTAGTTCTTTGTATGGGACATCATCCTCTCCAGTTGAGGTTTCTTTTGGGTTTCATATCTATTTCCTATAGAGATGAGCTATGCTAGAAGAAAACAGAGGAGTACTAATGACTGTGAATCTTAGCAAAACACTGATGTCATGGACTGAATTGAATAAAGAGAAGTTTGAGACTTCTTAGAAGGGGCTAGATTAGCACCCTTGAGGCTAGGATTTTAGCCTTTTCAATTTTAGGAGAGCCTAGGACAATCTACAAAGGTCTATGTTACATGAGATTGGTATCAGAGCCTAGTAAAAGGTTTTGAGGACAGTGCATGTCTCTTTATACTGGTGAATTAGTAGGGGAGAACAAAATGGTCACTAATGTAGATTTGGCTAAGGAAGTAGAAAAGAAAAAGGAGAGGAACAAACTCCTTGAAGATGCAATGGAAGAAATGAGGATCAAGCTACAAGAAGTAGTTGATTAGAGAGCACAAGAAGTGGATGGTGGTGCTAAAAGCAGTGATAGAGGAAAGAAACCAGTGGATGTAGATGACATCATACCTGAACTAGGCCCTTTAATAGGAGAGGAACCATTCTTGAAGGCCATCAAGGCTATGAATGCAAAATCTTTTGAAGGATTGCCACTTTTTAGTGGAAAAATAGACATTGAGACTGTCATGGAGTGGATTGGGGGCATGGAAAATCATTTTGAATGTGAAGGTGTGACAGAGGCCCAAAAGGTTAAGGTTGCAAAATCCAAATTGAGAAGAGCAGCCTTGACATGGTGGAAGTAACTACAAAATGAGAGGGTCAACATGGGTAAGTTACCCATAGCAAATTGGAAAGTCATGATGAATAAGATAAAGATAACTACTTGCCAGAAGACTATGAAGTCCAACTTCACAAGAAGATATAGGGATTGAAACAAAAAGACCTAGATGTGGCCTCTTATATAGAGGAGTTTCAAAAACTATCTTAGGTCCAAAATCTAAGAAGAGGAATCCATTAAGGTGGCCAGATATCTAAGTGGCCTAAAATGGAACATTCAAGAGGAGTTATGGACTCCCACCACAGTCCAAAAATGTCATCAATTAGCTACCAAAGTTGAAGAGAGAAACAAAAAGAAGGGAGACTCCAATAATAGGGGTAGAGGTAGAGGTAGAGATCAAGTGAATCACAGAGGTGGATATCAAGGTAGGGGTAATGAGCAAAAGAACCAAGGGGACTCCAAGCTGGCTGAGCATGGTAGTGAAACCAACCCAAGAGGGGGCCATTATAGAGGTAGAGGTACACAAGGAGGTGAAAATAGAGGGAGAGGTACAGGTAGGAGTAGATCTTACTTTGCAAGCATGAAATGTTACAACTGTCGCCAATTGGGTCACCCGACCTATAGGTGCCTTGATAAGCCCTCTTCATCAAACAATGGAAAAAGAGTTGCCTATGTCCATGAGGAGGCATCAAGTGTCAAAGCACCTGAAGTAGACCATATTGAATAAGAAATGGGAGAGAATCTGATGTTCAAGAGGGTTTTGATAAGACAACCAATTAAGGATGAGCCTAAGCATAGGAAAGCCCTGTTGAGGATGAGATGTAAGATTCTTGGTAAAGTGTGTAAAGTAATTGTGGATTCATGGTCCATTGATAATATCATAGCAGAGGAGGTTGTGAACAAATTGAAATTAGAAAAGGTTCCTCATGTCAATCCATACAAGGTGACATCGCTAAACAAAGGGCAAAGTGTATTGGTGAATGAACAAACTTGGGTGGAGCTGTCTATTTCCAGGTATAAAGACAAGTTACTTTGTGATGTGCTACCCATGGATGCATGTCATTTTTTGTTAGGAAGGCCTTGGAAATTTGATAGGAGTGCAATGTATGATGGCAAGGAGAACTCCATCTCCTTCAAGAAGGATAACAAGACTTTTAAAATTCAACCCTTGTTGGAAGAGGATGAATCTCAGTCTAAAAACCCAAGCATATTAATGAGTGGAAAAAGGGGGTTCATCAAAGCTCTTAAGGACAAGGAGAGTGAGGAGTATGCTATCTTACTCAAACCCAAGGAGGAAGAAAAGGTCAAGACAGAACCATTACCACCAGCCATACAAAATTTGTTGGAAAAGTACAAGGAGATTGTGAGTGATGGTACACTAGCAACCTTACCTCCTAGAAGAGTAATAATTCATCAAATATACTTTGTACCAAGTGCATCATTGCCCAATAAGGCAGCCTACAAGCTCACTCCAAAATAGAACTTGGAAGTAGCTAGACAAGTACAAGAATTATTGGATCAAGGGCTGATTAGAAAGAGCATAAGCCCATGTGCAAACCCGGTTGTGTTGGAATAAAAAAAAGGTGGCAAGTGGAGGCTTTGCACAAATTCAAGAGCCATAAATATGATTACAATCCGGTATAGGTTCCCTATACCTAGAATTGAAGATTTGATGGATTGTCTTGGAGGGGCAATGTATTTCACCAAGCTAGACCTTAAAAGTGGATACCATAAAATTAGAATCAAGGATGGTGATGAATGGAAGACATCCTTTAAGACCACTGATGTGTTGTATGAGTGGAGAGTTATGCAATTTGGCCTCTCAAATGCACCTATCACATTCATGAGGCTCATGAATGAAGTGCTTAAGGATTTCATAGGTGTGTTTGTGGTAGTGTATCTAGATGATATACTCATATTCAGTAAAATAGGAGTAGAGAATTTGAAACATGTGGAGATGGTCCTAAAGAGGCTGCAAGAGGAGAAGCTTTCCATAAATCTTGAAAAGTGTGAGTTCTTTAAATAGGAGCTTGTTTATTTGGGGTTTTTAGTATCCTATGGATCACTAAAAATGGATCCAAGTAAGGTGGAAGCTATCTTGAGTTGGCCTACATCAACATCAGCAATAGAGGTGAGGAGGTTTCATGGTTTGGCTGAATTCTACAGGAAGTTTATATGGCAGTTTAGCGGTATTTGTGCACCAATGGTGAATACCATTAAAGGAGGTGCCAAGACCAAGTTCAAAGGGACTCCTACAACAGATCAAGCATTCAAGAGACTGAAAGAACAAGTAGCAACACAACCTATCCCGAGGCTGCCTAGTTTTGATAAACTTTTCACCATAGAGTGTGATGCTAGTGCATTGGTAGTAGGAGGTGTGTTAAGCCAAGAAGGTAGACCAATGACCTTCTTTAGTGAGAAAATAAATGAAGCTAATAAGAAATACTTTTCCTATGATTTGGAGCTCTATGCCTTAGTACAATCATTGAGGAAATGGAGCCATTACTTGCTGCCAAAGGAGTTTGTAGTATTTACAGATAATCAGGCCCTTAGCTACATCAATACACAAGAGAAGTTGAGCAATAGGCACCTAAAATGGATGGAGTATCTTTAGACATTCACTTTCAAAATCAAGCATAAGAAAGGGAAGTTAAACAAGGTTGCAGATGCACTTAGTAGGAGGATTCTTACCATTCAGGAAGTACAGCTAAGTAGCATTGGAATAGAGAGTTTCAAAGACCTCTACAAAGATGATGAAGATTTTGGTGAAGCCTACAAGGTATGCTCTGATTCTCAGAATCATTTCCATAGCAAGTTTTCTGATTTTACCTTGCAAAGTGGATTTTTGTTTAGGGGAAATCAGTTGTGTGTGCCTAAGGGATCCATGAGGGAAAACCTCATACATGAGAAACATAATGGCAGCTTGAGTGGTCATTTTTGAGTCAATAAAACCATAGATCTTGTACAAATATTCTATCATTGGCCCAAGTTGGTTAGAGATGTTACCAAATATGTAGAGCATTGTGTAGTATGCATGAAAGAAAAGGGAGGATCTAGTAATGCAGGTTTGTACCAACCTCTACCAGTGCCAAATAGACCATGGGAGTGTGTGAGCATGGATTTCATTGTGGGCTTGCTAAAGACTAAGCATGGTTATGACAGCATATATGTTGTGGTGGATAGATTTAGTAAGATGGGACACTTCATACCTTGCAAGACTACACATGATGCTAGTAACATTTCTCATTTATTCTTTAAAGAAATTGTAAGGATCCATGGACTTCCCCTTAGCATTGTTTCAGATAGGGATGTTAAGTTCATGAGTCACTTTTGGAAAATATTGTGGAGTAGATTGGGTACCAATCTCTCATTTGGATCAGCTCACCATCCTTAGACTAATGGAAAAACTGAGGTGGTTAACAGAGTGTTGGGAAATTTATTGAGGTGTTGAACTAAAGAATATGGGCAGACATGGGATGTGGTTCTTCCTCAAGCAGAATATGCATACAATGATAGCAAGAACATGACTACAGGTAAAAGTCCCTTTGAGATTGTGTATGGGATGCACCCAAGAGGTGTATGTGAACTTAGAGACCTTGGAGCCATGGAATATAGGAGTGGTCATGCTAAAGACTTCACTCAAACAATGAAATAAATTTAGGAACAAGTAAGGAAGAACATCCTAGATTCAACTCAAAAGTTGAAAGCAAAGGTTGATGAGAAGAGAAGGAACATTCAGTTTGAAATAGGTGACAATGTTATGGTTCATCTGAACAAATCAAGGTTATAGAAGGGCATGTCTACCAAGCTACAAATGAAGAGGATTGGTCCCTGCAAGATCTTGGCCAAATATGGCGCCAATGCCTACAAGCTAGATCTACCTAGTGGACTGAATATCTCCCTAGTTTTCAACATTTCTGACCTAATCAAGTACAAAGGTCCTCTTGCTAAAGTGGATCCAAATGCTATAGACATGTATGCTGATGTAGAAGATCAGGCCCTACCTCCCAAACCAAAACTTGAGGCAGCCAAGATCTTAGACTCCAGAGTCAAGAAGACTACCCGACATAAGGTCTATATGGAGCACTTGATTTAGTGGAAGGACATGCCTAAATCTGAGGCTACTTGGTTGGAGGTAGAAAAATTTAGGAAGAAGGGCATTCCAGAGGATCTACTAGTCCCAGGAGGTACTTAAGATTTTGTCTTTGGGGGAGTATGGTGAGGACACCTAGGTAGGGCTAGTGTAGTACCTAGTGTGTGCCTAAATTTTGGCTTGTAGTGGCACTAGCCAAGCCACTAGACTAGGGTGTAGTCCTAGTCCTTGTTTTGGTCTACTCAATGTGTGGTATTTTTTTTTGGTTCTCCCTAGGTCTTAGTTTGAAGTGTGTTTTGGTCACCAAGTGAGCCAAACTAGCTTAGTTTGCTAGATTGATAAAATTGTGGATAGTGGGATATTTGTTATCCTCATGACCTTTTAGTTGTATTTCTAAGGGTTTCCATGTTGTGTGTGACCTTAGTTTGCTCAGGGTTGAGTGCCCTTGAGTCTTAGATGATTTTCTTAGCCATTTGTCAAAAGTTGCTTGACAATTTACAAAGTTGTCATGTCAACTTTTAATGTTGTCATGACAAGTTTTAATGTTGTCATGACAAGTTTTCTTTGCAAATCTTGTAACTAGCTTACTTGGAGGTTTAGCCCAATCCTTATGACCTAACACTAAGGAGGGAGTACAAAAACTAAATAAACCCTAATTTTCATGCATTGGGAAGTGTGTAGTATAGAGGAGAAAGATTGACTGTTGCAGATTTATGTAATTGTTTGACAGAGATATAGTTTTGTTGGCATGTCAGAGCCTAAAATGGATTCAAATCCTTATTTTAATGCTTTCATTTGATGGTTTTTATTTCATTTGAATTCATAGATTAGTTTCTAGTGTTTCATTTCAAGTTTTAGTTAATCTTTCATTATTTTCCTTGTTTTGATCTGTCTCGGGTTAGCCCTGACAGAGTTTAAAAGAATGGAGTGCTAGAACACCTTCCCACTGTAGAATCTATATGGGTCCTTGGGATTCATGTCTAGACTCCTTTTACTATATGTTGTGTAGAGGAGGGGCCCTAGAAAGTTTGGCATGCAATCATAAACTGATGCCCTAGGCAAGCAGTTTGGTTTGGTTAGGGATTAGTGAGCTGTTGCAGAGTTAATGGGTTGATTGAGGGAATTCAAAGCATCAATCTAAGCATGTGGAGAGGGATTTCAATGATTTCCCAAGCATTTCCAACCCTAGGGAACTTTGGGAGAAGACAGATGGAGGGAGAAATAGAAAACCCTCATGGTTCACACAGTGAGTTCCAAACCCTCAAAAATAGGCATGTTTTTAGAAGAGTACTGTACAAACGGCATGGGAGTTGAAGACTCACAAAATCCTCAAGCCCTTCCAAAAGGGTATTCAAATCTATGATTAAGTGGACATCTTGTTTGCAGAAGTTAGCAGATAATCAAGGATATAGGCCAATTAGGCCTCCATTTCCTTGTAGCCTTTTTTAGGCCAAACACTGAGCTAAGTCTCTTGGCGATAGGATCAGTTTTGGTCTTAGTGGGATTTTGGGTGGAGGAACACTAGTTCTTTGCATTGGAAATCCTCCTCTCCACTTGAGGTTGCTTTTTGGTTTCATTTCTATTTCCTATAGAGATGAGCTATGCTAGAAGAAAATAGAGAAGTACTAATGACTATGAATCTTAGCAAAACACTAATTTCATGGACTGAATTTAATAGAGAGAAGTTTGAGACTTCTTAGAAGGGGCTATATTAGCACCCTTGAGGCTAGGAGTTTAGCCTTTTCAGTTCTAGGAGAGCCTAGGACAAACTAGCAAGGTCTATGTTACATCAGGTCTTTAGGGGCTGATAGAAATACTTCTGCATATGCTTCTAGGACTTTTTCATCAACCTCATATCCAAGTGGATGGATCCACTTTGTTCTTGGCACAACTACCTCCATGCATTTTGCATCAGTCTCAACCATGAAAAAATACTATCTTTGTATTTCTATACAATACTCTCTGGTATTCTATATCTCATCTGCATGTTAACCCTGAATTTCTTCAATTCCAGTGTTATGTAATCCCTTGTGTACTCTCAATAGTTGATTTAAAGGATATCTATGGCATTTTAGGCAAACTCTTGTCCAAATACAAATCTGACACTTTTCCAAGAATGTGGAAGTACACGTATATGATCAAAGACCCAAATCTAAATATCTTGGTCTTGTCATGTGTAATAGATTTGATGTTGTCTATTAGTTGTGTGCACAGGATCTCACACAAATTGAACTCTCCATTCTCTCTCACAAGTCTTATTGCTGCAAGAATTGTGGCCACAGACACACTATTCACCCTTTTGGTGTGTTGAAACCTATACCCCAATATCATGGATATCAATTTGATGTCATTTTTCTCAATAGGCTCTATAGTCATTATGTGCCTATCACTTCTTGAATTGCATGTTTTCTCAACAAGTTTTCTCACATCCTTGCCCGCTGGAAGAACGATGCCTATCCTTGACAGGCCTGTCATCTCATGAATTAGGTCTCCTATAATCCTGACTGACACTTCACCTATCCAAAATAGGTCATCATGGATCCTCTTGAGTAGGATTTTGATCCATTCTAACTCATAAAACTCATATGTCGTAGCATATTCCACTATAGGATGATAATTCCACTGCGCATACTCATCCATGAAGGTTTTATTAGGTTTTATCATGGTTTCCATGTGCACTCCTATTCTATCCAAACCTACTGGTTCCTTTTTGCAATGTATGTATGCCCTAATGTCTTCCACATGCATAACACCCATGGGAGTGCGAGAGAATGCACCTTCTAGGTCATCTAGTGTGGATTTAAATGGATGCCTCTTAAACACATATCTCTTCTTCTCCACCACATCAAATATAATGGGAGTAGCCATTACTTACTTTTATATCACTTTCCAAATGATCTTTAAAGACTTTTGAATTGGTGTAACGAACTAGGGTTTCCACAACCGATCAAATGCAATGTAAATCATTGACCAATCTGCAATCCTTCACAATCAAATGCTGGGGCTCTTCTGCTCTCCAATCACTCTGAGTTTGAATGCAATGAGAGATATACAAACTTCTATGTACTTTAAAGTAGGAATTTTGTCATTAATGCTTGCCACGTAAACCAAGCTGTCACTAAAAATTTCTAACTTTCATTCTGCAAAAAATCAGCTTGTGCGCTCTTGCACATAGGTTTTGCTAGTCTCCAAAAGCTTAAGTCCAAAGGTGCATACTTTGAGGGTGAGTATACTAGCCACACAGGGGTCTAGAGCTAAATTAGCTCCCCCTATGACCCTTACGGCCATTCATCCTAATGTAGAGGGTGTGTCCACTATGGATGCATCCAATACATTCTCATCAACCTTATCCTTCCTCGCCTCTGACCAAATCAAGCTCACATCCTTTGAAGCTTTCGCAAACTTGACTTCTCCTTCGATAACCAATACTGGTTCTTCAGGATTTTTAGGGCTTTCCTGACCTTGCGTCCTTGATCTAAATTTTTTTGAGATGTGTCCAACTTTGTTACAAGAGTGACAAATGACTGGAGGCCTTATATTCCTCGGCATATTGATATGGGTTACCATTTTACATTGTCTTCCTGAGTGACCATTATAGTTACATATCTGACATGTAACATTCTAAGAACTTCTTACATTTGGCTGATTCTGATTTCTCTGATTATGTCGAGTCTTGTTCTTCTGACTTGTCTTACAATTCATAGCTCTATGACCAAATTTATTGCATGAATAACAACAACCAATGAAAGGTCTTACCTCTGTACAGTTCCTTGATATATGTCCATGCTTGTTACATGCATAAAAAGTTTGATCTACTAGCTTGTGATCATTCTTGGATGGTTCAATATGATCTTTAGTCTAACTTCCAATCTCCTTAGCATCTGAGGTGTCTTCTAGTGCTTTCATTCTTGCTCACATGTTGTCAATCTAATTTTGTACTTCATTGTATCCAATGCAGCTAGTATCTCCTTTAACTCTTCTTGCATACAATTGAGATTCTATAAAATCAGAAATGGTGTACAATTTATCAATGTGATTCTTTACCTCTTTCAATTCAGATTCCAAGATTTCTTTTTTGTTCCTTAGCTCCAAGATTTCCATGTTTTCTTGCCTCAATTCTTCATTGAGTTGAAGGTTCTCTTTGATCTATTCATCATAGACTTCCTAATTGTTAGTTAGCTTATCATCCAATTCTTCAATCTGTTCTTTCATAGATGAATTTTCTTCATTCAACTTCTTGATCATTATCCCTAAATCACTGGTAGAGCATTCTTTCAAATCATTTCTTAGCCTTTTGATGACTACTTGAGCATCACTGACTTTTTCTTTTAGCTCTTCAATTTCTTTTTCAGATCTGTCCAGGTCTTCAAGAGAAGCTTCAAGATTTCTTTTCAAATCTTTCATTTATGATTTTTCCATGATCTCCTCAAGTGGTTAAACTTCTTTGTTGAGGACCAAAGCTCTGATACCAATTGTTAGGAATGGGAACACTGAGAGGGGGGGGGTGAATCAGTGTTCACTGTATTTTATCTTTTGCGTTATTCTTTAATCTTAAATTGAATGCTTAAGTATTGAAATGAACATCAACATAAAAAAAAAACATGAGCACAACACATAACACCAATATGGTTACCGGGAAACCCAAATAGGTAAAAACCCCAATGGGAATTGACACCCACTAATATTTTGTACTAGTGTTTTATGATCCTTGTTAGAAGATCCTTAACCCTGTTAGGAGTTGCTTTACAATATATTTAGTACAGTGACCTTGTCAAGGGTTGGACCTTGTTAGGAGTCTTTTACAATAAACCCTATTCGGGGTGTAGACACATTGTGCTAGAGCTCACTGCTCAAGTGGTGAAGGCTACAACCTTCTGATATCAGATACACACTATATCTTCTGAATGAACTGTCACTATGAAACTGCTTGTCTGATCAGTTCCTTTAATGCACTGATGCTTTGACCTCTTGAAAAGCTCTAATACATCTTATCAACTTTTCTCACACTTCTACTCTACTTGTCTTAACTCTCTAACCACTCTCATGATAATTACAATGGGCGCATCTAATATTTATATGAGCATACAAAACAAATAACTAGGTTGGCCCTTTAACCGATTACATACAATGCTTCCACTTGAATTGGCTCAAGTTTGTTTACAAACAAACATAATTATATGTCGGCAACCTAATTACAATAGGCGCATAGCCTTTACAACATAATAATATAACCACAAACCAAAATACCAACAGTCTGTTGCTTGCACTGTTCTTCTCTAGCATTTACTGTCTGTGCAACTTAAACTCTCTATATCTTCCTCATATTGAATCTTATGATCATGCACTCTTAGACTTAGCATGAATATGATCTTACCAACTTAACTTTTAGGGCGTATACCATAATTTTGTCTTATGCACGTGCACTGATGCTCTGACCTTCAGGTACTCTGTATACTATCTAGTCTTCAACACTTAGCCAATTTCTGATCTTCTCATCAAGTGCGCTGACTCCAAAACACTATATGACTTTGTTTCCATAATGAAAACACTATATTAAGTCATATACACCAGTATAGACAACTTTCCAACACTAATTAGGCATCAAAGTATAACTAATTGGTTCTAATAGGTTCTAATAGGTTCTAATAGATCCTAATAGGCCCTAATAGGTTCTAATGGGTTCTTATAGGTTCTAATAGGTTCTAATAGGTCTAACTAGGTCTAACTAGGTCTAATTAGGCATCAAAGTGTAACTAACAGGTCATAATTGGTCTAATTAAGTCTAATTGGGTCCTAATAGGTATAAATAAGTCCTAATTAGGTCCTAATTGATCTAATTAAGTCTAATTAGGTCCTAATAGTTATAAATAGGACCTAACATGTATAAAGAGGTCCTAATGGGTCTAATTGGGTCCTAATAGGTTCATATTATGTCTAATTGGTCTAACTAGGTTCATATTAAGTCAAAATAGGTCCTAATAGGTATAAAGAGGTCCTAATAGGTCTAATTGGGTCCTAATAGGTCATATTAGGTTCTAATAGGTTTATATTATGTCTAATTGGGTCCTAATGGGTCTAATTGGGTTCTAATTGATCCTAATAGATTTAATTGGGTCCTAATAGGTCCTAATTGGTCTTGAATTAAGTCTAATTAGTCTAATTAAGTCTAATTAGGTCCTAATTGTTCCAATAAAGTTTAATTAGGTCCTAATAGGTCTAATTAAGTCTAATTAAGTCTAATTAGGTCCTAATATGTATAAATAGGACCTAATAGGTATAAAGAGGTCCTAATGGGTCTAATTGGGTTGTAATAGGTCATATTAGGTCCTAATAGGCTCATATTATGTCTAATTGGTCTAACTAGGTTCATATTAAGTCAAAATAGGTCCTAATAGGTCATATTGGGTCCTAATAGGTTCATATTATGTCTAATTCGTATAACTAGGTTCATATTAAGTCAAAATAGGTCCTAATAGGTTCATATTAAGTCTAAATAGGTCCTAATAGGTCTAATTGGGTCTTATTGGGTCGTAATGGGTCTAATTGGGTCCTAATAGGTCCTAATTGGTCTTGAAGTAAGTCTAATTAGTCTAATTAAGTCTAATTAGGTCCTAATTGTTCCAATTAAGTCTAATTAGGTCCTAATAGGTCTAATTAAGTCTAATTAAGTCTAATTAGGTCCTAATAGGTATAAATAGGACCTAATAGGTATAAAGAGGTCCTAATGGGTCTAATTGGGTTCTAATAGGTCATATTAGGTCCTAATAGGCTCATATTATGTCTAATTGGTCTAACTAGGTTCATATTAAGTCAAAATAGGTCCTAATAGGTATAAAGAGGTCCTAATGGGTCTAATTGGGTCCTAATAGGTCATATTGGGTCCTAATAGGTTCATATTATGTCTAATTCGTATAACTAGGTTCATATTAAGTCAAAATAGGTCCTAATAGGTTCATATTAAGTCTAAATAGGTCCTAATAGGTCTAATTGGGTCTAATTGGGTCCTAATGGGTCTAATTGGGTCCTAATTGGTCCTGATTGGTCTAATTGGGTCCTAATAGGTCCTAATTGTTCTAGAATTAAGTCTAATTAGGTCCTAATAGGTATAAAGAGGTCCTAATTGGGTCTAATTAAGTCTAATTAGGTGGACTAATAGGTCATATTAGGTGTAATAAGTCATATAAAGTCCTATTAGGTCCTAATAAGTTCATATTATGTCTAATTGGTCCTAATAGGTCTAAATAGGTCCTAATGGATTATATTAGGTCTAATTAAGTCTACTAAGGTCTACTTACATCCTAATTAGGTATAATTGGGTCTAATTAGGTCCTAATAGGTCCTAATTGTTTCTAATTAGGTCCTAATAGGTCCTAATTATGACTAATTGATCTAGTTAGACCTCTAATTGGTCTTAATAGGTCTAATTGGTCCTAATAGGTCCTAGTCAGGTCTAGTTAGGTCTAATAGGTCCTAGTTAGGTCTAATTAGGTTTAATAGGTCCTAATAGGTCTAATTGGGTCCTAATAGGTATACAGAGGTCCTAATTGGGTCTAATTAAGTCTAATTAGGTGGACTAATAGGTCATATTAGGTCTAATATGCCATATAAAGTCCTATTAGGTCCTAATATGTTCATTATATGTCTAATTGGTCCTAATAGGTCTAAATATGTCCTAATAGATCATATTGGGTCTAATTAAGTCTAATTAGGTCCTAATTAGGTCTACTTACATCCTAATTAGGGCCTAATTGGGTCTAATTGGTCTAGTTAGACCTCTAATTGGTCTTAATAGGTCTAATTGGTCATAATAGGTCCTAGTCAGGTCTAGTTAGGTCTAATAGGTCCTAATAGGTCCTAGTTAGGTCTAGTTAGGTCTAATAGGTCCTAATACCTATCTAGTTAGGTCTAATTGGTCTAGTTAGACCTCTAATTGGTCCTAATAGGTCTAATTGGTCCTAAAAGGTCATAATAGGTCCTAGTTAGGTCTAATTGGTCCTAATAGGTCAGGTAATTGGTCCTAATTGGTCTAATAGGTCCTAGTTAGGACTAGTTAGATCTAATTGGTCCTAATTTGTTAAAATAATAACAAAATATAGAGAGATAGGAAATTGTTTAATGCTATGAGCTAGGAATAAGAAGATTTACCATGAATAATCACAAAGCTAGGAGCATTCACCAAAGAGAAAAGTGACAAAGGAGACAATATTTTGAAGGGGGTGTGTATGATTGAATGTGACCTCAAATTCAACACACACACAACATGATCATTACTCACATGATCAGATTACAGAAAAGAATATGAGTTATTCAATCCGAAATCTGTAGTGAAGCGATCTGTTGCCTCCTATGTAGATGGGGTGTTTTCAAGATTGCTCTCAGATCGAAAGACAACAACCATAAGACTGAACTACAATGGAGGATTTTAAAAGAAAAGCATAGGCATGAAATAAAAAATGCAAGCAATCTAGCATGAATGCATGTAATCTAAAATGAAAATGCAAGTAATCTAATATGGATGCATGTAATCTAAAATGAAAATGCAAGTAATCTAATATGGATGCATGTAATCTAAAATGAAAATGCAAGTTCTTTTTAGAGTTTTCAAAGGAAAATGTGACTAAATCTAAGAACAAGTAAGTAAACTAAGAAGATGAAAAATGCAATATTATACTAAATGAACTAACTAAAATGATAACAATCAAAAGCTATGAATCTCAAAGAATGTAGTAGAATTTTACTATAATCTCTATGCTCTCAAAAATTCCATCCTTTGAAATGAAAAGGCAAGCTCTTAAATAGAAAAAGAGGGGGAATCTCGCATGTAACTCCTTTTGCCACATGTCCTAAGTGACTTCATTTTCCATTAAGGCTCTTCACTTTTTGGACAAATAGGCATGGAATTATTTAATTAAAAATGTGGAATTTATGCCACATATGGGGGTGTGACTAATTTGAATAATTTAAATAATTAAATTCAAATAGAGAGATGTCCACTCAACTAATTAAATGATATTATTTCTTTTTTTATGTGTATTAGCTAAAGGGGTAGATTTAATTTAATTTAAAGCACTTAGGACTTTAGAATTAAATTAATTTATCATAGGGATAATTTAGCTAATATAAGACAAAGACTTTTAGGAATTAATTTAGCATTTGATTATTGCAATTTAGGGTCTTTGCAACTGACATCAAATCAAATAGAGTCAAGTAGGAGAGAGAAAATTGCCTAGGGAACTAGGACTTTGATGACATAGAATTGAAGAAATACACCAAAATTTGCCTGAAATAAATAGGTGCCAATTTTAGGGTATTACATTTTGCCCCTCTTTGAATTGATGTGCGAGCAGCGTGTTGATTCAAAGAATAGTCTGAAGTGACAGATGACGAGAATTTCCAAAGTCTAAGTTAGATTGTGAAGACAGCGGTCTTAGAACAGAACTAGGATCAAGGTTAGATTGCCCCAATACCAATTGATGAAGATGCAGATTTAGGACTGTCTCTAGAATCAGGGTTAGATTGCCCTAATACATAGCTTAGCTCTTTGAGACCTGGGTTAGATTGCCTAGATAATGGTCTAAAAGAGATTTTGAGAGCCATCTCCAAAATGAAGCTTGACTCCCAGGAATCAGGGTTAGATTGCCCCAATACCTAAAAGATTTCAAGAACCATCTCCAGAACGAAGCTTGATTCTCGAGGATGTGAGTTAGATTGCTCAGATACCTAAGAGGTAGATGATAAGATAATAGGATACAAGGCATCGAGATGCCCCAAGCAATGAGAACTAAAGATTCAGATTAGACTGATTCAAGAATTGATTCGACAAGATTCAATGATGCAATCATCCTGCCCCCTCGGGAGTGAAATCGAAAGATGACACATCAGAAGATGATTGACAGCAAGAGATTATAGATAAAGATAAGATCAAAGATTGAGAAGAATTCAGAGTAGATTAAAGAAGCATCGAGAAGATGCAGAAGCAAATCGGAGCAATGCAGAGGTCCTGTTGACCAAGTTTGACCATGGTTGACCAAATTTTGACTAGGGTTGACTTTGATGAGAAGAACAAAGAGATCTTGAGAACATGATGCAAAGATGAGAGTCTGGCAGGAAGATGACACCAGAAGGCTGACTGCACAAGCATCCGATCCCAAAGGGTCTCAAAATTTAAAACGTGATTTCAAGCTATGTAGAGATGTCAGATTTTGATTTCGATCCTGAAAACTTATGCAATCATGATGAAACTAGGATGGAAGAGGAGAACCTCCAATGAACAAAAATCAATCAAGAGAGCAACAAGAAAGTGCTCCAAATGCAAGCCTAGAATGAAAGATGCAAGTCTAAATGAAAATGCAAACCCTAGGACTTGGTTGTTGGACTCACCGTATTTATCATCATAGAGCCTTTCAAGTTCAGACAATCGCAAGATGTCATACAATCCTCACTAATATCACTATCATGAGAATATGAATATGACATAAGTCTTAGGTTTGTCGGAATAAGATGTAAGCATTAAGGCACAAGGAGCCAGAATGACCTGAACACCTATTCCTTTTAATCTAGCAAGTTAACATAAGCATTAGAGCATAAATGCTAGAATGACCTGAATGTCTCTTGTGAACAAACACACCAAGCATGTAGGAGTTCCTTCTTTTTCCAAAGATTGCTCGCAGTGACCCTTACATTCACTCAACAGAGCAAGCATTTACAATTTCACCAGTAGCAGAAAGAAGTCACTCAAAAGACAAGGAGAAGAACCAACCTCACCAAAGTGTTCATATAAAAGGAGTCGAGGTACGCATGGCCATCCAATATGAGATGAAGGCTCTTACAGACATACACCCCTCTTATATGAATTCTTTGGATCATTGGAACTAAACCAACAAGCAGAAAGAAAAGAAAAAGCAAAGCAAACAGACAAGCACTCAAAGAAGACAAAGCTCAACATGCCTCAAAGGAACACACATTTAGTTTTAGTTTCAGTTTATGCTCGTGTTCAAGTGAATTGGAGTCGAATCGAAAAGATGAATTTTGAAATCTTGATGAGATAATGACAATAGGCAGACATAGTGAGAAGCACTGGTGACTGATGAAAGGGAGAGATCCCAAAAGAGAGAGGTTGAACGAGAGCTAGGTATCAGCAGACAGATGTAGCGAGAGTCACTGGTGACTAATGCTCGAAAGAGTTTCTGAAAGCGATAGGACAATGCCCCCTAAACCAAGCGGGTGCCCCCAAGCGTGAACCAATTCCAATCTATGAAGAGTCGAGCAAAAACTCAAAAACAACCGAAGGCAAGTGCATGAGCTAGCAAACCAAAGCGGGAAACAAACTAAAGCAGGAAACAAAGGAAGCAAACTAAAGCTGGAAAGAAAACTAAAGCAAGAAACTAAGAGCCAAGTGATGCTGAGAGAGGATGTTACTTTAGGAAACAAGTGGCGCTTGTTTACCAGGTTTTCACCAACTTGGCAGAGATTCTATTTTTGCTACCATGATGCCTGTTTACCAGGTTTTCATCAATGGCACATTTTTCTCTTTTTCAATTTTTTTTGTATTTTCTCTTTTTTGCTTTTTTTTTGTATTTTGCTTTTTTGCTTTTTTTTGTATTTTTATTTTTTTCATATTTTTTTTGTATTATCAAGGTGCCTGTTTACCAGGTTTTCACCAGGATAATAGATACATCAAAGTGCCTATTTGCCAGGTTTTCACTAAGATGATCATTTTTTTAGGACATTTTGCAATTTTTTAGGATTTTTTTTGAGAATATACCATTTTTAGGATTTTTTCAGGACCAATAAGTATGTACATGAGCACATAGAGAATGTTAGTTGTAGAACTTCTTCAGATGAAGAGCATTGATTGGCTCTTTGAGTGCCTCTCCTTTAGTGGTGATCTCTGGAAACACGGTCATTTGTAGTAGTAGCCAGCTGAGAAGTTGCAGAATCAGAACTAGATGTTGTAGCAGTAACAGGAGATCCAACCAGTAGTGTCCAACCATCAAGAGATCCATAGTCAAGGAAAGATCACTTAAGTGAAACCCACAAATATCCTCATAGACACACCTTAACTCTTTGTTGGATTTCCCATGCTCTAAATGCTTAGGAAGAGTACGTTCTAGATTTTCCTTAGTCATGTCATTAGTAATAAGGAGATACTGATATGCACTTTGGGAAAAGGCAAGATGGAGTGAAGAGGGTAAAGTATGAGAGGCAAGGGTGATCGAATGGAGGGAAGTATGAGACTTTTGAAAGCTTGAATGACAACTTTGATTTTTCCTTTCTTTGGAATCCACATAGCTTTTGAATTTTTTCTTCTTTACTTTGAGGTTCTTTTGATGACAATGCCTGTAGAATGGATTTTGAGATCCATTTCTTATTTTATTTTCTGGCTTTTGATTGTCTTCTTCTTTTTGAGGACCTTTGCAGTCTTTTGAACACCTCTGTTGCTTTTCTTTCTTCGTAGTCACATGTCGATTAGATGGGACATGGTGACCTTGAGATATAAGTGGATTCTTATTATTATTTTTTTTATGTTGCACATCCAAGTTACTTCTAAAAGACTCAGGAATGGTGGATGAAAGAGTCTTATATGACTAGTACAGGTGGAGAGGTGGAAATGGAAGTGGACGGGCCACTTTTTTGGGAGATGAAGAGTGAAGAGAAGTCAATGGGATGGGCTCAAGTGCAAATATATTAGTATCATCCTCATCATTCATGAATGCATCAGATAGATCAAGAAAGTAATCTTCCATAGAGCGTTGTCGATTGTGAGTTGTCTTAGAAGAGTCATATAAGTTTGGAGGAATATTATGTGAGCCTAACCAAGATGACCTATTCCAAGAGTTAGGTCCCCTTTCAGGTGGTAAGAGTGCATGAATAGGAACCATTTTAATTCTGGATCTACCAATATTCCATGAAGCTATAATAGAATGGGGTCTTACATACCCATGATTTGCAAGAGTAGTAGGAGTATAGCTTGGAGTAGATGGCCTAGGAGCCATAGGAATGATCTCCACATGAGGGTGGAAAGGATCATCATCAATAGCTTGATCTGGAGGATCATAACTTTCTCCTCTTTCTGAGTTGTTAAGACTAGCATATAGGTGCATAGCATCAACTGGTATTTCCATAGTAGCATCTGATATAGAGTCCCATTCAGCTAGAGACATAGTCGGAGGAAGACTTTCTTCATAGTTGTCATCTAACATAGGAAGTGTTTCTTTAACAGTAGGATCTTGTTCAGTAGTAGAAGTAGTAGAGTAATCTGGAATAGGCATACCTTGGAGGATACCCAAGATAAGGGAAGCATCCAACAGTTTCTCCCAATCAGTATGTGTGCCATTGGAGTTGGCAGCAGTAGGAGTCTGTTCAACAGTAGAAGTGGTAGAACAATCTATAATAGGCATACCTTGAGGCATACCTTGAGGCATACCCAAGATAAGCGAAGTGTCCAACAGTTGCTCCCAATTAGTATGTGTGCCATTGGAGGAAATGACGTATTCAGTAGTAGTTGCAGTAGTAGAAATTTGTTCAGGAGAGTGTATAAAATCCTCCTGGTGAGGACCAAGATCATGTTCCTGAAGCACTTGAGAAGGTAGATAAGACTCTTTCTGGTAGTCTGAATCAGAATTTTGATCATTCAAAGGTCTTTCATATGTCATAGGTTGAATCTATGTTTCTTCATCATCTAAATCTACATGTGAGTGCAAGATACAACTAGGTTGGTCAAGCTCATAGCTCTGATAGCTAATACCAAATCCGTCTTCAGAAGGTTCCTCACAGAAACATGGAGATGGAGGGAGAGTTTTCAATGTCAACATGGACTCAAACTGATAATCCCCCATGCCAATATCTTTGATCTTCAAGGTCTTTTCTATTTCTTTTAGCTTAGCATCATAGAACTTAGTGGGCTCTCTATTGATGGGAACAAAGTTGTCTATCGTTTGGGTAAGCAGCTTAGCAGAGAAAATATTTAGGCCAGCACTATTGTCAATGAGGACATGGTGGACATGCTTGGGACCTTCCTTAAATTCAATGTGCAGGGGAGCATCATGCGGATGGCTTAAGGAATGATCATCTTCTTCAGAGAAGGATAAATAATGAGGTGAGGTCAAATCACCCACCATAGATTGAAACTGGTCAAGATTGAGATCTTTGGGGATGTTTACCTCAGTGAGGGTTTTATCTGTAGATAGTTTTGGTCGAGATGTCGAGGGTTCAGGACCTTTGAGAACAATCTTCGCACAAGATCGAGTGATAGCATTCGCACAAGTGGGATACTGTGTAGAGTTATAAGAGGGAGATGCAGGGCCTCGCAAGATAAAGGGATTTTTGGGTTTAGGAGCATCCTCATTCCTCGGAGCAATGATCATGTCACAATACTCAACATCAATAGGTTCAATCTCATTGATGACAATGTCGGTAGTATCATATGTATAGTTGACCATATCATTGATATCTTTAGACTTGGATAATTCACTTTTCCCATGAGGAGGAAAGGAGTCTTTAAATTCCTGATGATCTGAATTCCTGTTATGGTTCTGCACCAAAGTCCTATAAACCACATCAAGAGGTTCTCTCAAGAAAGTGGAGTCACGCTCAGGTTGAGAGAGCCAAGGTTTGTTTCTAGCGAATCTTGAAGGTGGTTGAGTTTCCATCATAGCCTTCTCAGTGGCTTTGATCATTTGTATGCTAGAGTTGAGATTAAAGACAGACTTTGAGGGTTTTGGCATCACATTGTCAACAACCCTGTCATTCAGAACATCTATGTTTCTATTGACAATCATATCCTTATCCTTGTTCGAGGGAGAAGGTCATTGCTTGTTGTCTTTGTTAAAAGTCAATTCTCCCTTCTTGACCATAAACGCTTCTATCCTCACAGCCCACCTAATCATATTGTCAAAAGTGAGGGGACCTTGTAATCGTACTTGGTATCCAAAATTTGGGACAAGATTGTCCAAGAAGATATCAAGCTTTTCAGACTCGGGTAATTCATGCGGATACTTCATGCATATTTGTCTTCATCTCTAGAGAAATGTTAGGAGAGGCTCCCCTTGTCGTTGTTTCAAATTGCAAAGGTCTCAGATGTTGACCGGATAGTGAATATTGTGGGATTGATCATAACGCTTGTCATTTTGAGACTGACCATGACCTCGATCATTTGGAGATTGCTCATGACTATTGCTGAATTTACCTCCCCCTAGGAAGTGGAATGGATCTCCCATCTTTTTGGTAGTATTCTGAGAGGTCATGAAAATAGATCGAAAGAGTCAATGGGTTCAATTCTAGAAAGTGACCCTTTAGAGCCTTGTTGATGTTGAAACAATGGGTTATAATATTCTTGAAATAATAAGTCAGATTGTATCTGAAACAATGGATTGTAATATTCTTGGAATGACAAAGAATGTGAGGATTCCTCACGACACTCAGATTGTGTGACAGGTTCGGAATGACCTCTTCCTTGATTACGAGGTTTGCTTCTATCTTGATCAGTATTTTGAATAGGATAAGTCTTGCCACTTTGAGTCGTGACAGTCATAGATGAAGATGTGATGAGAAAAGATTCAGGATAAAGCTAGACTCTGTCTCAAAGATAACGAAAGGAGATGAATGGCTAGAACAGCCAAGATGCAAGATGAACCTAGTATGAGTCATCAAAAGAGATGGCTACAACAGTCGAGATAAGACTATCGCAACGTGAGGTACAAAAGGCATAAAGAGATAAGATGAATAGATGAGAGACAATGTGAGTCAAAGCAAAGATCGATTGATTCCTAACTCAAGACAACCAGTTTCTAATAGTGAACGATAGGAAAATAGAAAAATAGATCACGGACAAAAAGGCAGATCAGATTTATGTCATTGATCAAGCACGTAAGATAGCAATCAAGAAGTTCAAGCAAAAAGTCTTCAAGCAATGGGCAAGGGACAAAGCAACCTTGTGCATGAACAGGAATAGTGACTTAGTATTTCTACTCCCTAAGGACTCTACTTGTGTATGTTCTTGAAAATGTTTTAGCAGGCACTTAAAACACAACAACATCCTAGCAAGTTGTCTACAAGGATATACATGGCTTTTCTAAAAGGATTCCTCGATATACGCAAGGTACGTGAGTCACAAATCCGTAGATGAGAAGAAACAGAAATCACATAGCTGGGGGGAGACGGTAACCCAAATCTCCTCCTTCTCTTCTCAAAGGTATAAAGTTCTTTGAGGCTTAGCCAAGAGTGAAATCTAACTCATTCCCAAGAGAGGTGTCTTTGGATTCACCTCCCGATATTTATACTCCGCCGGAACATGGGAGTTAAGGTCGTCCCTTGAGGTGATGAAATCCCCAAGCAGGCCTTCTAAAAAAATGAAAAGTAAGTAATTCTCTATCAAAAAGTATTGAAAAGCACTAAAGGTGGAACACTTAACGCTTAAAGCAAATATGAGGTGAGTCCATAAGGTGGAACACTTAACACCTCACACAAGCTACAAACGAGTCCACAACCTAGAAAACAAGTGAGTTCCAAAAAGCACAAAAGGGTTGCCTAGTGGAACAATTAACGCTTCTTTCCTATAGACCCCTCCCCTTTAATGTGGCACTGAGATTGCAACCACAGGGCGGAAATGAGGGGCCGGCGGATTCCAATAACCCAAGATAGCAATCTAGATCAATCACAAGTAATCTAAGACTGCTAATCAATACTACTCATAAGTGCAAAAGGGTTTGAATCATGGAATATTTAACTTTCCAAGTAAACATGAAGTGAGTCCACAAAGTGGTGCATTTAACTCTTCATGTAAAAAAGGAATGAATCCATGCCCTAGATTACTCAATGAGATTTTTTTGATATTGGAACCAAGAATTACTTAATGTTTAAAAGACAAGCATGCACTTAAACACAAACTTCTATGAAAGCAAATATATGTTCGTTTATTTCCCATTAAGAGCATAAAAAATGTGTTCTATGAAAGCGTGTAACACTCAAGCCAAACACATGAGAGATTAATTTTATGCCCAAAACAAGTGTTATAGAGATTTTAAGAACTCACCTTAGGTCTAAAGATCTGCAATCCAACATTTAGCACACATCTGAAAGTACAGAATCAAGACAAATCAATGGCAAACCGTAAGATATGTAACATTGTTGTCTTCAAGACAGTCTTTAAAGATTGATTTATTTGACCCATAAAATCACAATATTAAAATTTCTAGAAAGAATGAAGTTTTTAGCCAACATCAAGAACTATCATTTTCCAAAATTACAAGGTCTTATGATTCAATTTAGTTCCTCAACCAATAACCTTTTCAAACTGCCATTTTTCTGTCATAAACCAGATTTAAAACATCAGGCCCTACCTAGGGAATCACATATCTTTCTCAGAAAAAATTCAAATGAAACCAAACCAATTTCACAGTAACTATTAATGAATCTAGTTTCCAAATATGTAAGTCATTTATTTTTTCCATTCATAAATTATTTTCTAAGAATAAATCATTGCCTACAACTCCAATACAGATTGTTAAAAACTAGTTTTCACTCAAATGCCCATAACTTTCACAAATATGCATAAAAATGACTCAAACTAAAAGGAAATGAAAGATAATTCATGTATCTTTTCAATTAATATTATTAGAGATACTGATTCTTCACAGTTTGTCTGTACCAGACGTTTCAATCTAACTATATTCAGAGAATCTCAAATCTGCAAATACCTAATTTCTCCAAAATGATCATAACTTATTCATTTCTTTATAAAAATGAACCAAACCAAAAGCATGAGAAAGAGGATTCATCATTCTATCCATCCATTATTATATTACAAGGTTTCCAAGATTTATATGGCCGTACAAGGCCTGGAACCAACACTCAAACTGAAAAACAAATCAAGAATGAGGCCAGAAATTGATCTTTTCTGCCCCACGATGGGCGCCAAAAATGTGTATGATTGAATGTAACCTCAAATTCAACACACACACAACATGATCATTACTCACATGATCAGATTACAGAAAAGAATATGAGTTATTCAATCCAAAATCTGTAGTGAAGTGATCTGTTGCCTCCTATGAAGACGGGGTGTTTTCAAGATTGCTCTCAGATCGAAAGCCAACAACCATAAGACCGAACTACAATGGAGGATTTTAAAAGAAAAGCATAGGCATGAAATAAAAAATGCAAGCAATCTAGCATGAATGCATGTAATCTAAAATGAAAATGCAAGTAATCTAATATGGATGCATGTAATCTAAAATGAAAATGCAAGTAATCTAATATGGATGCATGTAATCTAAAATGAAAATGCAAGTTCTTTTTAGAGTTTTCAAAGGAAAATGTGACTAAATCTAAGAACAAGTAAGTAAACTAAGAAGATGAAAAATGCAATATTATACTAAATGAACTAACTAAAATGATAACAATCAAAAGCTATGAATCTCAAAGAATGTAGTAGAATTTTACTATAATCTCTATGCTCTCAAAAATTCCATCCTTTGAAATGAAAAGGCAAGCTCTTAAATAGAAAAAGAGGGGGAATCTCGCATGTAACTCCTTTTGCCACATGTCCTAAGTGACTTCATTTTCCATTAAGGCTCTTCACTTTTTGGACAAATAGGCATGGAATTATTTAATTAAAAATGTGGAATTTATGCCACATATGGGGGTGTGACTAATTTGAATAATTTAAATAATTAAATTCAAATAGAGAGATGTCCACTCAAATAATTAAATGATATTAATTCTTTTTTTATGTGTATTAGCTAAAGGGGTAGATTTAATTTAATTTAAAGCACTTAGGACTTTAGAATTAAATTAATTTATCATAGGGATAATTTAGCTAATATAAGACAAAGACTTTTAGGAATTAATTTAGCATTTGATTATTGCAATTTAGGGTCTTTGCAACTGACATCAAATCAAATAGAGTCAAGTAGGAGAGAGAAAATTGCCTAGGGAACTAGGACTTTGATGACATAGAATTGAAGAAATACACCAAAATTTGCCTGAAATAAATAGGTGCCAATTTTAGGGTATTACAGGGGGAAAAGTATAAAAAAAACCCCGTGATATAATGAAAGTGGAAAAAATGCCTAAGAATGAGAGAAAGAGAGATAGAGTGAGAGCTTAGCTCATACAATAGTGTTCAAGAAGAAGTATCTCATGTGAAGAGAGAAGGAGAGCCATCTCTTTTAATAGAGATGTGAGAAAGGAGTTACTTCTAACTCCCATTTCTATGTATTCCACATTTCACTAGTGTGTGAGACAAGTGTAGGATTCCTCATAAGGAGGAATATCTATTTTCCTTAATAAAGAAAATTACAAATATGACATGTCCTCCCACTTGGACTAGAGGACAAAAACAATAGGATACCTTGGTTTATCCTTACATATTTACCAAGGAAAGATTAAATTCTAACATAATTGTTCCTAATAGGTCCTAATAGGTCTAGTTAGGTCTAATTGGTCCTAATAGGTCCTAATAGGTCTAGTTAGGTATAATTGGTCTCTAGTTAGACCTGTAATTGGTCCTAGATGGTCTAATTAGTCCTAATAGGTCCTAGTTGGTCCAAATTGGTCCAAATTGGTCCTAATTGGCCCTAATAGGTGGACTAATTGGTCATAATAGGTCCTAATAGGCCTAGCTAGGTTTAGTTAGGTCTATTTGGTCCTAATAGGTCCTAATACATCTAATTGGTCAGGCTAATACTTCCTAATAGGTCTAATTGGTCCTAATAGGTCCTAGTTAGGTTTAGTTAGGTCTACTTGGTCCTAATAGGTCCTAATAGGTTTAGTTAGGTCTAGTTAGACCTCTAATTGGTCCTAATTGGTAATAATTATTCTTATTAGGTTTAATTAGGTCTAATTAGGTATTGCAATATCACGTTTACATGATTCATTAAGACAAGTCTTGACCGTCAACTTAAAATATCCAGAGAGAGAGAGATATATTGTTTCCTACGATAATATCTTTCTCATGCTTCTTCATGTAGTCTTTGTTTAGCCTCTTTTGAATAATTTCATGTACTCTTGTTTAGCCTTCTCTTTTTATTTCCCATCACAAGTTGTAAAATTGTTCCACCAAAATGTCTTCCTTCTTCTAAATGCGAATTATTTTGCAAATTTCAGATTAATGAGATGAGAAAACATACATTTATTTATATGTAATCATTATTAACCCAAACTGACACTAAATAGGCTGACCTAGGTTTCTATCAAAAGTACACTAGTGATGACTAAAATTGGCATCAAATCAGAAAGTACTTTCGATCAAAACTCAAAAGTTTCAATCAAAAGTACTTGGTTTAGGCCATGTTTGCAAACTATGAAGAAATTTTGAGAATTTCATGGCTTCGAGGCTCAAGCGTGGGGATCAAATGGAACAATAAGAAGATATAATTGTGGATAGCACAAGTACTCATAATGAGCTTTCTAACCATTCTATATTCGACTATTTTTTAATTTATTATGTATATGGTTTTTGACGTTAATCAAATGTAGGTTTTTTTATCAAATATAAACCTATGAGTTTGATGTTCAATGAAAAATAGTAAAAAAGGGATTTTTTTTTGAAAAATAACACTGCCCTCCATCTTCAAATCTACTTTCTATTATTTTATTTTTTTGAAATTCGATAAATACACAATAATTTATAAGCTATGTAGTTAAGGTATGTCAAAATTATGGTTTAGTCAACTTCAAACATTAATAAAATATGTAATAATCATGATAATGTCATCAAACCAATTGCATGCCCTCTGTATAGATGTTACAAAACTAAATTTGAAAGAATCACATTCATATCTATTTTACAAAAAAAGTTATGCTCTATGAAAATAATGTTACTCTTTGAAAATGACATTTCCAACACCATACCAATTTCTGTGGGATAAAGAAAAAAAACTATTCAAAAAATTTCAAAAAAATAAAATACATATATATTTAGAATCTAGACAAAAAATCCTAAAAGATTGTAATTTACTTCATCCTCTGATTTCAAACGGTTCAATGACAATATGCATTTGAATCTGAAAGTTTTTGAAAATGTAGAGTTCAGTGTCCGTTCAGGCAAAAAAGTCTAACCCACTATTGTGGGTTCACCCATATACACCAAGAAGTTAGAGGGTTGGTCGTTCATTCAAGTGCATTGTGCAAAGAAATAACCAGATTGAGAGTATGGGTGATAGCAAGAAACATTTTGAGCCAACTAGCTGTATTGAGTGGACTAAAAAAGAGAGTGTTTGTGAAATTCTCAAAAAAAGATGACTTCACTATTTACATGGAGAGGCTTCAAGGCTGTGATCCGGCTATCATGAAGTTCTTTATTAAGAATTGGAAGAATGGGAAAATTAATTTTAACAATCAATGGGTTAAAATTACTGAAGATTTGATTATTGAAGCTACGAGGTTACCTATGGACGACATGAAATTCTACTGGGACAAGAGTTATTCTGATAGAGCCTATGAAAGATTTCTAGAAGACAAGGAAGAGGCCACCAAATTGGTTAAAAAGGTTGGTGGGTACTTTTTCCCTAGCAATATTAGTCACCCTTTGCATTTTATCTTGTATGTTTCCATTAGTTACTTGACTCTGGATGATAGGTTTTCTAGGGCCTATGGGAACCACTTTGTTATTTTGAATCACTTCAGGAATGATGATAAAATTAGTTTTCCTTACTACCTCATGAGCTCCATGAATAATACTATGAGAGACCTTCAGAATGATCCCAAATGCGACCATGCTTCTCATCAGGGATTAATGGTTCTTATCTATAATCTGATAAAATTTTAAAAAATAATTGAAAGACCCCTTCTTAAGGGCAATGCCCCTAGTGATGAGGATACCGAGGTTGAGGATTTGAGAGAAAAATTTGAAGAAGATACTGAGGATGAATCAAAGATTGTAGGTCACAGTGTCAAAGGGAAAGGGTACATGAAGGGGAGCACTTCTAATAAATTTAAGAAGAAGACTGAGGTCTCTGACTCTGAGCCTGACTTTGCAGACATCAAAACTAAGGAGGAGGACACTAACCTTAGAAGAAATAAGAGAAAAATTCCCCTTGTCAAGGAGAAAAATCTTGCAGATAAAAAAGGTAACAGGAAAAAAATTAATAAGGGCCTCTTTGTTTCCTCTAAAAGCTTGGTGAAGAGCAAGAAAAAGAAAATTGTCACTAAAGAGACCAAGAAAAAAGAGGAGGTTGGGGTCTATATTCAGAATGACCAACAAGGCATGGAGGAGGATAATAAGAATACCCAGGTGAGTGAAAAACCTATCAACAAGAATAAGGGTATTATTATAGGACAGGATCAAAAGGACAACATCCTTTCTTTTGGTCATTTCTTGGAGACCATAGCTCAAGATAATGAAGTCATGAAGGCTGACCTCAAAGAATAGGGTAAGATCATGAACATGATTAAGGAGGCCACCTTTGGTGATAAACCCATGGATGCCCATTTGAGCGGCTGGATGGAAACTATTCGTAAAGGGGAGGCCTTTGGGGAGCTTGGTGGTATGGTGTTGACTATGGAAGAAAAACTGAACAACATTAGCAAGGAATCTGAAAACAGCCGACATGAAGACAAAATTTATGCCCTTGAGAAAAAAGTGTAGAGTTTGGAAACTACTCTTAAGAAGATCAGTGATCACAATTTCCACATCTTGAAAGCTTCAGTGGAACACAACAAGATCTTGGTGGAGAAGATTGAGACCAACAGGGGTGAGGAAATTAAGGAGACCAAAGATAGCATGGGGTCTAGAATTAGGACTCGTGCTAGTACCAAGAAAAAAGATGTGGACTTGGAAGATATGAAAGCATCTATAGGCAACATGGAGCTTTTAGTCATTTAGGCTAAAGAATTGATGGATACTAGCTAGTTGCTGCCTTTCCCCCCCTTTTTTTACTATCTTTTTTGTTGTCTAGTTCTAGTGCACTGTCTTTCTCTTTTTCTCTTTGTAGGGCCGAGAGCCTCCGTTTTAATTATGTCTAGTTCTTCTCTTTGGATTGATCAATAATGCTTATCTTCTGATCTTTTTGTACAAGGTTTCGGGACCTTTCAAATCCTATTTTTACCTAATCAAAACATTCTAGTTTGTGATCTTTATTTTCTTGTGGGAAGGCACTTCCCCTTCCTAACCTAAAAAAGTGAAGTAATTTTAGCTTGATCCTCTGTTGTACCAGCTAGATTCCTTAGTTCACACAATGATTTTTGCCCTCTTTTCTTTTTTATCTTACTCCAATCATGGCCCTCTTTCTCAGGGAAACTAAGGGCCAAACCCAATTTAACTAGTTCCTTATTATCATTATCAGGGTCATATAGTCTATATGCCAACCTCCTCATCTTCATTCATCTCCTTAGAATCTAGCTCCAAAATTCTACTTATGAGTTCCAATATTTCTTCCTCATCACATTCTTCTTCTTTCATAAATTCCTCACCCATCATCTATTTTATCCCCATCATTTTATATATTTCTTCTATCTCCAAAATGATCTATTCTTCCTCTTCTATTTCCTTAATTTCCCCTTCCTCTACATTCTCTTTCTCATCCAATTGGTCACCACTCTCCTCATCTTCATTATTACCATATTCGTTTACAATGTTATTTTTTATGGCCATAATAATGTATGTGGTTTGGCTTTCTTGTATCCGATCTTGATTCTCTATATCCCTATCCCTACCTTCTCCCCCTTTCTTACATTCCTCTATATTTTGAATTGATCTCCCATCTTCCTCCATTCAATAAATTTTAAAAGGTTAAAGTGATAAAAAAAAGTCACCGAAAACAAATCAAAGATAATGAATATTATCAGAAATAAAAATTAACTTTTAAATTTTTTTTCTAAACTTTTTATTCAAATAAATATTAATACAACCTTCCATATATAACAATAAACACTCATTAAATCCACAAAAATCTCAAATTCCTTCACAAATTATGTGGGAATTATCCCCACATAATGTGAATATAGCCCCCACGGATTAAAATTCTTTTAAAAGCCAAATATCTATAGAAACTTGAAGCTTGCACTCCTACTTCCTTACTTTAAAGCCACATTATAAGCTTGTATAATTATAAGCTATTCATTGGGTCCCTTGAACCTTCACCACAAAATACCGTTTGAAAAATAAAGTCAAAGGAAAGAAAATAGATAAAGTATTAATATAGTTTAGCCCAAAACCCACAAAAAAAAATTTAATAGACGGAGGATTAATGGCTATGTTGGATCTCCTGCACTCCTTAAAAGAAGTCAAAGGTGGAGGAAATTAATGTAAACAAGGGTTTCTTTAGTAGACTCAATTTTTTTTCAAGGGAATAGTAATACATACTTTTCTCCTCTCTTTCTCTCTGAATCCCCCATTGCATGTCACGAGTTTGAGGCTGGCCCAACACACAAAACATGTTGCTCAACTTAATTTTTGTTACTACGAAGATCATTAGCTCTTCCAATTCCCTTCAGCTCAATTCCGCTATTGTAGGGTATGCTTTTGCTCTAAATTTGCTAATGCATGCTTTTGGAAGCCTCAAGGCGGAAGCTCTAAATTTACTGTTATGAGAGATATAGTTGAAATAAGAGCAACAAAGCATCACGTTCCTGTGATAAAGTTGCTTGGTTTGTTGGTGATAGGTAGAGTTAAAGGTGTACATAGAGAGGAAGTGAGAAGGGGAGAGGTAGATACGTAATATTTGTATTGTTAAGTGTTATTGAGTTTTGAAAGCTATTAAAGAAATGAATTGAAGTGAAATAATTTGAAAGTTGATTTATTTGTAAGGAAAGGTATGTGATTTATTTTTTGTATATGATATTAAGTTGTATAGAATGTATCGGGAAAGATGTGTTGAATAATTTATTATAGTAGCGGAAAATAATAGAATGATAAATTTTAGTTATATAGTTTATTTAGATTTAGAGAACATGTGAATTTTGTAGTGTCTATAAATATTTGTATTTAATTAGAAGTGACAAGTACTAGATTGTATGTTTATATATGTATGTGTGTAAAAGTTTCAATTAGAATGGGAATGGGCAATAGAATAGTGTGTATGAATTATGTAGAATGACTTGAAAATCTTGAATTATTTAAAAATAGAATAATTTAAATTATACAAGTGCATAGTAATATATTGTATGTTCATCTATGTAGTTATTCCAGTGGTAAAAAGTTATTGGTAGTAAGTGAAATGTTGAATTTGTAATTTGTAATTTGATAGTGCTAAAATTTGTAGGTGTTGATTGGTGTGTTGTTTGGGAAGCAAAGTATTTGTATAATTAGAGTAGCTTGATTTATATTTGATTTATATTTCATCTGTTTGGTTTGAGTGGATAAAATAGGTTGCAATTTAAGTTATGGTTCAAAAACTGTGAAATGAATATGATGAAGAC
Organism: Chamaecyparis obtusa; assembly: GCA_027943335.1. Classification (NCBI taxonomy): domain Eukaryota; kingdom Viridiplantae; phylum Streptophyta; class Pinopsida; order Cupressales; family Cupressaceae; genus Chamaecyparis; species Chamaecyparis obtusa. The sequence goes on along the minus strand of BSBK01003050.1, from coordinate 2,765,747 downwards.
TTATATTTAAAAGAGGATGACAAAATCTTTGTGGTGTCAAATTAAGAATAAAATGAAGTGAATGTCAATAGAATAGTTTATTTAGAATTAGAGAACACACAAATTCCAAAATGCTTAGAAATAATTACATTTGAATATAATTGTTTAGTGATCAATTGTGTGTGTGTGTGTGTGTGTGTGATATTTCTTGTAATTATTGCCAAGCAATAAAGAAATAATTAAAGTTAAAAAATGTGTATAATATTTAATTAGAATAGGGAAGCATGATAAAACAATGACATCAAAAGAGGGCAAGATACAGTGGTTGATTAGAAATAATGAGGTCAATATATATAATGTTGTGTGATTTGTTAATATGTACATGAATGCACATCTAGTTTTTTAGAAATACATATGCAATTAAACAATAATGAAAAGGTTGAGTGATAGAATGAAAAGGTATATTTAACATTTATGAACGTCTCACAATAATTTAGCGAGTTAGTAAAGTGTTTGAGTGATATCAATATTAGAAGTGTATTTTTAATAGTTGTAATATATCGATAATATAATTGAATTTTTTATTGAGATGGGAAGAGGGTAGGTTAATGAGGTCAATATATACAAGGTTGTGTGATTTTATAATGTGTACATGAATGCACATAGAGTTTGTTATAAATATTGTGCAATTAAACAATAGTGAAAAGGGTGAAAGATAGAATGAAAAGTTATATAACGTTAATGGATGTCTTATAATAATTTAGTAAGTTAGTAAAATATTTAAGTGATATTGATATTAGAAGTGTATTTTGAAGAGTTGTAATATGTTGGCAATGTAATTATGTTGTATTAGAGCATATTCATATTGTTGTTGTGTGAAATTAGAACATTATGATGAGTGTGTATGTGTTATGTATATAGATATAGAAATATGTAGTATACATCAAAGATAGTTGAAAAAACATTTAGAACAGTTGTGATGCATCCTTTTTTGTTTTAGCATCATGCATGAATATATGAAGTCATATAAGATTGTGTAATGGGTTAGTTTGTAGATGAATGTAGAGTCTTTATAAAGTTGGAGAGAAAATGAAATGAAAAAGGAAAGTGAGATGAGTACATGAATTTTAACATTGTTATTTGTCATTATTGTGCATACCAATGGCCATGGAGGTGTACATTTTTAGAAATATATGTGCAATTAAACACCATTAGGGTATTTGTTGATAAGAACTTTCTATTATTCTTAGCTTTGATATTGTATATTAAATTTTTTTACTTATAATTTTGTACTTAGAGATATGTGTTTGCCTATTATTTGGAGTTGTTATATACATGGGTCATGAATGTGTGTATGGTTTAGTATTCTAATAAAATTAGAGTTTGAAAAGTACATTTTATTTGAGTTCAAATTATATGAATTCTTTCATTATATGACAACTGTATTGCTTGAAAATCCCAGTATTGAAATATTATGATGCATATCAGAGTAAAATAGTTTTAATGATAACTACTTTGGAAATAATAATTAGAACAATTGTTTATATATTAAACTATAAGACTGATACAAAGATAAACATTAAAAATTGTTCATCTTGTTAATAAAATGTTATTTTGAAATAATAATTTAATTGTCAAATGTAGCATGGAATTTTATAAATTATGTAGCTTTCTAAGTATGTTGCTCACGTGGCATGGTTATTTTCTATAAGAAGCATATTTGTCCAGTTGCATTAGTGTAATCTTTATAACTACGTTGTACACATTGCATAGATTTTTGCTTTGCATAGTTCTTTGATGCATTTAGTCAATGTCGTTGTGGTCACATGCCAAGGTTGTGGAATTGACACCTTGGTCAAAAAACATAAGTAATAAATGTAAAAGACAAATTTGCATACATGAACAAACATCTAAAATATATGTACTCATGAAAGATATATTATTTTTTTGTGTTGCACATAGTTTTGGAGTTTACCGATGTTTTTCTCAGTAGGCTCTATTTGTTGTTTGTGAGGTGCACTATGTTGTGTCATTAAAAAATGAGTCAACAATAGTATGAGATGTTAAATTTCAATTAGACACATATATCAGAGGCATACGTGAAAGTTGTAGAGAAAGATGTGTGTATTTGAGATTACCATTAATGTGGAAAAAGATACCTTGCAATCTTGAGCAGTTGAGAATATTTTGTGGTTGGCCACTTGTATTTGTTGATCAAATGGATAGAAATTGGAGACAATTTAGTGAATGAAGTGAATTGTTGAGTGAATTCTAACACGAGAACCAATTAGAGTGTTGAAAGAGACATGGTTAAAGTAAGGATGTTACAAAAAGTGAATAAACTATGCAACAAGTATGTGTTGAATACACTTGGATTGGATCATTATGAATGGTGATGGTAGCAATAGGTGGGAACCACAACATAGAAGAAATTTGTAATTTAGTAGTGATGATAGTTGAGTTTGACTATTTGAGTTGGTATATACAGAGGCTTAGAAGTTTCAAATAAGAGCTAAATTTTTTTTCCTAATATTTGTATAGTAATATGCAAAGGGAGATGAAAATGAATTGATCAAAGAACTAGTACCATATTTTTCATCTAACGAGAATTCCCAACACATAATTCACACCCCCTCAACCAAAACATATGCGCATTCAACCAACTCCCAATGTACAACAACAAAAACCCCTTAACAGATCCAAACCAATATCAAAATTTCACTCCCACACAAACAACATTCACATCTCACCTTCACCAACAAAGATCCTAATTCAAAAAATACAAAATATACAAAAATAGATGATGAACATACATATCAATGGGCCCAAATAGACATACACATTGGAGTATATATGTCCGTACCCTTTTAATAAATACTTTTCTATGCCACCTTTCCTACATCACTTTGAAATGCATAAATTCAATAGATACAAGGGGAAAGGATATTCTAGGGTTCACATCAAAGAATTTTATATTATTTTTCTTGAGGTAACACATAATGACACATTTCTTGATGCACCTCTTTCTATGTAGTTTGGGAGGGTAAGATATGTAATGGTGTTATCACCTACCACTTGGTATACAAACACAGAATGAATTGGTAGATAAGTAAATTGATCACTTCTCCTACAACATTGAACATGGGGTATTAATGAGAGACCTTGGAAACACCAAAATTAAAAAAAATAGAGAACATTTTTGTTGGTATTATGGAAAGGTGAGTTACTGAGAGGGGAGGGGTGAATCCATAACCCTGAAAACTTTTAACTCAATCCTTGTAGAAATGGAATTCATTAACCGACTGTAGCATTTACATTCATCATACATTCAATAACATAACTGAAATGTAAATACTTGTAAACTAATCAAATATGCATACATGAAACTTCATACACATAACACATGTATTTTGGTATCGTAGAAACCCTTGTTAGAAGGTAAAAATTGTGGTGGGGATGGAACCCACAAAGCTTCACTACTCTAGTAAATAAAGTTGTCAGTTAAGGCTACAAAGATTGATCACTTCTGGTGATCTTACCCTGTTAGGAGTAACAAAAAGATCATCTAGATCTACTTGGTTAGAGGATTTTACCAACACTCTTCAAGTGTGCACTCGGTTAAGAGATTTTACATAAGATTGTTAAGTCTACTCTATTAGGAGATTCTATCTGTCACAATTGTTAGAGAGTAATAATGAAATATGATTTTATGATAGAAACTTACTTGCAGAATAACAGATCCATTAAGTATAATAAAGAAATCACCTTATTTTGATGAATGTATCCTTTGGTACTACTCGGTAGCCTTTGAACTATTTTTTATAATCTAAATACTCTGTCAATGCTTCAACATAACCCTATCAAATATTCAGATGTCTCCCAATGGCGGCTACTTCATATGTCTTTATTCTCATGATAAAATTGACATCTTTACAATGCGTTAAATCATAATGATTTGACCTAATTAGGGTTGTAACAATATCTAGAAACCCTAAGATCAATGGTCCAAGTGAATAACCTAGATTATATTTACATAGGAATAATCAATCATTAGATGATTACATCTGTATTTAATATTTACCTCGATCTTGGTAAATTATTTTCTAGCTCGGTAAAAAGTTGCTCACCTTGAATTATGTGTCATTACAAACTCTTATGTCAACTCTAGATTACTCAATAAATGTTGTCTCTGCCTCAGTGTTATATTGGCACTTGGTAATCCTGTGTGCTCAGTGACTACTGTACTCGGTGACAAAAGTTTGGACTTGAAATTTTTCAAAACTAAAAAATGTGTGAACTCCCCCTTTGAACATGATCTCAATGTAAAGCACATACAATATATATATGTTGGAAAGTTGACTATATTGTTAAATATGACTATGATTTAGTGTTGTCATTATGGAAACAAAGTCATATGGAGTTTTGGAGTCAATGCATAACTTAGAAGATCATAAAAATGGCTAAGTATGGAAGACTGGATAGTCAGTGAAGCACTAGATGAACAAAGCATCAGTGCACATGCGTATGACCTAGTTTTTGTATGCACCCTAGAAGATAAGCTTTTGGTTATGTTATTAATCTATGGTTAAGAGCACATAATCAGATGAGTTAGTATGATGAAGATACAGTAAGTTGAAGTAACACAAACAGTGAGCGGCAGAACATAATAGAATATGGAGCTGATTGTTAGTAATTTGGTTAGCGATTATAATATTATTTTGTATAGGCCATATGCCTATTGTATTTATGTTTTAAAAATTTTAATATCATTGTATGTAAACACGCTTGAGCCAATTCATTTAGAAGCGTTGTATGTAATTAGTTATAGGCTGACTTAATGAATAGTTTTGTATGCGCATATAAATAAGACATGCACCTTTGTATTTGAGTATGACATGAGATATAGAATTAATAGAAGATGAGTAGAAGTATGCGAAGAGCAGTAAGAATGTTGTAGAGATTTAGAAGAGGCTAAAGCATTAGCGCACAAATGGAACTGATCAGACAAGCAATATCACAACAATAGTTCACCTTGTAGATATAGTGTGTATCTGATATCCAGAAGGTTGTAGCCTTCACCATTTGAGCAGTGAGCTCTAGGATAGTGTGTCCTCATCCCTAACAGGGTCTGACCCTTGACAAGGTCATTGTACTTAAGCATTGTAATGACAGCTCCTAAGAGGGCTAAGGAACATTAACAGGTTCATAATACACAAGTACAATTATTAGTGGGTATTAATTCCCACCAAGGTTTTTTTCCCCATAATCATATCTGTTGTTATGTGTTATGTGTTGATTACTTTACATGCTTTAATATTTAGTTCAAAAATTAATTTATTGAGTTAAGTTTCAAGGATCAAAAATTAATTATATAGAACACTGATTCACCCCCCCCCCCTCTCAGTGTTCCCATTCCTAACAATTGGTATCAGAGCTTTGGTCCTCTAAAGAAAAGCTTAACCACTTGAGGAGATCATGGGTTCAGAAGAAGTGAAACATCTAAAGAAAAATCTTGAAGCAGCTCTTGAAGACCTTGACAGATCTGAGAAAGAAATTGAAGAACTGAAACTAAAGGTTAGTGGTTCTCAAGTATTCATCAAGAAATTCAGAAAAGATTTGAAGAATTGTTCTAATAGTGATTTAGGGAAAATGGTCAAAAATTTGAATGAGGAAAACACATCTCTAAAGGATTAGATTGAAGAGTTGGATGAAACGCTATTTAAAAATCAAGAAGCCTATAAAGAACAAGTCAAAGAAAACAAGCAGTTAGATGAAGAATTGAGGCAAGAAAACATGAAAATCTTGGAGTTAGAGAACATTAAGAAGTAGATAGAATCTAAATTAAAAGAAGAAAAGAATCATATTGAAAAATTGCACACAAGCAAGGATCTAATAGAGTCACAATTATATGCACATAAGATTAAAGGAGATACCTTTGGTATTGGATTCAATGAAGCACAAAATCAAATCAATGACATGTGAGGAAGAATGAAAGCACCAATAGTCTACAGAAGCCAAGAAGAGTGAAGATCATACTAAAGCCAAAGAAGAACCATCTAAAGATGAGCACAAGCCAGTAAACAAAACTTGCTATGCCTGTAACAAGCATGGTCACATAGCAAGAGATTGTAAAGAGGTAAGACCTTTCAATGGTTATTGTTATTCATGCAATAAGTTTTTTCATAGAGCTATGAATTTTAGATCAAATCAAAGAAATCAAACTCAAAAAAATTAGAGAAGTCATCCACAATAGAATGTTAGAAGTCCTCAGAACATTACATGTCAGATATGTAATTATAATGGTCATACAGCTAGACAGTGCAGTATGGTAACTCACATCAATGCACTGAGGAATATAAGGCCTCCAGTTATTTGTCACACTTGTAACAAGGCTGGACACATCTCAAAGTTTTTCATATCATAAGAGCAAAGAAAAGAAAGACCTAATGAGCCAAAAAAGTCAATTCTAGATGAATTTAGGGAAGTCAAGTTTGTGAAAGCCACAGAGGATGCGAGCTTGATTTGGATAGAAGTATAGAAGGATAATGTTGATGAGTATGTATTGGATGCATTTGCAATGGACACACCCTCTACATCTGGATGAATGACCCTCATGGTCATAGCAGGAGCTAGATTAGCTCTAGACCCAAGTGCGGCTGGTATACTCACCCTCAGAGTATGTGCCTTTGGTTATAACTGTTTGGAGTCTAGTTGATGAAGTATGCAAAAGTGCACTTCCTAATTGATAGTAGAGATGAAGAAAAAAATTCGCTATTGCATTCTATGTTTACGTGACAAGAATTAGTGGTGGAAAGTTGATTTAAAGTCACCGAAGATCCATTGTTCACACATTTGCATGCGAGTTCAAGACTTTGGAGAGCACATGAGATCAAAGCAGTTTGTGTTGGGAGATTGCAGTTGATTTCTTCAGTGAAAGGAAGTTAAGTTTTTTACGAAGCCCTAGTTCAGACGTGATGGTTTAGAAACCCTTGAAAACCTATTTAAAGAGATTAATCAAGTAAGTTATGGCCACTCCAGTTGTTTTTGATGTTGTTGAAAGGAAAAGATATATCTTTAAGAAGCATACCTTCAAGTCAGTCTTGGATGACCTAGAAGAAGCATTCTCTAGGACTCTAATGAGAGTAATGCACGTAGAAGACATACATGCATTTACTACAAGAAGGAACCAATAGGTTTGGATAGAATAAGGTCACACTTAGAGACAATGATGAATCCTGAAAAGACATTCCTGGATGAGTTCGCGTACTTGGAAAACAACCCTATTATTGAGTATGCAACAACATATGAATTTTATGAATTTGAATGGATTAAGATCCTACTAAGAAGAATTCATGATGACCTATTCTAGATAAGAGAATTCCCTGTTAGAATAACTACTAATCTCATTCATGAGATGACAGGACTATCTAAGACCGACGTCATCCTTCCCACTAGCAAAGATGTTAGGAAACTGGTTGAGCAAGCTTGTAAGTCATGCAGTGATAAGCGTGGGATGACAATTGAACCAATTGAGGAGAAAGATATCAAACTTATGTCTATGATACTTGGATATAAGTTTTAGCATGCAATTAGGGTAAATAGTGTGTCTGCAGCTACTATTTTAGCAACCATTAGATTAGTGAAAGAAAATGGAGACTTCAACTTGTGTGAGATCTTGCACGCATAGTTGATGGATAACATAAAGGCTATCAAGCATGAAAAGAGAAAGATATTCAGGTTTGGGTCACTTATCATCTATATGTACTTTCATATAGTCGATAAAGTCTCTAATCTATACCTTGCCAAGAGTATACCTACAATGCCTCAAATATCATTCAAGGCATCATCAGAGAGTACCTTGAGGGACTTCATGGACTTAGAAATAAAGACATTCAGAATTAGAATGTAGAGAAGGTTTAGGATACCTGAGACCATAGTAGAGAAGTACAAGGATACCATATGTTTTATGGTGGAGATAGATATTACCTGCATGGAAGCAATAGAGCCAAGAACTAAGTGGATTCATCCACTTGGTTATGAAGTGGAGGAAAACATTCTAGAAGCCTATGCACAAGTCCTATTATCTGTGCCCAAGGATCATAATGAGCCAAGATGGGGCACTTATGAAGAGAATACAAGACAAGTAGATGCAGTCTTGTATAGTGTTGTGACCAAGAGGAAGGAATCTAAAATCACCTATGAGATACTGAAGATTCATGGTGTCACTCAAGCTGACCTAGATAAGGCAACGGAAACCAAGATTGCAATGCAACTTGTGAGTGTACCTTCTTTAGAAGTGAAAATAGAGAAGTCTGATGATCCTAAGGAGAAATAGAAAAATATAGAAGAGAACACTCCTGCACCCAAAGATACAATTGATTTAGAGTCCACTCCACCTCCTGAGTATAATAGGATACCTAAGATGAAGAAGTAGACCGACACAAGCCATCCATCCTCTAGGACAACCAGAAGTCAAAGGAAGAACACTCAAGCACCTCCTGAGGTTGGATTCAGACCTAATATTGAAGTGTTGAAAACCAGGATGATAGATGAAGGAAGAATTGATCAAATAGGGAAGTTCTATGATAAATACTATGAGATTGATAAATCTGAGATCCATGGTATGATCATAAAACACATGATTAAGTTCAAGAAGAAAATCTTGGAACTTAAGATAGTTATTCCAAATAGTGTATGGAACATCTTAGAATTTTCTAAGAGAAAAGCTATAGAGGAAGACTTCAGAATAAGGGAGAAGATATTGTAATACCCCAAAAATGGGCTATAGGTTCATTAACCTCCTACATCAACAAATCGATTGAAATTGACATCAAAGTCCTAAAATAAGGCACATCTACACATCAGTCTATCAAAACCCTAATTGATTTTATCTTAATTCTGCATTGAGGAATATTACTTGAATATTCACAATTTATCATATTTATTCGTAATTTATATTATTTAATTTTGACAATAAATAAAAAATCCTATGAATAATTGATTAAATTCTTATTTAATTGATTAAAGTCATGTTGTCAATATTTAATGATATAGTTTAGAATAAAATTTTGATTTAATAATTGATTAACCCATAAATCAATTGTTTTAAATTCAAAATCAATTAAGTTGAGAATAAATCACTTTATTTTTAAATTAATTCATATTAAATCATGCACAATCAGAGAAGCAGTCAAATTTAAATCAATTATCAATTTCAATTTGTTAACTTTCTAAACTCAACATGTGATTGTGAGTTGAAAAAGTGAACTAGACTCTATTTTGAGTCAAAAAGTGCTTTTGCATGATTTTATGAGTTGATCTATTCCTAATTTCTTGTTAACTCAAAAATCAACTTGATTTTATCAAGAGTGATTTATGGCTTTTCTCAATGCATCCTCAAGCCCTATATTTCTATATAATCAAGGCTCAGATCTTCACAAAAGAATCCCCTCGAATTTGCATACTTTAGCAAATTTGCATCTGAAGAATCAAGCTTTTGCAAACAAGGCGATTGTGAGATTTTTGTTATTCTTTTTGAGCATTCATAGCATTCATTCATAGTATATCATTGTTAGATCAATTTTCATATCATTTCAATTCATTTCTAGATTAGTTTCATATCATTTTTTCATCTTATTGCATACAAAATCCAAAAAAAAAATAGATTAATCTGCATTCATCTTTCATCCATCTTTAGCATTAAATCCTTCATTTAGGTGTTGTATTGTCATTGATCTTAGTCTGAATATGAGAATACCATACTCACACCTATTAGAAGGCAGTAAATCATCTGGTTAGCTATATCGTTCTTATTTGCAGATTTCTTGATTTGCTAACCCCTAATGTTTTACTGAAGTGGTGTGTCCCCAGCTAGGTACAAAATTCACACACACATTTTTGGCACCCACCGTGGGGCCCTGAAATGGGTCTCCATTCTTTTCTATCAATTTTCTATCATTTTATCTCAAAACTACAATTTTTATTTTTCTATCCGTACAATTTTCATATGACATTTGATAGATTATTGTGCCAGGACCTACTGATTGTTGTACGACAGTTGGCATTTTCAAGAATCATCCCAGTTGTTTGGTATTGTCATTTGGGACGTAGTCTGTCATGTGTGCACAAACCCACTATTGTTTCATGCCTGGATTGTCATACGGGAGGTAACACATTGTCATACGAGTTTTGGTACCAAAAATTCAATTATCGTATCAGATTTATAGGCAATCTTTCATATTTGAACTGACAGCTAACCCTAACAATTGATATCTGTTGTTTCTAATTGGTACTTACTATTTTGGCTCATGGGAAAGCACAAAAAAATTAAAAATAAGGTAAAATCTACTAAGTGCGTTGTGTAGGAACTCAGGTATTTTGCTATGATCTGATAACATTTTGATTTGGGATATAAAATGAACCTCTCATGTGTCTAGCTTGAGCGTCTTCCCTTCTTTCATAAATCACACTTCAGTTTTGGGCTCTAAAAAGAACATAGATTTTCTTTTTGCATATCTATTACCCATAGTAATTAGGCCCTATGAATACTATTTGTGGATTTTTTGAGGGAGTGGGCTTCATTCGCTTGTTTTGCATGCAAAGCTCTTCTCTAAGATAGATCCCCTTGTAGGTAGGGAGGATACTGTTATTATCTCACATTCTACTTGGTTTAGTCCTCAACTTTGATCAGTACATTCTCTCTTGTTCCCACTTAGAGAGCTTGGTAGACATTGTTGTTGAAATCACAAACCTTGGTGTGGTAGTTCTAGTCTTAGTGTTTCAAAGAATATGTTTGCTATATTTTGGTGAAGTGAAGAGGCTAGAGGATTATGCTCTACTCCCTTTTTGGGTAGTATCAGAAACTCAGATCCTTGAATCTGAACTAAGTCCCCTTGTGGTCCTTTTTGTGAGTCACCTTTAGAGAGGGTTAACCATAGTGCACATTCCCTTTATTGGGTCAACCACGTGGACAGAACCTCAAGCAGTAATAGCCATTTTTGTCATGGTAGCAATAGCCTCTACATAAATGTCCTTGTGGAAGAAATCTCCAAAGGTGTAGTCTCTTGTTGGGTTGTCAGATCTCCTCAGCAACTCTTAATTGATTAAATTCTCCGACTGTATCAAAACCCCGATGTGCCTGGATTGGATTTTTCCCTCTTGAGATTACAAAAGTTGCAGAGTTAGACCATTACTAAAAACCCTAGTGAGGACAAATTTTTATTTTCTAGGACTATGTGCATACTTGCAAAACTTTTGAGAACATACACAAGTAGCATTCTTAGGGATTAGAACAATAAGTCACTATTCTTGTTCATGTGCAAGGTTGCTTTGTCCCTTGCTCATTGTTTGAAGATGATTTCTTGTTCCCTTGATTGTTGTTCCACATGCCTGATATCTATTTGGTTATTGATGAACAAACCCGAGACAATCTACTACACAGATCTTCAAACTTGGACAAAAAATTTCACAAAAAGCCTGATACTGAAAATCAAAAAATTGCAAAATCTGAAGCAAATATCCTTTCTGGTGTCAAAAGTCATCCTCAAACTTCAAAAGTCATACAAGTTTTGCCAACTGTCATGCTAGAACCCCCAGATTATCGTATGGGAGACTATATACTGTCGTACAAGTGTTGTCATAAAAATCAAGAAAAATCAAAACCTGGTGTCAATTGTCATACGAGCCTTGTCAACTGTCATGCCAAAGCTAACCCATACTCGTACGAGCCTGGAGAAACTCGTATCAAAATTTTACAAAGTTGTCAGAAACCTCCAAAATTTGTCAAAATTCTAGTTTTTATAGCCAAATTTTAGATTCTGTCAAAAAATTAATTGTGTCAGGAATAGAGTAGAAATTAAAAAAATCTAATCAATTTTCCAAAAGTGGTCTCTTGAGTTTGATCCAGTCTTCTAATTTATCGATTTGAATCACGTTCATCTTGTGTCAAAACCTTGTCAAAACATCTTCTAATTCAGTCTTCAGCAAAATGGCTAAGTGATGCGAGCTCATGTGCACCATCTTTTGGGCATCTACCCATACATCTAGGGCACAATATCCTTCATTTACATCCAAATCAATCTTCAATCAATCCAATCTTGACAAGGTTGCATCATTTGATCTTCCTAAAACAAGTCATTATTCAGTCATCTTAATCTTCCTCTTTTGCTTCACTCAAAGTTAATGGTGGAAACTAGAGCTTCCTCACAAAGAAAACAAGGACAACAGCCTAGATTCTCTTCAGCAGCATCTTCTGTGATTTCTCAAACATTTCATCAACCTTACGACACCAATCTATTTGGAGAGGACGCTCTTGGAAACATCTACTTGAAAGGTGGTTATAAAACTCCTCCTATATCAGTTCATAGAGGTTATCAACAAACTCCACATCAATCAATCCCTGGTAGTACTCACAACAACACTATGTCTCAAGGAGGAGGAAACCAAGGTTCTCAAGGTCATCAATCTAATCATGGTAGAGATCCAGAACCAACCCCATTTGAAATCAAGCAGTATAGAAATGATGATGAATTTCAAAAAATGATGAAACATTTCTTGCAAGAAGAGAAACAAGCCTACTTCTTGGACCTAGCTCGACAAGGACCCAAACTTCCTCCAAACTATAATGCTGAAGATATCGTCACTCAAGAGGAAGAAACTCCTATCACAGCCATGATGAAATAGATGCATGCTATGCAAGTCAAGTTAAACAAGATGGAAAAAGAGAAAGAACCTAAAGAATTTTCTATGGAGGCTCTATGCCCCTTTCCATTTGATAAAAACTTGTACATGCCACCATTCCCGAAAAGAGTGGAGATACCAAAATATGATAAATATGATGGAAACTCTGATCCTCAAGATTATGTCAGAGAATTCTGTACTCAATCTATGGAGTTTACGCATTAACCAACCTACCTAATGCATCTTTTCCCTCGATCTATGGGAGGGTCAGCCATTCATTGGTTCTCTAAAATGCCTCCAACAATCAAAACTTTTGAGGAGTTGATCAAACTATTTTACCAACAATACTCCTACAATATTCAACAGCAAATCACCATGATCAATATCTACAATCTGAAACAAAACACATGAGAACCCTTCCTGACTTTCCTCAAGTGATGGAGGAAGAATTTTTCTCTCTATGCTTGATCTATTCCAGAAACTGAAAAACTCAAAATCTTTATCAACAATCTGTCGAAACTCAACTATCATCTGCAAATGCAAAATCATACTTCTTTTGAGAAAATGGTAGAAAATCCCATAAAAATTGAAAATGTGCTTTCTCATAAGGGAGACATGTCGATTAACAAAGATAGAAAGTATGAATCTAGTTCTAGTTCCAACAACAAAGATAAAGTCAAATTCTGGAATAAGAACAAGAATGTTGTAACAGATGGTGTTGTCGATCACATCAATACTCCATCAAAGGCACTTGCATTCAATCTCACCATGGGCACTCAAGCCATAAAATCTTATGAACAAAAGGCCTCTGAGTCTTCTAAAAAGTCTAAAGACTATAAACCTTGGGTTACAACACCAAAGAGAGAGTTCACTCCTTTAGGTGAGTCCTTAGAATCTGCCATGAAAATGCTATTGGCATACAAAATCATCACGTTTCTTGAGATTAAATCATTCGATCCTGAACCTAAACCAAAATGGTGGAAAGAGAGCGATTTCTATGATTTCCATTGCAACAAGGGTCATAAAACCAATAACTGCATATGCTTAAAGCATCTCATCCAAGACAAAATTGATGAAGGAGAAATTGTAATTGACAATCACAAAACCAACAATGATCATACAACATTCACAGAACCATTTCTGAAGCATAATCAAGGAGATTTGTCTTCTAAGCCTAACATTGGTGCTAAAGTTAAATTATGCCTACTCTAGAAATAATGATGTCATAAATATGGTTGAACCATGCCTATTTGAACATTGCAATGTCATCACTATTGTGAGAAAGGATAGAGATAATCAATCAGAAAATGCAGTCACTCGATCACAAGCTCAGGTACACCTACAAGGACAAAACTTAGGTTCATCAAACACCCCTAAGGTACCTTTCAATCTCTCATCTACTTCTACATAGAGGGCTGCCTCAAAATCAACTCCTAAAGAAATAGAGCAAATTCATACAGTATTATCCAACAACTCCAACATACCAATGCAAAAATATCCATGTTTGAGTTGCTTCAGATATCTCCTACTCATAGAGCTATTCTGGACAAAGCCTTGCTCGATTGCAATGCTCCTGACAATCTTGATCTAGACAAATTCCAGACTATGGTTGGTCATCTGACATCACCCTAGTATATCTCCTTTTCAGAGGAAGATGACAATTCATTGATTCATTTGCATAACCAACCCTTGCACATCGAAGTCTTGATCCAAAACCATCGTGTTAGTTGATAGATGGAGGCATTGGTCTAAATATCTATTCCTACAAATTGATCACACAAATGGGATTATCAGAAGATGCTATTGATCCTAAAAAGAAGATAACCATAAAAGCATATGATGGGCAAGAAAGATCTTCCAAAGGAACAATTGTCCTACCTATCAGAATAGGACCAGTTATCAAAGACATCACCTATCAAGTTCTAGATCTTCCTTTGGCTTACAATGTTCTTCTAGGGAGGCCTTGGATACATGAAATGCAAGATATTCCATCAACATACCATCAATGTGTGAAATTTCCTTATGATGGAGTAGAGGTGACAATTCCAGCTGATATATCTACATCTTGCAATGCCTTGAAAGAAAATACTGACAAACTTGTTCCACATAATAGAGAATCTTTCCCCAAGCAAACAGATATTGCCTCAACATCCAAGATGGAAGAAATTGCAAAAGAAGTCAAAATAAAAAACATAGGCATGGGAGAATACACAATGGAGCTAGTCCTATCTCTCACATCTCTCCCATTGTCCCCAAAATCTTATAGACAACCTTCAAATAAGGTGAAACCTACAGCTAAAGAATCTCAGGTCATATTTAATAAAAATTTTATCACAGAGAAAGTGTCCAAGCAAGAATCTGATGAAGAAGAAGCTATACTAGCATGGTTATACAAAGATGAGTCTCAATCCCAAATAGTTCAGAAATGTGACTCTAAAACACCTAAAATCCTTGTCGAATCTTATGGACCAGGTCATAAACTCATGTCCAAAATGGGATATAATAGAAAAGGACCTCTAGGAACAAGAGGCAAAGGCATTGTAAAACCACTTGAACATTGTGGAAGGATGACTAAAGACACTACATGCTTGGGATATCAAAAGAAGCCTTTTCATCTCAGAAAAAATTCTCCACATGTCTTAGAGAAGATTTAACCATCAACAAAAACTCAACTAGAGGAAGAAACACAACAATCAGACAGTGATGATTCAAATACCTCTGAGGTTATTCCTTATGAATGTTTACCTCAAGAAATACTAGACCTTCTCAAAGATGAAGAAAAACCTAAGGAGAATATCAATGTAGTAGATACATAAGAACCTACTACTAAACAAGAAGAAGCTAAACTTGCCACAATAGATGAACTCTTGGGATACAATAGTGATTCTGAAACAAAATCCCATGAATATGAATTCTTCTCAAAATCTGAAGGCAATCCTACTTGGGGGATTCGTCCTGACTTCACACATGTTCTTAATTTTCCAACAAATCTAGATGAAGAATCAAATGACTATGAATGGGGGGTCATTCTAGAAGAAGATGAGCTTATCACTGAAAAACACATTGATGTCATTCACCAATAGTCACCTAAATCCGATGTGAGTCTAGAGAGAAATGATGAACTTAGTGAGTATGATCCACCTATGGCTCAAGTGGAATCCAATAATGACGTTGAGACTATTCGCGAATTGGACATTTTGAGTAGTAATATTACCTTTGAATTCAAGAGTCAGGTTAGGACCAATGATGAAAACACCATATGCATGAACACCATTTCCCAATCCTCCCCTACATCTACTATCCAACATCCAGAGCTTATTGACCAAATCACTACTGATCCAAACTGAGATATCCATACCTTTTCAACTAACTATGTCCTTGCTTGCTACCTCAATGCAGTGGAACCTATGAAAACTTCCATCAGTGAACCTAGCATTAGCATGACAAAGTCAGATATCAAATATCTCAGTCAGAAAAATAAGAGTAAAAATAAAAAGAGCTTTGAGGGTGAAAACCACTTTGTGGCAGTCTCAAAGCCTAAAATAGTAAAACAAAAGATGTATCCAAAGGTGAAAACCTCTCTGAGGAACCTAAGGATGAGATATTTGATATCCTTCTAAGTCATTTATAGGACAAATCTCTAGTATTGATAGAACCAACTCAATCTATCAACTTGGGTACAACAGAGGAACCATGACTAATTCATGTAGCACAATCCCCATCAGAGGAAGAGAAACAAACATTCACTACTTTCTTAATAGAAAAGAAGATTAACTTCACATGGAAGTATTCAGATGTGCCAGGGTTAGATCCAAATCTAATAATGCATCATCTCTCTATAGCTCTAGGAGTCAAACCTATTAAGAAAAAGTTACAAAAGATGCATCCACATGTTGTACTCCTTGTCAAAGATGAGCTAGAAAAGTTACTAAAAGCCAAATTTATCTGAGTTATAGATTATGTAGAGTGGATCTCTAACATTGTTCCAATATCAAAACCTAAAAACTCTATAAGAGTATGCACAAAATTCAGAGATGTAAACAAAGCATTCCCTAAGGATGATTTTCCATTACCAAACATCGATATGATAGTGAATATGACTGCGGGCTTTGAAATGTATTCTTTAATGGATGGTTTCTTTGGATACAACCAAATCAAAATTGCTCTAGAAGATCAAGAGAAAAAAACTTTTACATGTGCATGGGGTACTTTATTTTGGAACATCATGCCATTTGGTCTTAAGAATGTTGATGCTACATATCAATGGGCTATGACATCTATCTTTCACGATATGATAAGATTAGAACATTTGAATAATTTGAGCAAAATACTATATATAATGGAGAGGTTTAGTCTCAGACTAAACCCTAAAAAGTGTGCTTTTGGTGTTACTTCTGGAAAGCTCCTAGGCTACATTGTTTCAAAGAAGGGCATTGAAGTAGATCCTAATAAAGTCAAAGCTATCATGGAGATGCAACCTCCTAAAAATATCAATCAAATGTGAACTCTACAAGGGAGGGTAAAATCAATCAAATGCTTCATATCTCAGCTAGCCGGCATATCACAACCTTTTACAAAAACATTACATAAAGGTGTGACTTTTGCATGGAACGAGGAATGTGAAAAGAATCTCAATCATATCAAGCAGTACCTATAAAATCCTCCTATTCTGATGCCTCCTATTCAAGGGAAGCCATTGATTCTTTATGTCTCCACAACAAATACATCACTAGGGGCATTGCTAGCACATGATAAAAACAAGAAGGAAAGAGCTATTTATTATATCACCAAAACATTGGTAGCATATGAGAAGAACTATTCAATGATTGAAAAATCTTGTCTAGCTATGATCTTTGCATCACAAAAATTGAGACACTACATGTTAGCTCATACTACATAACTGATAGGTAAGATTGATCCACTAAAGTACCTACTAAGCAAAGCTTCCCTCATAGGTAGATTAGCTAAATGGGTAATGCTATTGAGTGAATTTGACATAGAATATGTTGAGAGAAAGGCTATTAAATGTCAAGTCATTGCAGATCAACTGGTTGAAACACCATTGTTTGATGATACACAGTTATGGATGGAATTTCCTGATTCATCCATCATGCACATATCTTCTAGGACTTGGCATATTTTCTTTGATGGATCTTACACATAGAATGGATCTAAAGTAGGCATATTATTCATAACACCACAAGGTTACTCAATACCCAAATCTTTCAGATTAAAATTTCCTTGCACAAAAAATATTGCTGAATATGAAGCTCTACTTAATGGTATGAAGATAACAATTGAGTGGTGAGTAATAGAGTTGTACATTCATGGAGACTCACAACTAGTCATACACCAAGTCAATGATGTGTACCAAACAAAAGATGAGAAAAACACATGGTAGATGACTTAAAGAAGTATTTCATATCTATCACATTTGAGCAGTTTCCTAGAATAGAGAACAAGGTTGGTAATGCTATGGAAACACTATCATCTCTACTACAATAGCCCAAACATGAGCTATGTTATGAGTTCCTCGTGGAAGCGCTATTGTTTCCTGCATATGATTCCCCCGAAACTCACATGATCTGCACTGTTATTGGTCATGATTCTTCTAGATACAAGAACCTATACTCCTACCTTAAAGACAAAATCATCCTTGATTCCTTCAACCGACATAAGAAATGTTACCTTATCCAAAACACATCCTGGTATGTCATCATTGGTAATGATTTGTACAAGCGGAGTCTAGATGGTACACTTCTTAGGTGTTTAGAATATGAAGAGTCTCAATGTGCATTAGAGGAAGTCCATGGTGGTATATGTGGATCACATTCCAATGGTTTAACACTAACTTGAAAACTTATTAGGGCTGGATACTATTGGCCTAAGATGGAAAAAGAGGCTATCAAATATGCTAAGAATTGTCAAAAGTGTCAAGTACATGGGAACTTGATTCATGCACTAGGGAGAGATCTTATTCCCTTTACTACACAATGGACTTTTCAACAATAGGAATTTGATCTGATAGGTGCTATTTATCTACATTCTTCTAATGGATGTACCCATATCATTACGGCTACAAACTATTTCACAAAATGGCTAGAAGTGGTTCCTTTGACTCAAGCAACCGGCAAGAAAATCTCTATGTTTATTCTGAACTACATCATATGTCGGTATGGTATCTCACATTCTATAGTCACAGATAATGGTGGCTAATTCAAGAACATAGACCTAGATTCCTTATGCTCAAAATTCAAGATAAAACAACATTGGTTTTCCATATACTATCCTCAAGGGAATGGACAAGCAGAGGCATCAAACAAGAATATGTTGAAAATTTTGCATTGAATAGTTAATAAAACAAGAAGAGACTGGCATCTCATGATCAATCCAGCTCTCTAGGCCTACAGAATAAGTATCAAAATGCCCACTGGGGCTACACCATTCACTTTAGTTTATGGGTCTAAAGCAGTACTACCTATTGAGGTTGAAATCCCATCACTAAGAATCAGAATGCATGGTCTCGTAACTAATGATGACTACAAAGTGTCTAGGTTGCAGGAACTTGAACTACTAGATGAATGAAGACAAGCAACATATGATTATCTCAGAGTATATCAGAAGAGAATGTCTAGAGGCTACAACAAGAAAGTTAGACACAGAGAATTTTAGGTTTGCGATCTAGTCTTGAGAGAGAATCCTAAAAATCAATCACATCGAGAGCGCAAGGGGAAGTTTGAATCCAACTGGCAGGGTCCCTTTTTTATCACAACTACTTTTGGCTCTAGAGCCTATCAACTCTCAATGACTAAAGGAGAACAAATCCTAGAACCAATCAACATTCTCCATCTGAAGAAATTCTATGCCTAAGACATTCAGTCTATGGTAAAATACCCTAAAAAAATCATAAAAATTAGAAAAGTCCTAAAAAATGAACATCTTGGTAAAAACCTAGCAATAGGCGCCTTGATGATTCACAAAAAAATAAAAAAATAAAAAAATAAAATAAAATTGGAAAAGATAAAAATACAAAAAAATTTAGAAAAAGAAAAAGTGCCTTAGTGAAAACTTGGAAACAGGCGCCTTGGTAGCAAAAATAGAATCTCTACTAAGATGGTGAAAACCTGGCAAATGAGTGCCACTTGTTCAAAATGCTTCATCTATCAAGGCAATCTTGGTCTTTCCCAGCTTTCAGTCTTGCTTTAGTTTGTACATATCTCCTGGTTTGTTTTTGCATCCTATTTTCAATAAATTCAGTCTGTACACCAATAAGCAAAAGCGTATGTATCCTATCAATGTTCAAACTTGGGGGAAATTAATGTCATATCCTATATACCTCAGATGAGTCATATCCAATCAAAATCCTTTGAAGCTTCATCTGAGTCAGTGTGTCTGTCTCCTTACCAGAAAGGATCTTGCAATCGAACACAAACAAACATAGAGAACAAACTGAAAACAATCTTTGCTTCATTGCTTTTATCTCCTTGTATGCTTACAGATTTGCATTGAGATTTTTGCATATTGTGCACCCTTGAGCTCTTCAATGATGTCCTTTATAGGATTTAGAGAGTGATGATTGGGGGCATAATCTTTTCTTGTTTTCTACTTTGAGTGACAATCTAACAAATTTGGAAATTCTAGATTGAATTGGTGTCCACTATCAGTGCCTCCATCATGTATTGGATGGCCATGTGTACCTCGACCATCGATACCTAGATGCTTCAAGGAAGTTTGATCTAACTCTTGTATTTTTTAGTGAGTTCTTACTCCTACTATGAAACGTGATCTTACCCAAGAATGTGAATGATAAAGGATCACTATGGGTAATTCACAACGGATTCTGAATGATCTCTCAACTACTTGGTGTGTTTGTTCACAAGGCATATTCAAGTCATCATAACATTTATGTTTTGATGCTTATACAAATTGCTATATCAAAATGGACATGATATTCTATTTTCACCAGATCTAGGAAATCGAGCATCACCACTGGATCCAGCAGGTTCAAAGTCTTCAGCAGCTTCCTCATAACCATCTGCAGTACCAACATTCTGAGGTACACTAGCAACAACTCTCATGATATCGATGACCATGTCATTCTTCATCAACTCCATCTCAGATCTGAAATCTAATTTCACCTTCTCTGTAATCCTAGATTCAACAATATCATAGAGACCCAAAAGTACTCCAAGTTGTATCCAAGTCAGATCTCAACCTGCCACCTTGAACAAACAACTAGGGCAAGATCCAAAAGTTTAGTGCTACAGATCTGCAATCCAGATCATATGATCTCTTCACAAAAAAGATCAACTTCGCAAGATCAGCCTTGCTAGGTCAACCTTTGCTCCACAAGATCAACTCTCTCACTCTGATACCACCTAATGCAGTCAAGGATGAAGGATCCAATTAGGGATAGTCCAAACCTTGCAACCAACAATCAACACAATAGAATACTCAACAACACAACAACAAATAATTTTTTAACTTCTGATTTTCATTAACATGCCTGGCTGTAAGGCCTTCCGGGTTAGGGCCAATTACAATCAGAAACAATTATGTAAGATCCACACAGATCCAACACAATCTTAGCTAGTTTAGTTCTAAAAACTATCAGCAATTAATGGAACCCCTAAGGCAGATCTAAACTTGAGCTCGCAAGCCTCCAAGCAATCTCCTTGTCTCCAAGTGTGCAAACCAATAGCTCTACAACTACAACTATCAGATAACAATCTGATCTGCAAGATCATGCAAGATCCTTTCCACAACTTCACCAACTCCAAATTTCAAGCTTCTCATCTGATATCCCAGATCTACTAAGTGTGTCCCTAAATATCTACCCAAACACCCCTTAAATACTAGTCATCAACCACAAGTTAGCTATATGAAACCATTAACTCCCCCCAACAATTATTAAATGCAATACAAGTCAGCATCAAAATAGCTTTACAAACATTTAATCCAACATGTCAGCATGTAGCAATAGCTACCAACAATAAATGCACCAAGTCGGCCCAATAAATCATACAAAACTCCAGTCAGTAAACCAGAACTACCGAGCAACAATGAAATAACTGAGGATGCTAGGCATCACCATGTTAATCTCTATTGAGAATTTAAGGTTGTCATTAGTATCAAAGGACAATAAACAGGTCGGTAGATTACTTATATTGAGACAATCGGTAACTTGAAGTAAGACAGAGCAGTCAGTAAAGCATTACACCGAGCATCGCACAGTTAACCGAGCACCAGTGACAGCGACATCGACGGTCAGTAAACACTGAGCATCGTAGTATAAACTAAGCAGATTATACAGTGTTTACCAATGATCATAGAAAATGGCATAGTAATTAGAAACGACACATTATTCTATGCAAATGGTTATAACATATCGTAAAATGGTTTACCAAGATCGAGGAGCATTTATTGTAAAAGATATTCATTAAATGTAATGATTATCTTATTTGTATTAGTTGATCTAGGTTATTTTGCACCGTAGATCTTAGGGTTATGATTATTTTTGTAACCTAATTTTTGTTTAAGTGGCAAAATAGAACACTATATATTGTATATGTTCGCACCATTTTATAAGGTTGTTGAACTGATATATATGAATCATAGAGGACTTGAAGAAATTTCCTATCTTCAAGACAATCAGTTTATCGAGCAGAACATAGTACAAAGGTTTTTAGATTGAGCAGAATCAAACAAGGCTACCGAGCATAACAGAGCAGAGAACCATCACAGATAAGGTGATATTTTGATAAGCACTTATAGATCTATTTTAGACAATTGAGTTGTCAACTAGCAAATAGCTTACCTATTACTTTCTAACAATTGTGATAGTGTTTTGATAAATCTCTTAACAGAGTAGACTTAACAGTCTTTGTATAAATCTCTTAATCAAGTACACACTTCATATAGTGTTGTTAAATCCTATAACTAGGTAGATCTAGCTGATCTAATATGTTACTCCTAACAGGGTAAGATCACCAAAAGTGATCAAAACTTGTAGCCTTAACAGGCAAACCTTTTCTATCTGTAGTAGTGAAGAATTTGTGGGTGTCATCCCCATTGCAGTTTTTACCTTCTAACAAGGGTTTCTACATTACCAAAATACTTGTGTTATGTGATTGTCATATTAATTTCATGTTGTTTACTTTCTTAAGTTAACTAGATGATTGATTTATGCAATTAGATTCAAGTTATTTTGATCAGTTATTACAGTATTCAGTTATAGATCAGAAAGGTTTTGCAACTACAGATTTGAAGGCACTGATTCACCCCTCTTCTCTCAATACCTATCTCTCCTAATTCCAAGAATTGGTATCAAAGTTCAGTTCTCTTGTTGAACAATTTAACCACTGAAGGGAAAAGATCTAAGTCATGGAGAGATACAAGCTTGACAAGACTATTGAGAATTAGAAGATACAAATGCAGATGTTTGTGGAACAATATAAACAAGCCAAGGAAGAACTAAAGAAATTACTGGTTGAAAGAAAGAACCTTGCAATTCAGCTAAATGAAATAAGTTATCATGAAGAACCTATTGATGACATATTTGATATATTGGATCAAGCTCTGGAAGCACCTCTGACGGATCTGAAAGCATAATCTCTGAGTTATCTAAAAAGAATCAACATCTATCTGAGCAAGTGAAAGCACTTCAAATCGGTCATGAATCTCAAATGGTGAGAATGGTGGAAATCATGAACAATGGTAGACAAGCTGAACAAGATTGGAATCTAGCTATTGAAGACCAAAGATTGATGATTGAACAACTTCAAGCAAAAGAAAGTTAAATTTAGAGACTCAATGATCGTCACTTCCAAGTATCAAATCAGATGATGACATTTAATCAAGAAATGAACCGAGTAAATGGAGAATTATCAAGAAGACTTGAAGATGTAGCAACACTCAGAGAAGATAGTAAAAAATTGAGAAATGAAATAAAAACACAAAAGCAACACAATAAGATGATGAAGATAGCCAAGGATAGCTCTAAAAAGATTGATGATTTTCTGACTAATCAGAGGATATTTGGAAGGAGAGCCAGTATAGGCTACACCAGTGAAGGAGAATCATCACAACAAGCTGAAGAAGTCAACAACAATCAAAGTTAAAAACCTAAAGTATTGACATGCTATCACTGTGGAAAAATAGGACATACATCTAATGTGTGCAGAAGCAAAGCACAAGGTAAAGCTTCTGTCATTCCTAAGTTCAATGGATATTGCTATTACTGTGGTAAGTTTGGACATCTAGCTTATGAATGTAGAGCTAAGAAGAATGACATTGCTAATAATACTACTGAGGAGAAAATATGCTATACTTGTAATAAGCATGGACACACTGCAAGGCGAAAATGAAGCAAGTCTGGACACCTAAAGAGAAACTACAACAAAATCCATATCAACCGAAGAGACACAGTAACTCATATGTTTGGGATTATAATACATGGACTAATTGTACTGCATGTGGTCGGTATGGACATATTGCAGAAAACTGTTACAGAAAGAGTCAGATTGGACAATCAAGAAATTGGACAAATGCAGGAATGGCATGTATGCACTGTCACAAGGTCAGTCATGTAAGCAAGAACTACAGAGACCGAGCACCTAATGAAAACCATATATTTGAGAGTGGATATAACATTGTAGAAATTACAAAGTTAAGGAACACAATGTGGAAGAAGGCATCTAATGAGAATGTTGAGTCAAGTAACACTGTCAGTGAAACCTCATCCACTGGATTGGGTGAAATCAGTATCTCCACTTAAGATCACAAAGGTATGTATGGAACTGACATTTAAAATTATCACATTTTACATATAGTTCCTTATATCTGATGTACAAATACCAAATCTACATGAATGAAGATGCACTGTGGTTTATATATTATAAGTTTGCAAATGTTATCTAGTAGGTAAAAGAAGAAACGTAAGTTGGTTACCCGTCGGTAATCACTATACAAGGTTAACTGACAACAGTTCAAACTGATGAAGAAACTCTATGCTAACCGAGCAAAAGATATTGAAGACTTTACTGAGATGATAGCCATCTCGTACCAAAAGTTAGGTCACACATTTAATGCATCAAAATTTGAGCGGGAATATCAAAAAACCCTATATATACGTGGAAATAGAGTTCATTGTTACATTGCAATTTCGAAGAAAGGAGATTTTATAGAGAAGAGTTCGAGCTAAAGATTTTAAGAACAAATTCAAAGCCACTGTAGATCAAACCAATGACAATCCTTCGACGAAAACTAGTAAGTTCATCTGCCTACCAAACACTGGTTATCTATTTGCTTGCCCAAACCCTAGAAACAATTTATGGTATTGACATCGACCACAAGAAAATCATAGAACTTTGAGGAGGAAGTGGAATTAATTGTTAGGGCACACTTTGCCAAGGAGAAATTCAAACCTCACCCCAAGGTCATAGCACAAACAGATGATATGGGTGCATTTTCTAGTATTCCAGATAAGTTTTTGTTAATAGAAGATGTTAGGGCCTACATTCACTGCAAGATCAGTGAAGTATGTGATTTTGAGACCATTGCAGCTTTTTAGCAAGTCTGTGGACCAGATGGTAAGATCAAATCCGAATATAAGAAGATTGAGGAGTCAGGATTACGGTGTTTCACATACTTCCCGCAATCATTTCACAATGACTGGATAAGAATCATGCTAAGAAGATTTCATGACAGCAAATTTTGGTTAGACAAACCTGTTGAGGTCACCAAGAAGATTATCGATAGGGTTACTAGGTACCCTACAACTGACAAAGCCAAAGCATTTTGAAGTTCATCTCATCCCGATATAGAAAAGAACACTAGAGCTCAATGGGATAGTAGGGCACTGAAAATATCAACTATCAAAGATCCAGTGGTAAAATTCACAACTCATGTCATTAGGTACAAGATATTTCAATCAAGTAGACCGAATAGTGTACCCTACAGCGTCGTGGACATGGCTTACAAAATTGTGAAGAAAGATCACCAGGTTGATCTTGCCAAGCTACTACTACACCAACTGCATGACAACATGAAGACAATAAAAGCAAAGAAGTCCAATACATGTAAGTACAGATCACTACTTGTCTGTACATTCCTCTATTTGCAAAAATATGTACCGAGTATTGGAAAAGTAAACTAGCAATCAGGCAAACCAATAACTGCTCAAATCGGTGAAATGATGAGAAGTCTAGCAGACAATCTAAACAAGGAGTTCAATGCATATTTCAAGGAATTTCAAACAAGAATGCAACAAAGAAGTAGAATTCCAAAGGAATTAGTAAGTAAATTTGAAGATGACATATGCTTTGTGGTAAACACAGACCATTCAATGATAAAGGCAGTAGAACCGAGAACAAAATGGCGAGCACCAATGGGTTATGAAATGAATCATGATTTCACTTTGAAATCTATCAATGCATTGTTGGCATTACTGATAGACATCACTGCCAATAGGTTTGGAGTGTATGAGGAAGCTAAGTCTAGAATCACAATGGACATTGAGATCGGTAAAATGTCAAGAAGGGAAAAGAAAATGATAAAGGATCTCACCAAAAAATATGGAACTACATCTGACTCACCTAAGGAGTCACTAGTTGATGAAGCATCCAAAGGTCAGTTACAGTTGACTGACAAACCCTACGATAGTGAGGAGACTGAGTCAGACAAAGAAAAGGATAATACACCAGTTCCTCCCACCAATGATGAAGAAGAAATTCAACTACCCACAACTGATGAACAAGATATTTAGCTACTAGAACCTAAAGGAATGAGGACACATTCATCAACTATAGCACAATCAACTAAGCAGAAAGAAGAAGCAGTAAAAGTAGAAAAAAGAAGAGCAGCTACACCAACGAAGAAATACATCAAGAGAAAGAACAAGAAAGTAGCTGAACCACTAAAGAAAAAGAGGAAATACATAAGGAGTAAGGAAGATATAGAGGAGACTAACACTGAAAATGACCCTGATCAATTTAAACTAGTTCGTAATAGGGATAGCACTATAGAAGAAATAATTGAAGATATTATTGAGAATGGAAATCTTAATGATCCAGGCATAGGAAAATTTAACATGTCAATTGAGGACAAGACAAAGATAGAACATGCTATTGTTCAAATGATGATCAAGTTCAAGAGAGTACCAATGGAATTTGCATGTCAACTACCAAAGGAACTTGATGACAAAATAAGTGAGAGATGGGCTATTGCACTTGAAATAGAGAAAAGGAAAAGAGAACGGTCACTAGGTCATGAAGCCTCACACTTTAACTATGCTAAGGTAAGTGAATACATGACAAGGTATCAGCCTAGATTTTCAGTCAAGAATAGAGCTATGTAGATCATGGATGAGAATGTAGATGATATGGATGTCGTATGTGACTCCCTATGGACATCAATTTTGAAAGCAGAAGAGAAAGCTGAACAGGAAGCATTCCTGAAACTGTCTAAAAAGAGACACAGTTCAAAAGGTAAAATTATTTTCATTGATGATAATAAAGGCAAGAAAATAGAAGACATCGGTATATCAGTTACCGAGGTAATTGATATCAACGAACAAAAGGAAGAAATCAAAATTTCACAGGATGCACTGGATCAAGTTAAGATCCACTTGCAAAAGAAAACTGATGATGATGTACTCATTGAGGACATCACTAATGGTGATCTTGATGATGCGGATGATGATGTGACCATTACAAAATACAAAGATGAAGCATTTGACATAGCTAGTGTGCTCACATCACTACTGGGTGAACTACCTGTACTTGCAAAGGCCGTTGAAATAATTTCACAAGTACAACCTGATGTCTCTCATCCTGAGCCAACCAAAGATACAACTGAGATTCAAGCACCCAAGCAACTTGCAGATACAGATGAGCCTAACAAACCAGAGGCACAGTCTACAGAACAAAAGGAACTTGAAGAAACCAAGTCAACCAAGGTGAACCCACCTAACACTACCACTGAGACTCCCACTCAATCCACCAAGGAGCAGAAGAAGGATGATATAGTGTCAACTGGTAAGGATACTCTGAGGAGTGAAGAAAAAGCTATTGTTGTAAGTGAGAAGAAGTCACCTCTAGCCCCAAAGAAGAAGAAGAAGAAAGACAAAGGGCCGGTCACCATTGATGAAGTTATCATTATACCTGAATGTGACCAGAGAACCCTACGCCCTGAGGAACTAAGTTGGTATGGGGAGTTATGTTCAAGGAAAGCAGCACAAGAAAAGTTAAGGCAAGAACAAAAATGTAAAGAAGTGTTAAATGATGTACAGGATTTTCTGCAACAGATAGTACCGGAAACAAACATTGATGAGAATACTCCCATTTTAGATCAACTTGCCACCCTCACCGACAAAATCAATGCCCCTGATATAGATGCAGACAAAAGAATAGAAGAAAGGGCAGAGTCAAAGATTCAAAACAAATTGGCATAAAGGATTAGCACTAAAGTGGCACTAAACAATGTGAAACTATCTGAGGTCATTACCGAAGTAAAATCTATCACCCAGATAATCTATCAATTGCTAATAAAGCTTTGTACTACAGACACCTTCACTGTAGAAATCAGTGAAAACATAAAAGGTTTAGAAGCATAAATAAAGTTGAGTACACAAGTAGCTATCATTGAGCCAACTACTTTCTTAAAGCACATTAACTGAGTTTAGGAACTCCGGTGGCTGATAGCAGACTTAAGGAAATAAGAAGCACACTTCACCGATCAGGTTACAGAGTTAGAGAAAGAACTCACTCCTTACCTAAAGATTTTTGAAACACACACTGTCAAAGCTGAGCAACTTGTGGCAACACCAGAGATTTCGGTGTTGGATAATATCTTTGACATGCATGCACATGTTAGTCTTGAACAAATTGCTCTTACCAACTTGAAAGAGGAATGGGAAAACCTCTTGGAGTCTGTAAAGAAAACCCATCAGAACAATTTTGATAAGATGTAAGTATACATTACATAATTTTTGGGTATTTGGCATTATTATCAAAAAGGGGGAAACATGTATATGCCAAATAGTATATTTTTTATATGTATATTACATAATACCGGGACCATGCACCGAGGGGGAGTACTTTTTGTACTTAGAAGTTTTTTGTTGTGGATATGTACATGGCGGAGATATAAGGAATATATAGAAACATTTTGTCTATATACATTTTGAAGTTTTGATACTAATGCCAAAGGGGGAGATTTTTAATCTCTATTGAGCATTTAAGGTTGTCATTAGTATCAAAGGATAGTAAATAGGTCGGTCAGTTACTTATATTGAGACAGTCGATAACTTGAAGTAAGACAGAGCTGTCAGTAAAGCCTTACATCGAGCATCACAGAGTTAACCGAGCACCAATGACACTAACACCAATGGTCAGTAAACACCGGGCATCACAATATACACCGAGCAGATTATACAGTATTTATCGATGATCACAGAAAATGGCATAGTAATCAGAAATGGCACATTATTCTATGCAAACAGTTATAACAAATTGTAAAATGGTTTACCAAGATCGAGGAGCATTTATTGTAAAAGATATTCATTAAATGCAATGATTATCTTATTTGTATTAGTTGATCTAGGTTATTTTGCACCGTAGATCTTAGGGTTATGATTATTTTTGTAACCTAATTTTTGTTTAAGTGGCAAAATAGAACACTATATATTGTATATGTTCGCACCATTTTATAAGGTTGTTGAACTGATATATATGAATCATGGAGCACTTGAAGAAATTTCCTATCTTCAAGACAATCAGTTTACCAAGCAGAACAGAGTACAGAGGTTTTCAGATTGAGCAGAATCAGACAAGGCTACCAAGAAGAACAAAGTAGAGAACCATCATAGATAAGGTGATATTTTGATAAGTACTTATAGATCTGTTTCAGACAATTGAGTTGTCAACTAGCAGATAGTTTACCTATTACTTTCTGACAATTGTGATAGACTTTTGATAAATCTCTTAACATAGTAGACTTAATAGTCTTTGTATAAATCTCTTAACCAAGTACACACTTCATATAGTGTTGTTAAATCCTATAACTAGGTAGATCTAGCTGATCTAATATGTTACTCCTAACAGGGTAAGATCACTAGAAGTGATCAAAATTTGTAGCCTTAATAGGCAAACCTTTTCTATCTGCAGTAGTGAAGAATTTGTGGGTGTCATCCCCACTGTATTTTTTACCTTCTAACAAGGGTTTTTGCGTTACCAAAATACTTGTGTTATGTGATTGTCATATTGATTTCATGTTGTTTACTTTCTTAAGTTAACTAGATGATTGATTTATGCAATTAGATTCAGGTTATTTTGATCGGTTATTACAGTATTCAATTATAGATCATAAAGGTTTTGCAACTAAAGATTTGAAGGCACTGATTCACCCCTCCCCTCTCAGTACTTGTCTCTCCTAATTCCAACACATCGAGCACTAGTGTTGACTGAGCACCACAAGCATCGCCAAGTAACACTTTCACCAAGTACCAAATATTACCGAGTTCCTTCAGCGACGGAGCTTCCTTCAATGATCAAGATCATTGGTCAAGGTTGAAACTGAGTAAGATAGACCAAACATACACCTCCCATGCAGATTCACCGAGTACCCTAGAATGCCCCTACATCATCTCTTCACAGATCAACAAGCCGTCACCATCCAGGGTTAAACATCCTTTTTGACAAATGATCAAGTACTTGTCTTTATCAATACTTGCAAAATATATCATGTGTATTGCTGCATTTACATTACATATCATAATCATTCTATTACATTCATGTACATCCATAAAGCATAAAACAACTCATGCATTTCCATAATCCATAATCAACTACATTTTATAATCCATACATATGAAAGGAAACATTGCATTGCATAATCCATACATTCTACACTAATCAAAGCATTTCCAACATTTGCATCACATGATATATCATCATAAATTAAAATGACAAGTACGTATATATCTCATATATATCACAAAACCTCAGAATAGTCAAGGATGCACTAATGGCATAGTATACAAAAGAATAAGCTTGTGTGAGCTATTAGAACAGATCAATGTGTATTGACAAAATGACAAAAATTAGAGAACAACATGATAGATCAGCTATCTACCTACTCCTTCACATCCAGTGGGGGTGGTACAGGTGCATCTAGCAGTGGATCAGCCCGTGGTGCTTTGGCTCCCTCTGAAGCAACCATATACTGAGAATAAGTGGGTACTCTCTCTGTAGTAGGTACAGTGGAATAGTAGGCAGATACATAATAGGATGCTCATGTAGTCTGATGTATGACCTCTACCTACAACCATCTGACATCTACCTCTCACTCTATGCACTACCTCTTAGAATCCTTGAGTTGTATCTCAAAGGTGGTGCTCTATAAATTCAAGTCCCTAATCTGTAACCTGATTCATCTAATAATATCTTGAGGAGTCTGCCTCAGTCCAAGATCTACCTCTGCAGCTAGCATATCTGTATCTTCTGTAGGCTAATCAGTAGCCTCTATTTTGTGTGCCTTGCAGTGTCTAACCTTAGCTCCTAAATCAAATTTAGGATTAGCCTGTGTAGCATCAACATCACCACCTACATCCTATTGTGCACCTGAGACCTTATCTGCACTCCCAATGCTACCCAATGCACCACTCTCTCCTCTATTAGATCTCCTCTGAAGAACTATAGGTCTCCCTACTGTAGAACTTAGAGGGTGAGGTGGTCTCATCTATCCAGCTAGTCTCTAGGGTGTAACTAATGCTCTATACCTCAGAGGTGTAGGATGTACAATAGGAATATGTACCTCACAATGTCTCTGGCCTCTACCCATCGGTGCACCTATAACAACTAGAGCCTCCTCCATGGTCAAAATCAGCTCTATAGGATCAGAGAATCTCCTCATAGGATGCTCTACCAACCAAAAAATGAAAGCATCAGTAACCCCAACATCAGCTACATGTGGCCTGTAGTCCCAATCTCTTAGTATGTACCTAGTGTACTCTTGACTACACAGGGCGTAAGATAGATGAGTTGTCCAACTTAATCCCAGCTCTTGGACCATCTGTGCATATGTGGCATAATCCTGTGGTGCATCCTAGATGATGCCATACTATATCCACACCTATGTAATGATAAAATGCTCAAGGACAGTAGTGGATCAACCTATCAGCACCTGACTTTAATAGAAGTAGTTGAATTGAGCATGAGAAGTTAGCCATGCCTCCACCTATAAGTATGGTCTCCAGCTAATGAAGGTCATGTCATCAAGGACCCACCTCTAGTACATGGTGATGCCTATCCGAACCTGTGTAACATATCCTAAATATCTATAAATGAGGGGCTCCTAAGGTTTTCTACCCTCACCGCATATAGGTCGACATATCAGGATGTGCTCCCATGCCCAAATCTGTAATACTAGTGCACTAGAAGAAAAAGACTTGCCCTCATGATACACTATCTCATGCATCTCTGAGAACATGTGTCCAAGAAAGCATTGATCCCATCCCAACTCAGAAGGTGTAGCCATCAAGCGTGCTACCATTGGGGCCTAGCCCATCAGAAGACCATTCTGCTAATGGTCAGACATGATGATCCCATCGATCATCCCTGCAATAATACACTCCAATCTATGGGTCTTCCCATATCTCTGTACAAATGCCTCCCAGGAGATAGACTGTGCCAACTAATCCTCATCACCGAATAGTGTCTGAAAGGCATGTAGGATAGCATTCCCTGTACTGATATAGTCAGGATGATGACCATGAAAATGTATCTAGAGTATCCTGTATACATCCTCTAGAGTAACAGTAATCTATCTAGTGGGAAGATGAAATGTTTGCATCTTAGAATGAAATCTCTCAATCAACATAGTCAGTAAACCATGGTTCACCTGAATCTCAGGAAATCGTATCAAATACTCAAATCCGTACGTAGCTAGGTACACTCTAAGAGGGTCAGGCAGTGACACGCAGAGTCTTTGGGTTGCAGGATGTGAAATGTGAACATGAACATTAGGATATACAACCTACACAACATAGAAATAGGGTACCCTATCAGTAACTTGGTCAAAAATTAGGCTATAAGTACAGAAATTGAAAATTTGAATACTTCAGAAGGTACATTAAATGCTAAGGAATTAGCCTATGAAATTAGAAAAATCAAAATTTTGACCTAAGGATGAGAAAAATACTCATTGTTTTCCATACAAGTTTTCAGACTAGTGTCAAAGCTTGTACAAGTTTCTATAGGTTCCCACATGATATTTCATGTGTACATGACAATACAAAGGTTCCCGTACGACACTTGAGGGACCTAGTGAAATATTGTATGACAGATGGGTCCCCCTCATATGAGTTTTAGACAGAATGGGGATGACACTCTATGGGAAGTTGAAAACTCATACGAGTCCATATAGACTGTTGTACGAGTTTCCATGGTGCAAAAATTAAAAAACCTAAAAACATACAAAAAAGATCCTAAAATGCTAAAAACATGGAAAATTTGAATTCACAGAGAGGCACAAAGGTCCACGTACCGGGTTCCTATACTGGGTAGGTCGCTGGTGTCACCGACTGCACTCAAATCGATGTGAGGAGACTGGAACTACCATGTTAGTCATTTTTCTCTCAGAGGGCTCCATGGAAATCACAAAAGACAAAAGGTTGAAATGAATTGAAAATGACCCTTTTGGGCCTTATATAGGTTTTGACCTAATTTTTCAAAGTGCTCCGTTTTGCATGAAAATTGCACCCTAGCTAATTTCGACATTCTGAATCCATTTTTGGGATCAAAATCAAAATCTGAGATTGTTTACATTATCAAAGTCATGATTTAAAATTTTCGGACCCAAGATGGCCGACTACTTCTATAATCGACCTTCTAATCATCATAGAAATCTAATTTTCAACTTAACTGATTATCTTACATCAAACCCTCAAAATTTTAACTTGGTCAACCATGGTCAACTCATGGTCAAACCTAGTCAAACTTGGTCTTTAGGACCTCTAAACAATGCAGAACGCATCTCTGGATGTGCACAACCAATTCTCAAATCAATTAACATGCTTCTAAACCATCTAATGTTGACTTTTTTGTCAGATTTCAATTTTCATCATGAAGGAGGAATGCTATTACACATCAATCAAATCTGTAAATCAAACCTTTCTTTCAGTAATAAAGACAACAACCACGTCTAGTTGTTGATTCATCAAAAGACCTCGTCACTTAGGGCACATCACTTGGGGGATATCAGGTTCATCAAGATCCATATCAATCTAGTATCCTAATCAATCTTGCAAACTGTATCACCTCTTTGTAACCATCAGTTTAGTTGTGTTATTTCCTAGGTTCTTCATAACTGAAGGGTTCAAGTTTGGCATCCTTTCAATTCCTTTGGACAATCAGGTCTAGAGTCAGGACAATCACTTCTTCATAATTATAGGTTTAGAATCAAGCGTTTTGACACTTCTTCATAATCACCAGTTCATTGTTGATATAGTTAGCATCATCTCGATTCTCTGGTCAATCAGGACCTGAATCACCAACATCTTCAAATATATCAAATCGATTTCTATCTCGAAATTGGTTAATCTTTCAGGATCAGTTTTGCCACCACATAAATGAGTCCAATCCTCATAAAAAATAGATTAATCTTTGAACCACTGCGCTTCGCACAGTAATTCAAAGAGGGGCAAAATGTAATACCCCAAAAATGGGCTATAGGTTCATTAACCTCCTACATCAACAAATCGATCGAAATCGACATCATAGTCCTAACCTAAGGCACATTTGCACATCAATTTATCAAAACCCTAATTGATTTTATCTTAATTCTGCATCAAGGAATATTCCTTGAATATTCCTAATTTATCATATTTATTCATAATTTATATTATTTAATTTTGACAATAAATAAAAAATCCTATGAATAATTGATTAAATTCTTATTTAATTGATTAAAGTCAAGTTGTCAATATTTAATGATATAGTTTAGAATAAAAGTTTGATTTAATAATTGATTAACCCATAAATCAATTGTTTTAAATTCAAAATCAGTTAAGTTGAGAATAAATCACTTTATTTTTAAATTAATTCATATTAAATCATGCACAATCAGAAAAGCAGTCAACTTCAAATCAATTATCAATTTCAATTTGTTAACTTTCTAAAATCGACATGTGATTGTGAGTTGAAAAAGTGAACTAAACTCTATTTTGAGTCAAAAAGTGCTTTTGCATGATTTTAAGAGTTGATCTATTCCTGATTTCTTGTTAACTCAAAAATCAACCTGAGTTTATCAAGAGTGATTTATGCCTTTTCTCAATGCATCCTCAAGCCCTAAATTTCTATATAATCAAGGCTCGGCTCTTCACAAAAGTATCCCCTTGAATTTGCGTACTTACTCTGGCAAATTTGCATCTAAAGAATCAAGCTTTTGTGAACAAGGAAATTGTGGGATTTTTGTTATTGTTTTTGAGCATTCATAGCATTCATTCATATTATATCATTGTTAGATCAATTTTCATATCATTTCAATTCATTTCTAGATTAGTTTCATATCAGTTTTTCATCTTATTGCATACGAAATCCAAAAAATAAAATGGATTAATCTGCATTCATCTTTCATCCATCTTTAGCATTAAATCCTTCATTTAGGTGTTGCATTGTCACTGATCTCAGTCTGAATCTAAGAATACCATACTCAGACCTATTAGAAGGCAGTAAATCACTTGGTTAGCTATATCATTCTTATTTGTAGATTTCTTGGTTTGCTAACCTCTAATGTTTTACTGAAGTGTTGTTGTTGGGAAGTTGGTTAAGTTAGATATCTAGATGTTGTCATTATGGCAACATATGATCTATATCAAGACTGCATATGATAGTAAGTAATTATGATAGAGTGCAAAATAAAATTGTCTAAGTGTAAGCAATATTTTCCCAGTAGAACCAGAGACAATTTTGATTGGTGATGTCGAGAGAAGTAAGTTTAGTGCTTTCGCACTTGAACATGGATACTATGGTGTATATTGAAGACTCACTTGAGAGTGCAAGTTTTTACGACATGTACGGAAGAAGTTATTGCAGTGTTATAGAGACAAAATTGAAGCTGATGGGATAAATAATGAAGACAGAATAAGTAAATAGTTAAGGGATTATTTTGTTTATCAAAATAATAACTTAATCATATAAAGGCAAGACATCCTAGATGTTAACCCTTGGGAAAAAGAGTTAATATGTATTTTTGTGAAGTGCTTTATGTTTTTTAAAGCCGACTGTAAAAGTTATTATTCTTAATAACTTGTATAAATGTAAGACATATGTAATGCGAAGAAAGAAGATTGACATATGTATGTGAAAGATATTGATGTGAAGTTGTAAATTGTGAAAGTCAAGCAAGCAGACTTTGTATATGCAAGTGAAGTAGTAAAAGGTTATACACCTTGCCCTTTTTGTAATCAGAAATCATTGTACATTACTTGTTTGGGTAGTGGGCTCATCTTGTAATCATTTCTATTTTGTACTACCAACTCTTAGTAGGGTTGAGGCTTCTAACAAGGCCTAGAGTCCCTTAATCAAGACTGAGACACTATATGTATGTAACAGGCTCCTAACAAAGTCAACATCTTTAACATTATACTTTTGATTAGTGGATCATTGTGGGTATCATCCCCACTGGGGTTCTCCCTTGGCTAGGGTTTCCTCAAGAACAAATAATGTGTTATGAGTTCATTTTCTTTATTGCTATGCATGCTATTTAGTTTACTTTGTTTTGCAAGCATCAAGTTAATCTGCTATATCCATAATTAGGAAAAGTAAAATTTTGTAGAATAATGATTCACCCCCCCCCCCCTCTCTGTATTCCCTATTTCTAACAATTGGTATCAGAGCTTAGTTACTTGAAAAAGAATCATTTAGAGAAAGCCTAGCAGCTTGAGTAAGATCTCTATGGATAAGGATCAGCTACAGAAGAATCTTAAAGAAGCTCTTGAACAGATTGATATACTTATTGAATAAAGAGATACTCTGAAAGGAAAATATGATGATGCAAAGAACCTCATTGAGAAGCTGAAAAAGAAGCTGGAAGAACTGAAATCAGAGAATGAATCTATAATTCAAATTGAAGATTATGATGAAAATCTAGAAAAAGAAAATGAGATACTTAAACATGAATTAAAGATAGTAAATCTGAAGTTGAGTCTGAAAGATGAAAACATCAAGAATGAAGCAAATCTAAAATTTGAGAATGAAGATCTGAAATCTAAACTTTGTAAAGTGACATCTGAACTTGAGAAAACAAAAGTGTAGTATGCTGAACTTGAAAAGTATAATACAATTGTGAAAGGTAAATTGACACAGTCTAAGCAATAGCTTGAGAGACTATATTCCACTAGTGAGAAGATTGATGAATAAATGTCTTATCAAAATCCATTCTATGATAAAACTAGTCTTGGATTTAACTCATCTAAGGTAAGTGAAGAAAGCAAGGAACTAGATCTGAAAGCTTCTAAAAACATGGATGAAAAGAAATCTGATGAAGCTAACAAATCTAAGGATATACCTAAAGAAGAAGAACCACCTAAACAAGAAGAATCACCTAAAGGTACACAAAGATAATTTAAACGTAGATGTTTTGCATGTAATAATTTTGGTCACATGAAGAAAGATTGTACAGGTAAGCAATTCAAACCTCTAAATGGTTATTGTTATAATTGTCATGGTTTTGGACATAGAGCTATTGAATGTAAGAATCCTAGATCTAATGATAATAATAATAGTAGAATGTTTAGAGATACTAACCATGTAGATAAGAGACCCAATGAAGACATGAATGGAAGAAATGGAGTAATATGTTATAGATGCAACAAGGTTGGAAACATTGCCAGGAATTGCAGATCACAAATCAACTAGACTGGACCGAGATATGGAAATAATGGAATAGTTTGTCAGATATGCAACAAGTTTGGTCATATAGCAAAGTTTCAAAGAATGAATAACATGAGAAACCCTAATCCTAGAAGTTATGCAAGAAGAAATGAGAATGCAAGCAACAGTCAAAGAGGATGTTGTATTAATTTGAAATAAGTGAAATTTGTTAAAGCCACAGATCAAGGAGACACATTAAGCACATAAGGTAATCAAAAAGGTGAAGTATCTAATGGTAAGAGTGAATCTCTTCCTAACCCATCTCAAAGTACTTAATTCATAAAGAATGTATTAGAATAGGAACTTAGGATAGTGTAGAAGTTAGTGTAGGAGGAATTGAGTCTTGCATAGTTAATGTAAGGTAGTATGTGATGTAGTGATGCTATGGTTAAGAGCACATGAGCTAATATGAATGTATGCGAGTTTGCAAGAAGTTTTAAGTTTTGCAGGAAAGCCGAAACAACTTTTTGGAAAGAAGCGATAAAAGAATTGAGTGCGATGTCAGAATCTTGTAAGATTGAAAGGTTAAAAGCTTATGATAGACATTATTTGATCATTGGAGCGACTACAAGTGATAAGGAGATTAGCATGGTAATGATTGAGAGTAGTTTGCAAGATTTGGTGAAAGAACTTCGTACCGGATCTATGCAGAGCCCTAAAGCATGAAATTGAGGTATTTTACTAAGAAAATCTATTAGTCAATTAGAGAATTTGCAGAAGATATGGATTTTTCATTTGTTCACAACATAAGAGATACTATTAGACCTAGAGTCAAAAGGGAACCAATAGAACCCTTGGAAGAAGACCCTCGACTAGCATTATCATTCGTACCAAATGAACTTTTGCATTTAGAGAATGTTAAAGGTTATTTGGGATGTAAACTTGAAACCCTTAGTGAAAGTGATTTTACTAAGGAATATGAGAAACTATACAATCAAAATATATTGAAAGTAGGGTTTGAACATCTGAATGAAAATGAAATTGTAAGGTATTCACTACAACATGAATTTAATGATGATGAATGCACCAAAATCATTTTGAGAAGAATTCATAATGGGAAGTTTTGGTTAGATGATAGAGTAATTGATATATCAACAGACCTAATTCATGAAGTAACTGGTTTATCAAAATCTGGAGTTATACCATTTAATGAGAAGAATGTGAAGAAAATAGTATTGGACAATACTAAGTCTTCCTACAATGGTAGAGGAATAGTAATCAGAAAGATACAACAAGATAATGTTAGATACTTATGCAAGATCTTAACATCCAAGTTTTGTGCTAACTCTAGAAAAGATGACATGGTAGATGG
The DNA here is from genome assembly GCA_027943335.1 of Chamaecyparis obtusa. Classification (NCBI taxonomy): domain Eukaryota; kingdom Viridiplantae; phylum Streptophyta; class Pinopsida; order Cupressales; family Cupressaceae; genus Chamaecyparis; species Chamaecyparis obtusa. Next base: position 2,726,846 of record BSBK01003050.1, on the reverse strand, counting down.
AATGATTCATGCAGCCTATCTAATGTTTGTTGATAAAGTTCAAGTGGATATGTATGAAATTTTGAGAATTCACTTATTTTAGAACCTTGAGAAGATTAAGAAGACTAAAAAATCACAGTTTAGATTCTCATCCTTGATTACATATATGTTTTTCCATTTGCTAAGAAGATTTCCATTCACTACTGGAGAAGATTGGAATGATAAGAGAACCACCATGGACATAATCAATAAAGTGTATATGAGATACCCTATAGACAAGGTTAATGAGAGTGTAACCTTGGTAATCAAATCATTTTAGAACTTAATGAAGAAAAAATCAAGAATCCCACAAGCTATAGTTGAGAAGTACAAAGATGAAATATGATTTATGGTTGACAATGACTTTACCTTTATTGAAGCAGTTGAACCTAAAGTAGAATTCATAGACCCTCTTGGATATGAAATTTTAGAAGTTGAAGTAGAAGAGTATGTGAATAGATTGATTAGGAGCAAGTTGGATGTGAACAACACTATATTTGGGACATTTGAGGAGAACGTCAACACCGCAATGTCTATACAAGAAGAAAATTTATCAAAGAAGAGAGTGGAAAGCACCATTAAGAAAATCCTTAAAGATACAGGAATGTCAGAACAAGAATTCCTAATTGCAAAGCAAACAACAACAGCAATAAGAGATATTGGACAAAAAGAAGTTTTGTCTATTCCACCCCTATCATTAGTTGTAGATCAGACTGGAAATATTTAGAATGTAGTGAAAGTGGAGAAAGTTGAAAAGAAACGGGAAACTAGAAAATCTACAAGATCTTCCACCAGTCCACTAGGTAAAAGAGTAAAGGAAATGGCTAGTGGACCAGGTAAAAGACAAAAAACAATAGTTGCCCCAGTACAAAGGAAAGTATAAGAAATTAAAGATGATGAAGTTATTGAAGTCAATAAGAAGAAATGGAAACCAAAGATAGAAAAGGTAAATGATCAAATTATTAATTGTGGAGACTTTTCCAAGATGAACAAATATTATGAGCTATATAATTTATCAGAAAGATTAAACTTGGAGGATGCAGTGGTCAAACACGTGATCTTAGCAGATAAGAAATTTGATACTATTCAAGGGAAGATACCTGATGAATTGTTTGATAAATTAGTAAATAGGAAGAAGAGAGCAATTGAAGAAGACAATAAGATTATAGAAAACTTTGTGAGAAAGCTCTGTGATATTAGAGATGAATACCACTTTAAGGAAATCGTGAAAGATCTTGGTATTCATCTAAGAACAAAAAGAAGAAAAATTCAGATAATGGGAGGAAATTATGAAGAAATTAATAAAGAAACTGAACAAGCAGTCATAAAGGTAATGACTACAGGTGTTGGTAAGCACTCAAGTGCAGCAGATCAAGCTTTGGAAGCTGAGCACCAGAAAAGTCCCTCTCCACCACCATGAATTAACATTGAAGATGAAACAATGAATGTAGAAGGAACAAATATTATACTGGACAGTGATAACAATCCATTTAGCAACCTTGAGAACATTGTTGACAATTCGGCTTTGGAGGAACATGACAAATCAGTTGAGGAAGAAAGGAAGGAAACAAGGAAAGAAGAAGAAAAACAAGCAGAGATTCAAGCAAATACAGGGGTTGAAGGATAGAAAGGAGCACAAAGTAAAGTAGAAATCAGTCCTACCCCTGAGATTGCAGCAAAGAAACCACAGACATAATCCATTTTTGCTAATTTTGGGAAAGAATTTGATGATGATGATCAAATGGAGTTGATCTCATCCCTAAACAAATTTTTTGGTAAGAACAAGAAGGTAAAAATCCTTGAAGGATCATTGCTGGAAGTGACAAAGAAGTTGCAGAGTGTTGTGACCAGTCAAATAATAGAGGAAGATCCACAAGTAAAAGCTAAAGAAGTTATGAAGGCATTTGACAATGAATTCACTAACTTTTTAGACATAGCTACAGTAAAGGCTCAGGAAGCCTATGAGGCTAAAATATTTCATGATATATGTCAGAATATCAGAAATGATATTAATAATTTGGATGTGTGTATCAAAGACTTAAGAAAAAATTTGGACAGAGGAAAAGCTTTGTATATTCAATGTACAAAAACATTAAATCATGTATCAGAAGTAACTGAGAAGATAAGAGAAAAAGAGGCAGAAATTCAAATAGAGGTAAATAATTTATCCAGCCCAAATGCAAAGATATTAGATTTTGAAAAGATAATCAGTAAATTGAATGATGATATTGTGTGTGTGAATTTTGTACCTAACTATAGACACAACACTTCAGTAAAACATTAGAGGTTAGCAGAAATCAAAATCGTGCAGTGAAATAGAAACTAATCTAACCAGGCTATTTACTACCTTCTAGTAGGTGTGATTATGTATTCTCAGATTGGACAGAGATAAGTGACCTTGACGAAACCTAAATGAAGGATTTGAATGCAAAATCTAGATATGAGATAAGCGCAAATTAATCTATTTTTTTGGATTTTAGATGCCATAAGATGAAATAAAACTGATATGAATCTATTCTAGTTGAAAAACTAATATGCAAAGTAAGCTATAATGGATTGCAAATAAGATTGATCTCACAAAAGTTGTTGATTCGCAAATAAGCTTCAATTCTTCAGATATCGATTCACCAACGTGATTGTGCAAATTCGTGGATTGATTTTGGCAGAGTAAGTATGCAAACTTGTGAGATGAATTGTGAAGAGTTGAATCCTTGATTTTATAGAAATTTGAAGCTTTGGGGATGCATGGAAAAAGCCATAAATCACTCAGGTTGATTTTTGAGTTAACAAGGAATTAAAGATAGTTAACTCATAAAAAATCATGCAAAAATAGCTTTTTGATTTAAATTAGAAGTTGAGATCAGCTTTTAACTCAAAAGAGAGTTGAGTTTATTTTTAAAACAACTTGAATTGATTTTCTGATTTGAAGTTTAACTACTTTTTGGATGTGCATAATTAATTATGAATTAATTGATAAATAAAGTGATTTATCCTCAACTTTAACTGATTTTAAAAATAAAATAATTGATTTATGGGTTAATCAATTATTAAATCAAACTTTTATTCCAAAATAATATCATTAAATATGATAACTTGCTTTAATTAATTAAATAAGAATTTAATCAATTAATGATAGGAATTTTGATTTATTGTCAAATTTAAATATTAATAATTAGGAATAAATTTAATTAAATAATTAAGTGGCAGTATTAAATCTAATTAATTAAATATTTAGAATATTCAATTAATCAAACTTTAGGATAAATAAGATTTATCGCCAAATAATCATTAAATAAAAGATAATTAGGATAAATAGGAATATTGCTAGGAATATTCCTCGATGCAGAATTTAAGATAATCAATTAGGATTCGATGATGTTTAGATGTGCCTTAGGTTAGAACTTCGATGTCAATTTTGTTTGAATGTATCAATATAGGAGATTAATGAACCTATAGCCCATTTTTGGGGTATTACATTTTGCCCCTCTTTGAATTGTTGTGTGAAGCGTAGTGGTTCAAAGACAGTCTGTGTATGATGTTGAAACTAATGTTTGAAATTGATATCAATATGAAATAGAAACTTGATTGAAGTTGATATGAAGATAATAGGTCCTGAATGACCAAAGATAATGTTAACTGTAACAACAAATCAACTGATGATTATGAAGAAGTGTCAAAATGCCTGATTTTGAACCTTATGATTGCGAAGAAGTGAGTGACCGATTCTAGACCCGATTGTCGATAAGAATCACATTGGTATCACATCTGAACCCTTCAATTACGAAGAACCAAGGAAATAACACTAATGAACCGATGGTTATGAAAGATTGATATAGTTTACAAGAATAGGAGAATACCAGATTGATAGGGATCTCGATGAATCTGATATGCCCCAAGCGATGATTGATTTTCCCCAAGCGATGAGGTCTTTTTGATGAATCAACAATTAGACGTGGTTGTTGTCTTGATTACTGAGGAAAGATATGATTTCAAATTTAAATTATAGACTTTGAATGATGTGTAATACCATGCCCCCTTCGGGATAAAAATTAAAATCTGACAAGAAAAGTCAGTGTTGAATAGTTCAGAAGCATGTTAATTGATGTAAGAAGTGGTTAAACACGTTCAAGAATGCATTCTGCATCATTTGGAGGTCCAAAAGACCAATTTTGACTAGGTTTGACCATGAGTTGACTATGGTTGACCAAGTTGAAATTTTGATAGTTTGATGTAAGATAATCAGTTAAGTTGAATACTGGATTTCTGTGATGATTGAAGGTCGATTATGCAAGTAGTAGACCATCCTGGGTCCGAAAATTTTAAATCATGATTTTGACATAGTAAATGATCTCAGATTTTGATTTTGATCCTGAAAATGGATTCTACTTATTGTTTCGTTGGAGGAACCTTCATGTAAGATTCAGCTCTTGTTAGATTTGAAGAGACAATTGAAGAATTGTTTAAGCATTGAAGTTCATTTAGCCATTTGTGAGATCATGCAAACATGCAAAATGCAAAGAGACATGCAGTATGAAATGCAACCTAAGACCTAGGACCTAGTCACTGGTCATGTGTCAGTCATTCTCATCATTGAATTTTTAGGTAACTGGATAAATCAATACAATTCCCACTAGTTAGAAAACCATAGACATATGAATATTGATTTCTATGCGCAAGAATCAATACAACACCCACTGATTAGGAAACCATGGATATATGAATATTGATTTTGTTTTTGGAATGTCAGATTAGATATAAGCACCAAGGCATAAATGCCAGGATGACCTGAATATCATGTCCATTTTGATATAGCAATTTGTATAAGCATCAAAACATAAATGTTGTGATGACATGAATACACCTTGCATTACAAACACATCAAATAGTCAAGAGATCATTCTAAATCCCATGTGAATTACCCGTAGTGACCTTTTATCGTTCACATCCTTAGGTAAGATCGCATTTTACAGTAGGAGAAAGAACTCACTCAAAAAGACAATAGTTAGATCAAACTTCTTTGAATTTTTCGGGTATCAATGGTTGAGGTACGCATGGCCATCCAATTCAAGATAGAGGCTCTTACAGTCGGACACCATTTCAATCCAGAATTTCCAAAATTGTTAGATTTTCACATACAAGCAGAAGACAAAGAAAATATTATGCCCCCAATCATCACTCTCTAAATCCTGTAAAGGACATCATCGAAGAGCTTGTGGGAACACAATATGCAAAAATCTCAATGCGAATCAGTAAGCATACAAGGAGATAAAAGCATGTAAAAAGCATAGATTGTTTTCAGTTTGTGTTTGATGTTTGATTGCGTTGTTGTAGATGCAAAATCCTTTCTGGAGACAAGATAGATTGACTGACTCGAATGAAGCTTCAAAGGACTGTGACTAGATATGACTCGTCTAAGATGTATTGGAGGCCATATGATATGACTTTGATTGCCCCCAAGTGTTTTAACATTGATAGGATATAGATGCTTGAGCCTGATTGGTGTACAAACTGACTTATTGAAAACAGGAATGTAGAAACAAATCAAGAGATATGTACATACTAAAGCAAGACTGAAAGCTGGGAAAGACCAAGACTGCACTAATAGATGGATCATTTTGAAACAAGTGGGGCCCATTTTCTAGGTTTTCACCATCTTGGTAGAGATTCTATTTTTGCTACCAAGGCGCCTGTTTCCAGGTTTTCACCAAGGCACTTTTTCTTTTTCTCATTTTTTTGTATTTTTCATTTTTTAATTTTTTTTGTACTTTTGATATTTTTTACTTTTTTTTGTGAATCATCAAGGCACCTATTGCTAGGTTTTCACCAAGATGTTCATTTTTTTAGGACTTTTTCCAATTTTAAAGATTTTTTCAGGACATTTTACCATAGACTGAATGTCTTAGAATTTCTTCAGATGGAGAATGTTGATTGGTTCTCAGAGTTGTTCTCCTTCAGTCATTGAGAGTTGATAGGCACTAGAGCCAAAAGTAGCAGTGATAACAAAGGGACCCAGCCAGTTGGGTTCAAACTTCCCCTTGCGTTCTCGATGGGATTGATTTTTAGGATTTTCTCTCAAGACTAGGTCACCAACCTAAAACTCTCTATGTTTGACTTTCTTGTTGTAGCCTCTAGACATTCTCTTCTAATATACTTTGAGATAATCATACATTGCTTGTATGCACTCATCTAGTAGTTCAAGTTCTTGCAACCTAGACACTCTGTAGTCATCATCAGTTACTAGACCATGCATTCTGATTCTTAGTGATGGGATTTCAACCTCAATAGGCAGTACTGCTTCAGACCCATAAACTAAAGTGAAAGGTGTAGCCTCAGTAGGTGTTCTGATACTTTTTATGTAGGCCCAGAGAGCTGGATTGATCATGAGATGCCAGTCTCTTCCTATTTTATTAACTGTTCAGTGCAAAATTTTCAATAGATTCTTGTTAGAAGCCTTTACTTGTCCATTCCCTTGAGGATAGTAGATAGATGACCAATGTTGTGTAATCTTGAATTTAGCACATAAATCATCTAGATCTTTGTTCTTGAATTGTCCACCATTATCTATGATTATGGAATGAGGTATCCCATATATACATATGATATAGTTCAATATGAACATAGATATTTGTTTTCCAGTTCCTTGTGTCAAAGGGACTGCTTCTACCCATTTTGTAAAATAATCTGTAGCTGTGATTATATGGGTATGTCCATTAGAAGAATGAGGATGTATAGCTCCTATAAGATCAAAGGCCCATTGATGAAAAGGCCATTGTGTAGTGAAGGGAATTAGATCTCTCCCTAGAGCATGAATTAAGTTGCCATGCACTTGGCATTTTTGACAATTCTTAGCAAACTTGATAGACTCTTTCTCCATTTCAGGCCAATAGTACCTAGCCCTAATAATTTTTTGAGCTAGTGTTAAACCGTTTGAGTGTGACCCACAAATACCATCATGGACTTCCTCTAATGCACATTGAGACTCTTCCCATTCTAAACATCTAAGTAGGGTACCATCTAGACCTCATTTGTATAGATCCTGACCAATGATGACATATTAGGAGGCATTACGGATAAGGTATCTCTTTTCATGGCAGTTGAAGGTATCAGGAATGATTTGGTCTTAGATATAGGAAAATAGGTTTTTGTATCTGGATGAATCATGACCAACAACAGTGTAGATCATGTGGGTTTTGGGGGAATCATATGCAGGATAAGATAGTGCTTCCACCAGGAACTCATAGCGTAGCTCATGTTCAGGCTGCTGTAATAAAGTAGATAGCATTGCCAATGCATCAGTAGCCTTATTCTCTATTCTAGGTATTTTCTCAAATGTGATAGATATTAAATACTTCTTTAGATCATCTACCATTCTCTTGTATTGGATGAGCTTTTCATCTTTAGTTTGGTACACATCATTGACTTGATGGATAACAAATTGTGAGTCTCCATGAATGTGTAACTCTATTACTCTCCATTCAAAAGGGCTTCGTATTCTACAATATTGTTTGTGCAAGGGAACTTTAATCTAAATGCTTTTTGGATTGAGTATCCTTGAGAGTTATGAACAATATGCCTGCTCTTGATCCATTCTATGTATAGGAGCCATCAAAGAATAACTACCACTCTCTAGAAGATAGATTCATGATAGAGGAATCTAGAAATTCCATTTGCATTGATGTATCATCAATCATAGGTGCATCTGCTAATTGATCAGTAATAACCTATCTTTTGATAGCTTTTCTTTCCACATATTCAATGTCAAATTCACTTAAGAGCATGACCCATTTAGCCAATCTACCTGTGAGGGCAGCTTTGCTTAGTAGGTACTTGAGGGGATCAATTTTAGCTACCAAATGTGTGGTATGAGCTAACATATAATGTCTCAGTTTCTATGATGAGAAGATCATAGCTAGACAAGCTTTCTCAATCATTGAATAGTTCTTCTCATATGCAACCAATGTTCTACTAATATAGTATATAGCTCTTTCCTTTTTGTTCTCATTATGTTGTGCAAGCAATGCCCCCAGTGATGTATATGTGGTGAAGACATATAAGATCAAAGGCTTCCCTGGAATGGGAGGCATCAAGATAGGAGGATTTGATAGATATTTCTTGATATGGTTAAAATTGTTCTCACATTCTTCATTCCACGCAAAGGTCACACCTTTATGTAATATTTTTGTAAAAGGTTGTGATATGTCTGCTAGCTGTGATATGAATCTTCTGATAGATTGAACTCTCCCTTGCAATGTCCTCATTTGACTAATATTCTTGGGAGGTTGCATCTCCATGATAGCCTTCACTTTAGCTGGATCAACTTCAATGCCTTTCTTTGAAACTATGTATCCTAAGAGCTTTCCAAAAGTGACACCAAAAGCACACTTCTTAGGATTTAGTCTGAGACTAAATTTTTCCATTCTATCTAGTATCTTTCTCAAGTCATTTAGATGTCTAGCTCTAATCATAGATTTTGCTAAAGTATCATCAACATAATCCTCCATAGTCCTATGCATCATGTCATGAAAAATAGATGTCATGGCTCTTTGATATGTAGCACCGGCATTTTTAAGCCCAAATGGCATGACATTCCAATAGAAGGTGCCCCATGCACATGTGAAAGCAGTTTTCTCTTGATCCTCTGGAGCAATTTTTATTTGATTATATCCAAAAAAACCATCCATCAAAGAATACATCTCAAAGCCCGCAGTCATGTCCACTATCATATCAATGTTAGGTAGTGGAAAATTATCCTTAGGGCATGCTCTATTTACATCTCTAAAGTCTATGCACACTCTGATTGATTTATCTAGTTTTGAAATAGGTACAATATTAGAGATCCACTCTACATAGTCAATAACTCAGATGAATCTGGCCTTTAGGAGCTTCTCTAATTCAGCTTTTACCAAGAGTGCAACATGAGGATGCATCTTTCTAAATTTTTGCTTGACAGGTTTGACATTTGGAGCTATAGATAAATGATGCATTATAAGATTAGGATCCAACCCTGGCATATCTGAATATTTCCATGCAAAGTTGATCTTCTTCTCTGTTAGGAATGTTGTAAATTTTTGCTTCTCTTCTTCTGATAAAGATTGTGTGACATGAATCAACTGTGGTTCTTCTATTGTTCCCAAGTTGATGGATTGAGTAGGCTCAATTAGAACTAGAGATCTATCTTGTAAATGACTCAGAACGACATCAAATATCTCATCATTAGGCACCTCAAAGAGGCTTTCACCTTTGGATACGTCTTTTATTTTTACTTTTGTAGGTTCTGAGACTATCACAAAGTGGTTTTCACCCTCATAACTCCTTTTCTTTTTATTCTTATTCTTATTTTTCTGACTAAGATACTTGATGTCCAACTTCATCATGCTAACACTTGGTTCACTAATGGAAGTCCTCATAGGCTCAACTGCATTTAGGTAGCAAGCAAGGGCATAGTAATTTAGGAAGGTATAAATACCATGGCTCAGATTTGTGGAGGTTTGATCAAGAAGTTCAGGATGTTGGATAGTCAAAGTGGGGAAAGATTGGGAGATAGTGTTTACAAATATGGATCTGTCATCATTGGTCCTAACCTGACACTCAATTTCAAAGGTGATATTAAAACTTAAGACATTCAATTTGTGAATAGGCTCAATGTCATTATGGGAGTCCACTTCAGCCATTGATGGATCAGACTCGATAAGTTCATCATTTCGCTCTAGACTTACGTTGGGTTTAGGTGCATATTGGTGAATAACATCAACTTGTTTCTCTGTAATAAGCTCATCTTCTTCTGGAATGGCTCCCCATTCATAGTCATTAGATTCTTCATATATGCCTCTAGGAAATCTAAGAACATGAGTAAAGTTAGGATGAATCCCCCAAGAAGGGTTACCCTAAAATTCTGATTTGCATTCATACTCATGGGAATCTATCTCAGAATAACTACCACCTTCCTCTTTGTCTATTTGATTGTCTTCGAGATTAGCTGGTTCTTGTGTTGCAACTACCTCTTGCTCTATAGTAGGTTCTTGTGTTTCTACTACATTGATTCTTTTTATTGGATCATCTTCAGCTTCAAGGGGATCTTTGATTTTCTTAGGAAAACGCTTATAAGGGATAAGTTTTGAGCTGTCTGAATCACTATCTGATGGTTTAATTTTTTCCTTCTTAAGAAGGGGTTCACTTGGTGCGATCTTCTCTATGACATGAGAATAATTACCTTTGAGGTGGAAGGGTTTCTTTTTAAAGCCTAATCCAACAGTATCTTTGTTTGCCCTACCAGTATGTGAAATAGGTGTTATAAGACCTTCTCCTCTGACTCCTAGAGGTCCTTTACCTGAATATCCCATCTTAGTTATCAGTTTATCTCCTGGACCATATTCCTTAGAAGGGATTTTAGATACTGTAGAGTCACTAGTCTGAACAATTTGAGATTCAGGTTCATCTTTGTATAGCCATGTAAGCACAACTTCATCCTCTTCAAATTCTTGCTTGGAGACTTGTTCTACTACAAAATTATTTGTATATGCCTCAAGAGGTTCTTTAGAGTTTGGTTTGGACTATTTTAAAGATTGTCCATAAGACTTAGGTGAGATAGGTAGAGATTTCAAAGATAAGACTGTCTCTATAGTATATTCTCCCATACCATTTTCTTTGATATTGACCTCTTTTGCAAGGTCTTCCATTTTAGATGTGGATGCTTCTTTTGTTGGCTCAATGGAAGATTCTCTATTATTAGGCACAAGTTTATCTGAACTTTCCTTCAATGTATTGCAAGTGGTGGATATGTTTGCTGGAATAGTGACCTCTACTCCTTCATAAGGAAATTTCAAGCATTGGTGGAATGTAGAAGGAATAGCCTTCATCTCATGTATCCATGGTCTCCCTAGAAGAATATTGTAAGCCAAAGGTAGATCAATAACTTGACATATAGTATCCCTGATAACTAGACCCGCTCTGATAGGCAAGACAATGGTGCCTTTAGAAGATCTTTCTTGTTCATCATAGGATTTTATAGTTATTTTCTTTCTAGGATCAATAGCCAATTTTGAAAATCCCAATTGTGTGACCAAGCTATAAGAACAAATGTTTAGGCCAGCACCCCCATCTATCAACACACGTTTGACTCTACAGTTTTGGATCAAGACTTCTATATGCAAGGGCTGGTTATGTAGGTGACTCAAGGAGTTGTCATCTTCCTTTGAAAAGGAGATATATTGTGGAGATGTAAGATGTCCAACCATTGTCTGGAACCTGTCTAAATCAAGGTCATCAAGAACATTGGATCCGAGCAAAGCTTTGTCTAGAATAGCTCTATGAGCTGGAGATATCTGAAGCAACTCAAACATGGAGATTTTTGCATTAGTGTGTTGGAGTTGTTGAATAATGCTATAAGATGTTGGCCTCGTATCTTCAGGATTGGAAGATTTAGAAGCAGCCTTCTATTTGGAAGCGAAAGAAAGATTGAAGGGCATCTTAGGGACATTTGATGAATCTGGGATTTGTCCGTTCAGATGTGCCTGAGCATGTGATCAAGTCACTACGTTAGCTAAAGTATGATCTCTATCTCTTCTCACAATTGTGATGACATTGTAATGCTCAGAGAGACAAGGTTCAACCATATTTATAACAACATTATTTCTAGGGTAAGCATAATTAACCTTTGCCCCCATATTGGGTTGAGAAGATGAAACTTCTTGCCCATGTTTCAAAAATAGTTATGTGAATGTTGTATGATCATTATTGCTCTTATGATTGTCAATTGTGATGTCTCCCTTATCAATTAGATCTTGAATAGTATGTTTCAAGCGTAAGCAGTTATTAGTTTTGTGACCTTTACCCCAATGGAAATCACAGGATTCATTCTCTCTCCACCATTTTGGTTTAGGGTTAGGATCAAATCGTCTGATCACAGGCAAAGAGATGATGTTATTAGCTAGCAAAGTTCTCATAGCTGATTCTAAAGATTCTCCGAGAGGAGTGCACTTTCATTTATTATCAGCGAACCAAGATTTGTATTCTGGCTTCTTTTGAGATGGTTCGGCTACCTTTTGCTCTGAGGCTTTGATTGCTTGGGTACCAATGGTTAGATTGAAAGCTGGTGCCTTTGATGGGCCATGAATAGTGTCAATAATGCCATCCTTGATGATGCCTTTATTCTTGTTCCATTTTTTGTTCTTGTCTTTAGAACTGGATCCTAATTCGTACTTGTCCTTTTGAAGTGTGATGTCTCCTTTTTTCACAAGTACTTTTTCAATTTTGATCGCATTGTCTACCATCTTATTAAAAGATATATGATCTTGCATTTGTAAAGGGTAGTTGAACTATGGAACAAGATTATTGATGAAGATTTATAGTTTCTCAGTTTCTGGAATAGGCCTAGCATATAGAGAGAATTTCTTCCTCAATCTCTTGAGAAATGTCAGGAATGGTTCTCCTGGATATTGTTTGAGATTGTAGATATCAATCATGGTGACCAGATGTTGAATGTTGTAGGAGTATTGCTGATAGAATAATTTGATCAACTCCTCAAAATTTTTGATGGTAGAAGGAAATCTAGAGAACCAATGAATGGCTGCTCCCCCCAGAGATCGAGGAAAGAGATGCATCAAATAAGTTGGTTTGTGCATGAACTCCATAGATTGTGTACAGAATTCTCTGACATGATCTTGAGGATTAGAGTGTCCATCATACTTATCATATTTCATCATTTCCACCCTTTTAGGGAATGGTGGCATGTACAAGTCTTTGTCAAATGGAAAAGGACATAGGGCCTCCATGGACAACTCCTTGGGTTCCTTTTCTTTCTCAAGTTTATTAAGTTTGACTTGCATGGCATGCATTTGTTTCATCATAGCCGAAATAGGAGTTTCTTCTTCATGTGTAATGATATCTTCAACATTAAATTTGGGAGGAAGTTTATCTCCTTGATGAGCTAATTATAAAAACTATGTTTCTCTATCTTCTATCAAGAAATGCTTCATCATTCTTTTGAAGTTATCATCATTTTGATATTGAGCAATTTCAGAAGGTGTAGGTTCTTGATCTACACCATGTTGAGATTGAGCTCTTTGAGAGCCAAAGTTTGTCCCTTCTTGAGACATGGTAGGAGTTCTCCCTGGGATAGATTGGGGAGGAGTTTGTTGGTTACCTCCGTGAGTTGATGAAGGAGGAATGTAACCCATTTTCAATCAAAAATTGCCAAGACCGTCATCTTCATAAAGACCAGAATTGTAGAGTTGCTCAAGAGTTGGAGCTTGGAGAGTATTTAGAGGTATGGGATGGGATACTTCTCTAGATTTCTTGTGAGAGGAAGCTCTAGTTTCCACCATTAACCTTGGGTGAAACAAAAGAATACGATGAAGACAACTGAAGAAAGATCTAATTCAAGAAGATCAAATGATGCAACCTTGTCAAGGTTTGATTGATTGGAGCTTGGATTAGATGTAAATGAAGGATATTGTGCCCATGTATGGTTAGATGCCCAAAAGATATCAGACATGAGTTCACAACACTTAGCCATTTTGAAGATGGATTGAAGATTGATAGTTATGACAAGGTTTTGACACAAGATGAAAAAGACTCAAATCGATTAAATAAAAGGCTAAATCAGATTCAAAAGGCCACTTTGGGAAAATGATTGGATTCTCAATAGTTGCTGCTCTATTCCTAACATAGTGATTTTGTTGACAGATGCTGGAAATAGGCTAGAAATGTTGGGTCTCTGACAGTTCTAACAACTTTCTGGCAATTTTTCAAAATTTCTCAAATGACTTTCTACAGACTCGTACGACAGTGGGTATAGCATGAAATGACAATTGACAAACTTGTACAACTATTGAAAAACTCACACGATAGTTGATAGTAGGGTTTTTGACTTTTTGAATTGACTGGCAGCAAAACTCGTACGACAATATACCAGCTACCATACGATAATGTGGGGGTTCTGAAACAACAATAGCCAAAAGTCGTATGACTTTCTGACTTTACAAGATGACTTTTGACTCCAAAAAGGTGTTTGACATCAAGTTTTGCAATTTTTGAGATTTTTAGTTTTAGATTTGTTCACAAAATTGTCTATCCAGATTTGAAGATTGTATTGGATTGATTCATTCTCAGTAACTAGATAGATAAACAAGCACGCAAAATAACAAGCAAGTGATTTCAAGCACGTCTGAAAATAATGAATAGGGAACAAAGCAACCCTATGCATGAACAATCAAGTGATTGAATTGTGCTAATCCCTAGGAGTGCTAACAGTGTATGTTCCAAAAAGTTTTGCAATAATGCACTTATTCCTAGAAAATAAAAATTTGGCCTCACTAGGGTTTTTAGTAATGGTCTGGCTTTGCAACTTTTGTGATCTCAAGAGGGAAAACTCCAATCCAATCACACTAGGGTTTTGACACAGTCTGAGAATTTAATCAATTAGGAGCTACTAGGGAGATCTGACAGCCCAACAAGAGACCACACCTGTGAAGATTTCCTCCACAACGACATTTATATAGTGTTTGTTGCTACCATGATGAAAATGGCTATTATCGCTTGAGGTTCTGTCAATGTGGTTGACCCAATTAAGGGAATGTCCACTATAGTTAATCCTCTCTAAAGGTGACTTACAAAATATACTACATGGAGTCTGGTTCCAGATTCAAGGATCTGCATTTCTGGTACTACCCAAAAAGGGAGTAGAGCATAGTCCTCTAGCCTTTTCACTTTTAACCCAAACAAAGTAGATAGATTAATCTGACATGCTAAGACCAAGATTATCTCACAAAGATCTATGATGTCAACCACTTAGGATCTATCAACCTCTCCGGAGAGAGAATGTATCAATCAAAAGCTGAAGACGCACAAATCTAGTAGAACATGAGACGCTCTCAGTAACCTCCCTACCTACAAGGGTTCCTTCGTTGAGAAGAGTTTCGCTAGAAACCCACTCTCTCAAGAACCATGAATAGTGTTCATAGGGCCTATTTACTATGTGTAACAAAGATGCTGAAAAGCAAATCTATGTTCATTTTTATAGCCCAAAATGAAGTCTGTGATATGAAAGCAATAAAGGTCACACAAGAGTTCTTTTTAATCCAAATCAAAATGTTATCAGCTGAGAAGATTACCTAAATTCCTCACAACGCGCTTAGTATATTCTTACCTATTTTTAAAAATTCTCATGCTTTTTCCCAATCAAAATCGACAGAAATCAATCAGAAACAACAAATTCAATTGTTAATGTTAGCTGTCAGTCCAAATTAGGGAGATAAATCTGGAAAACTACCTGCAAAAGTGAAGCGACAATTGAAACCTAGCACCAAAACTCGTACGACAGTGGGTCACCTACCAGATGACAATCTAGAAACTCGTACGACAATGGGTATCAGAATATACGACAAAAGAGCTTCCAAATGACACTGTGTTTCTGATGGTACTATCCTCTATCAAATCGACTATCGTATGATAGTGGGTACTTCCTGATACGATTTTTTGACAAAACTTCTATGAAAATCGTACGGACAGAAATTAAAAATTGCAGCTTGGAACAGAAAATGACAAGAAGATGATAGAAATTGATAGAAATTGAATGGAAACCCATTTCAGGGCCCCACGGTGGGCACCAAAAATGTGTGTGTGAATTTTGTACCTAACTGTAGACACAACACTTCATTAAAACATTAGAGGTTAGCAGAAATCAAAATCGTGTAGTGAAATGGAAACTAATCTAACCAGGCGATTTACTACCTTCTAGTAGGTGCAAGTATGTATTCTCAGATTGGACTGAGATCAGTGACCTTAACGACACCTAAATGAAGGATTTGAATGCAAAATCTAGATATGAGATGAGTGCAAATTAATCTATTTTTTTGGATTTTAGATGCAATAAGATGAAATAAAACTGATATGAATCTATTCTAGTTGAAAAACTAATATGCAAAGTAAGCTACAATGGATTCCAAATAAGATTGATCTCACAAAAGTTCTTGATTTGTAAAGAAGCTTCAATTCTTCAGATATCGATTCACCAGCGTGATTGTGCAAATTCATGGATTGATTTTGGCAGAGTAAGTATGCAAACTTGTGAGATGAATTGTGAAGAGTTGAAGCCTTGATTTTATAAAAATCCAAGGCTTTGGGGATGCATGGAAAAATCCATAAATCACTCAGGTTGATTTTTGAGTCAACAAGGAATTAAAGATAGTTAACTCATAAAAAATCATGCAAAAACAACTTTTTGCTTTAAATCAGAAGTTGAGATTAGCTTTTAACTCAAAAGAGAGTTGAGTTTATTTTTAAAACAACTTGAATTGATTTTCTGATTTGAAGTTTAACTAGTTTTTGGATGTGCATAATTAATTGATAAATAAAGTCATTTATCCTCAATTTTAATTGATTTTAAAAATAAAACAATTGATTTATGGGTTAATCAATTATTAAATCAAAATTTTATTCCAAAATAATATCATTAAATATGACAACTTGCTTTAATTAATTAAATAAGAATTTAATCAATTAATGATAGGAATTTTGATTTATTGTCAAATTTAAATAATAATAATTAGGAATAAATATAAGTAAATTCAATTAAATAATTAAGTGGCAGTATTAAATCTAATTAATTAAATATTTAGAATATTCAATTAATCAAACTTTAGGATAAATAAGATTTATCGCCAAATAATCATTAAATTAAAGATAATTAGGATAGATAGGAATATTGCTAGGAATATTCCTTGATGCAAAATTTAGGATAATCAATTAGGGTTCGATGATGTTTAGATGTGCCTTAGGTTAGGACTTCGATGTCAATTTCATTCCATGTGTCAATATAGGAGATTAATGAACCTATAGCCCATTTTTGGGGTATTACAGATATAAGACTTCTTAGTGATGAAAGAGAAAGGAAATTGAGAAGACTCGCTCTTTTAAGAGAGCACATTTCAGTTAAGATAAATATCATTGAAGGAAAATTGGAAGACTGTCTTTCATCCAAGACATCTTATGAGAAATTCAACTTTGCAAACCTTCATGCATGTGAAATCGCATCTTATGGTTTATGTGCACTACTCAGTATTTCAGACACCGTTAAGAAGGCATGGGAGAAGGAGATAGAGAACATCAAAGTAAATTTTGTAGATTGTGTTGCAAGCCTACCGGCTTTGCAAACTTGAATCAGAGGTAAACTTTTGAGTACACATTTTTGGCACCCTTTTTGTCATTGTTGTCAAAGGGGGAGTGATAGTAGAAAATTGAATATGATATGATATAGATATATAATATGGAGCATATTCCTAGGGGGAGTATAGATGATATATAAGATATTTGGAGATATAAGGATAGTGAAGTTATATTTTTGTGATGGCCACAATTTTGAAGTTTTGTATAACTTAGCCAATTTTCTCATATGTTGCCACCAATGACAAAGGGGGAGATTGTTGGAAATTTAGCTGAGTTAGATATCTAGATGTTGTCATTATGTAAACATATGATCTATATGAAAATCGCATATGATAGTAAGCAGTTATGACAGAGCGCAGAATAAAATTGTCTAAGTGTAAGCAGCATTTTCCCAGTATAACTAGAGATAGTTTTGATTGGCAATGTCGATAGAAGTAAGGTCAGTGCTTTCACACTTGAACATGGATACTATGATGTATATTGAAGACTCACCTAAGAGCACAAGTCTGTATGACATGTACGGAAGAAGTTATTGCAGTATTACAGAGACATAATTGAAGCCAACATGATAAAGAATGAAGACAGAATAAGTAAATAGTTAAGGGATTATTTTGTTTATCAAAATAATAACTTAATCATATAAAGGGATGGCATCCTAGATGTTTAAATTTGGTGAAGCCACACCTTAGAACCAACCTAAGAACTTTGTAGATCATGAACAAAGACTATGAATTGGTTGCAAAGGAGACTGAAAAAGCATTTGAGAAGGTGTTCTTAGACAGACACATGTATCCTCCTAGTGCGCTTGCAAAACAAGCTCCCTCTGAGAAAGCCAAGGAGTTAGAGGTCCCTAATGCACCTATAACATGTCCATAGGATTCAGTGCCCACATTGACAATGGCTACTGATGCAATGGAGTCTGGGCCCATGCCTGGAACAAAAGATGACACAATTATCATTGATAATGTAGAGATATCAATGGCGGCCATAGATAAATATTTGGATAAGTTCTAAGAAGCCTTTGTAAGTACAAAAGAGGCTAAAATACTATGTGGTGATAATTTACCTATGCAGCAAGAAGAAGTTCAGATTGAGAACCTAACTAGACAAGAAGAAGAAGAGGAGAAAGAGAAAGAAAAGGAAGTTGAAGACATGATAGGACATAAAAGTGAGAAGAAAGATGAACCTGCAGTCAATATAAAGAATGAGGTAATGGATATTAGTCAAAGTTCACTCCTTACCCCTAAGCCCTCAATTTCATTATTGTCAAGTTTAACCCCTGACACAACAAGTCTAGATTCATGGGGAGAAGAAGAGTTGATTAAGATCAGTGTGCTAGCAATGGAGAAGGCCAAGGAGAAAAAAGTAATGAGGAGCCCATTATTTTTTGAATTAGTAAGTATTCTAAATAGCCTACTTCCTGAGAACAAGAAACTGATAAGTGTTCATTCAGTAGATGATGTCAGCTCCATCCTATCAAGTTTTAAAGAAAACTTCTCAAGCCTAGAAGAATCAACATCCAAGGTTGCAGAAGAAAAATATCTTAAGAAGAGGCTAAGTGAATTGATCGGTAACTTCACACTTGATCTTAGTTCCTTAAAGGTTGGTCAAGCTTGGCTGAAAGACTTAGCAGCTAAAGGAAGAAAGATAATAGCTGACTGTATGGATAAGGACAAACTAACTAGAGATCTCTCAAAGAAGATTTAGGAAGCTGAAACAATGATAGAAGTAGTAAGGAAATTAGTAGAAGATACCTCCACAGATGTAAACATGTGTAACAATGTCTACCAAGGACAAGTGGATAAAATTCAGAAACCAAAAAAAGAAATGGCCAAAATAAGGGCTAGACAAACTCAGCTAAGGAATGCACTTGCGCCCTCTTTAGATGTGCTAAATCAGAATATCAAGGAGATTAATGCGACTATAGTAACATATGATCAAGGTACAAGTTTAGAGTTGGAGAAGATGGAGAAGTTGACTTATGCACTATGCACCCATCTCCAAATAGTAGATGCACTAAAGGCATTTTGCCAGCAAGAAATTGCAAACCTTCAGATTGCATACCCAGATGTACTCTCAATGTAAGTATTGGGAGTTTTAATTTATTTGAGCACCTTTGTCATTAATGTCAAAGGGGTAGTAGAGTAGATAGTAGAAGGGAGAATATGGAGCAGTGTATATGATGTAAAGGGGAGTAGAGTATATAGTAGAAGGGAGATATAAGATAGAGTATATGTTAGAAGTTTTTGTGTAAGATATAGTTTAGTAACTTCACCATATTCCTTTGTTGCCATTAATGAAAAAGGGGGAGATTGTTGGAAATTTGAATATACTATTAAATATGACTATGATTTAGTGTTTTCATTATGGAAACAAAGTCATTTGGATTTTTGGAGTCAGCGCATAACTTAGATCACAAAAATGGCTTATGGAAGACTGGACAGTTAGTGAAGCACCAAATGAACATAGCATCAGTGCACGTGCATATGACTGAGTTTTGGTATGTGCCCTGGAAGATAAGCTTTTGGTTATGTGATTAAGCTATGGTTAAGAGCACATGATCAGATGAGTTAGTATGATGAAGATATAGCGAGTTGAAGTAACATAGATAGTGAGCGACAAAATAGAATAGAGTATGGAACCGACTGTTAGTAATTTGGTTAGCGGTTATAATATTGTTTTGTAAAGACTATGCACCTATTGTATTTGTGTTGTAAACATATTAATATCATTGTATGTAAACACACTTGAGCCAATTCATTTGGAAGTGTTGTATGTAATTAGTTATAGGTCAACTTAATGAATAGTTTTGTAGGCGCATATAAATAAGACATGCACCTTTGTATTTGAGTATGGCATGAGATATAGAATTAATAAAAGATGAGAAGAAGTATGAAAATAGCAGTAAGAATGTTGTAGAGATTTACAAGAGGCTAAAGCATCAGCACTCAAAAGGAATTGATCAAACAAGAAGTTTCACAACAGCAGTTCACCTTGCAGATATAGTGTGTATCTGATATCCAGAAGGTTGTAGCCTTCACCATTTGAGTAGTGAGCTCTAGGAAAGTGTGTCCTCACCCCTAACAGGGTTAATTATAAAAGACTCCTAACAGGGTTTGACCCTTGACAAGGTCATTGTACTTAAGCATTGTAATGACAACTCCTAACAGGGATAAGGAACAT
The DNA here is from genome assembly GCA_027943335.1 of Chamaecyparis obtusa. Classification (NCBI taxonomy): domain Eukaryota; kingdom Viridiplantae; phylum Streptophyta; class Pinopsida; order Cupressales; family Cupressaceae; genus Chamaecyparis; species Chamaecyparis obtusa. The sequence continues at coordinate 2,706,482 of BSBK01003050.1, read as the reverse complement.
TAACAGGTTCATAATACACAAGTACAATTATTAGTGGGTATTAATTCCCACCGGGGTTTTTCCTTTGGCCAAGGTTTCCCTGTAATCATATCTAGTGTTATGTGTTATGTGTTGATTACTTTACATGATTTAATATTTAGTTCAACAATTAAGTTATTGAGTTAAGTTTTAAGGATCAGAAAGTAATTATATAGAACATTGATTCCCTCGCCTCTCAGTGTTCCCATTCCTAACAATATATACATATATTTCCTTCTTTTTTTAAAGTATTTCCAAAAATGTACTTACAATTTTCCAAATATATTCTGATGGGTTTTCTTGAGAGTGGCCAAGAGGTTTTCCCATTCCTCTTTGAGATTTTCTAGAGCAATCTACTCTAAGCCTACTTCTGCATGTGCATGTCAAAAATGTTTTCTATTACTGATATCTCAGGGGTGGTAACTAAGTCCTTTTCTTGTTCATGTGTTTTTGCATCACCTTTAAGTGTGGTAGTAACTTGGCCTATATCTTGGTTACATGTTCTCTTATTTTGTCTGTTTCCTTCCTCAAGTCTTGTCTCAACCGCTGAATGTTTGTAACTTTTTCATAATGCTCATGAAATGCTTTTGGCTCGGTTGCTAGACTATTTGTACAATTCTTTAGATCTTCATCTAGTTTCTTTATCTTTTCACTAATCTCAGTGGTGAAAGAGCCTATAGTGCATAACTTATGAAAAATTGTAATAACTCTTTGAATAATACTTTTTAATTTGGTTACTACCTCTGAAAGTTTTACCTTATTAACTTCCACTGTTTGGCTGATTTTCTCAGTCAGTTTGTATTGAATCTTCTTTTCTACTCTTTCTTATATCTTCTCTGCATCAGTAGTTGGTCCATTGATTTTTTTGGTGAGCAGTGCAAGTTGGTCAATGATGGGTGTTGTCTCATCTAGATTGATGTCGAGTGCAACTTGCATTAAGATCTTCTTGACATCCTCTAGCACCTTGGTATTCTTGTGTTCTTGCTTCAGCTTCTCTTGAGCTACTTTCTGGGTGCATAGCTATCCATATTTCCTTAGAGCTTTGGGGTCAAGTGTCCTTGGGTCACATGCAGGAATTTAAATTACCTCATCAAGTGTGATCAGAATCTTACTTCCATGCTTCCTCTTCTTCTTATTCTTGTCTTGCACATTGGACGTAGGAGATTGTGCAATTGAAACTTGAGCCTTATGCTTTGGATTTGGCTTGGGTTGCTCGGTGGATTTCTCTTCCTCTTTATTTTGCCTTGTTGTAGTTTCAACAATCTATGGTGTTGGGGCTTGTGACCTTGTGTCTGTGGTAGGATTTTCTACCATATTCTCTTCTTATGTTCCTTGATCATTTTCAATTGCATTAGTGGTCTCAATTTTATCTTCACCTTGTGTAGCTTCACCACTATGCTTGGTCTCTTTACCTATCTCCTCACCCTTGTCTTCAATTGTGTCTTTTTCTTGCTCAGGTGGAGCTTCCTCAGTTTTTTTCTTAGTAGCTATGTCTATAGCTTGTACCAGTATAGGAAAATTTCTTGGTACCAATTCTCTTCCTACCTTGGTTGCTTCTTCTTCTCTAAGGTTCTCGATAGTAGTAGTTATTACTTCATCTTCCTTTGCTTTGTTGTCGGGGTCGCCTCTTATTATATCTTCAATTAAAATTTCCTCTTCCCCTAATGTTGTTAGCATCTCTGGAATACCTTCCATAACATTTTCAGTAGTAGTGATGAAGTATTCTATGTATGTTTCCTCCTTGGGTTTCTCAGTATTAGAGATGTGAATTGGTTCATCCTCAACATCTATTGGTATACCTATTTTTAAATTTGGTAGAGGTTTCTCAGTATCAACTACAGGTTTAGTTTCGTTGGTTTTCTCTAATTGACTCAGAGTTTTAGTCCAGATTTTTCTATTTTCCTCATCAACCTCTTGTATTTTACCTTGTAAATTTTTAAATTCTCTTGCCTTCATAAAAAATTTACCTAAATATTGTTGCAAGGCAACATCGATCTCGGGGATAGTAAAATCAGGTTTTGCCAAAATTAGAGACCTTTCTCTCATTCTCTTCTCAATCTGAAGTGCATATGTCCATCTAGCAAATACTTTTTCATAAATTTCTTCCATTATGCTACTTGAAAATTCAATTGGAACTCATTTAAATTTAATAATCATACCTTTAATAGCTTCCTCTAGCTTATCTTAATCTTTGGTGCTCAGGTTAAAATACATGTTAAGCTTAGGAGTAGCAAGTCTTCCAGTCTTCTTTATTCCTTTTGCTACTTCATCAATAGTTTGAGGTCCTTTATTTATTACAACTCTAAATGGTCATTATCTTCATCTTTAGAGTCTATTTCATCCTTTCCTCTTATTAGTTTTCTTCTCCTTTTTGGTTTAGGTAGCTCGGTAGGTTCTTTTGATCATCTTTTTTTCTGATAAGTATGGGTCGGTGTTGGCCTAGTTATTTTTGCTACACCTTTCTTCAGAGGTGGTGTATTGCCAGTTTCTAACCTTGTCCTTGCTCAGGTTGAAGTATCAACCTACTTGCCTTTTTCCTTTTGCAACCTTAGATGGCTCTGCCTGTTCAAGTTCATCAGACTCAGTGGCCTCTTCATCATCATCTTCACTGACTGGTACCTATTCCTCAGTTTCCTCTTCAAATGATTTCTCAGCTTCTTCATCTATGACTCTGAATTATTTCTTCAAATATTTTACCATTTTATCCTTTTTCCTTCCTATATTCTCTACTACCAGTCCCATTTTTATTCTAGACTTTTCTTCTTCATAAGTTCTGAACAACGTGGAATCTTTTTCCTTAGGCTTAGCAAGTAAAGTCTTTATTGATTTTGTGGCTCATTCAATATTAATTTCATATTCCATAAGAGGCAGCCAAGCTTTCCTCGGTTTAACTTCTTTAATCAAAGTGGTGTCAATGTCTACCATAAAACAAATTTCATCCTTATATTTTTCAACTAACTGTACTGGAATCCTAGTTCTTTTCTGCATTCTCTCTGTTAGGGATTTTTCTTGTGGGTCAAACTTGGCAAGGATATTGGCTTGATTCTCAGTAAATAGATCTCCAAGTTTGCAAGAAAAGCCTAATTGATGAGGATTGGATAAGATCATCCTTATGCTTTGAGCTCCACAGGACTCAGGTGGGTATTGCCTACAAATAGGTTACTATCTTTTAAGTAAACTATGGATCGGTGGATTAGGTTTTCATTGTCATGTTATTGAGTTTATTAGATGTAATTTTATGGAAGATAATTCTGAAGACAACTGAGAAGAACCTATTGCAGAATGTGACTAATGAAACTCCTAGTATGATAACATGAACAATGGCATAAGGGTGATGAGTCCTTCTTTTTATGAGTAAAACTCAAGGAAGGCTAACCTTTGATTCACTCTTCAAGGAATCAACAACTATGGATTGTAAAGCATCAAGGATAGTCCTATTTTTTAGGTACATGAACATGAAATGAAATGGTATTGGTAATGATGAATTTGTGTTTGATGACTGAAAGGTGTTTGAATGACAGAGATCAGATCAGTGCCTAATCCTTTGGGCAAAGAGTCTAACATAAATCAATAGAGGAATTTCTAGGAAATGCAGTGATATGCCTTATAAACCACATACAATTTGGATAGAATGCCTTACAAACTATCTTCTCAATCTAGGTTTGCTACCATCAAGATCTTCCACAGATGTATTCATTCTCTGAAATTGCACATAAGGATTTAATTCTTTCCTTGAAAGAAACTCATGCAACAATTAGATAGCTTCCTTACAACTAGTATGTTCTAGGTGCCTTACAAATAGAGACATACAAGAATAAACACAAAGCAAAGAGACAATAACAGAACCAAGGTAGAAATTGTATTGTATTTCATGGAAGTATATCAATACATACAAGTAAACTCTTTACTCAAAATCATATGATCAATAATCTGCTCTGCAAAGTTTGTATTATCAGCATTTGACCATCAAGAATATGGAACTAGAGAATAGAATCCCTTGGATTGCCAAAGACTGGAACTAGGAACCAAAAATATTGGAAAACCAGAAAGCTAGGAGACCCCAAAAAGTTTTAGAACCCTTACAAAATAAAAAATTCAACACTATATACCCCTGGTTACCTTGAAATCCTACACAAGTTAGGATGCAACAAGCTATGGATAACCAGGGTGAGGGTTAGGGTTTCCACCCACAAAACAATTCAAATAGATCAAAAATTAATATGCTGGAGGGAAAACCAAGCAACCCTGAACAAATAGATCCAAGAACTGATCTTCATTAATGAAAATCTCCTGATTTATACTGAAGATCATGCAAACACCATGCTTATCTGTCCAATTTGTACCCTTGCAACATGCCTCGAGCTTTACTTATGTTCATTTCAAGATGGTATAGGCACCTGCAATCAATCATCAAACCCTCTAGACCACCCTGCAGCAGTCGGCACAACAACTTCATCAAATCCTACCGCTAAAACCATAAATTCTAGTCCTTTATATCGCTGGAAACCCTCCGCAAATTTGAATTTGAATTTCAATGACTATTTTATGGCTCTAGCAGCAAATCGGTGGTCAATATTCAAACTCGAATCAACTTTATATCGTGATCATTCGATCTTCATGTTTCACGGGCTTTAAGTCCTAACTCAACTACTACCTTGGGTTAACCCTAGTGAACATGTGACAAAGCTTTTTCTTATTCGCGAGATGAAACCCCTAACTTGTTTAACTTCAATGAATCAATGAACAAAGGAAAACACTTGACCTTAGTTCATAATTGGTGAACTGGTGACTAAAGGAACCCTCGCCCATTCACAAGAACTTTGAGAGCACCGCTAAATCATTTGGCTACTAAGTGAACATTGCTCGCCAAATCGCTAAGTCTTTAGACCCTTCACCAAAACATCACACTAACCAGCGAACCAAGCAAGCATTTGTCAGAATTGCCAAAAAGATTGAGAAATTTATTGGGCCCGCATCAAGAAGATCGATGATTGTCTCATCTTCGCATAGAGCCAAAAGATTCCATCAGATTATAAGACAACTGTCAGATGGAGAATCTCTCCCTACTCTGACAACCCTCTGACAGGATATGAAATCAATGGTCATCTGATAATCTCATGCATCTGACATATTCCTTAAGAACTTACGCCCGTCGTCGATGCTTTGCAAGTGTCAGGACCCTCTGACATGCCGAAAACCATGTCCCACTGACAACATATCTAGTCTTTCACCCATGGACCAATCACATCTTTCCATATCACGCACACGTAGCAATGGACCCACCGAAAGAAAAGATTACATCACAAAGCAGAATCAATGGTTATCATAAAACCACAAGCCTCTGACAAATTCTATCAGATCTTACGACAACTATTGGATTAACCTTTTTATACTGCTCTAACAGACCTCTGACGTAGAAAAGAATCAACGGCTAGTCTTATAGCCTCATGTGTCAGAAATAACCCTTAAGATCATACATTGGCCGTCGATGCACTACCACTGTCAGAACCACTAAACCTCTGAAATCGTTGGCCCCACTGACAATATTCTGAGTCATTAATACATGGACCAATGAGAAAATGCTGACTAAACACACTTGGCATGTGGATCCATCTGCAAAGAAAGGAAATGTCATAAAAGAGAATCAACAATCGTCGCAAAAGCGCAAGCCTCTGACAAAACCTTTGCACTTTTGCGACAACCATTGGATCAAGATGGTGTCAGAGCCAAGCCCAGGAAAATATAGAGCTGAGGACTTTAGGAAATATTTAATTCACCAGCCACTTAGACTTAGGAAATATTAAACGCAAGGGACCTAGGAAAATTAAAGACCGTCGGGTGATTTAAACCTAGGAAAAATTAAAGGACACGACCCCCCGAGGAGATAAAATAATAAGGCACATGCATTAAAAGGACTTTAAGTGACCCAAAAAAGGTAACATCAAATTAGAATAGGGCCAGGGTTTTTCAAAGTAACGGCTAGATTTTTGAATATTTGCAAGGGTTTCTAGGCCAGAGACCAAGAAAAACACTGCAGGGACCAAGGGAAAAGACTAGGAGCCATGAAAATTTTTCAAGGTGCTAACAGTAGCTCTATCTGGGGATGATGGGTAACTTGTGCCCATGGAAGAATTCATGATTTCTGGGAGAGCAGACCACCCGCAGGAAAAAACATTGGGACCACAAAAACTAGCAACTGAACTAGGGAAGGAGAAACACAATAGGAAAGGGAAATATTTACAGAGATCTACAAAAAAATTTATAACTTTACTTGGTGGCCCCATGCCACCAAAAGAAAACCAATGAACCACTTGAATCAAAAATTTGATTTTCATCCACATTTGTAACCAGAGACTTGAAATTATCTTGATCACCTAGCAGCCAACATATGTGAATTTTCATGGGCCGAAAAATAAAGCCATAATGATCACTGCCCCTGTTCTTCGAGTCATAATCATTACATTCATACTCCAAGAAGTAAGGAACATCATTTACTTCCTTTTGATAAATGGAAACAAAAAATTGATCTAGTAGTGCATCATAAAATAAAGCATGTTGAGCATTATGCACTACTACAAAAATACCTAGCTAAGAAGGACTTGAATCTTCAGATTTATCTTCATGAATTGCCTCAGCCAGTGAGCAACTTGGTTCCTCCCTGATGTCTTCATGAACTGGATCATGAACCAAGTGAAGGTCTATTTCAAAACTTTTGTGATAGGGGAACAACTGATCTGCATCATTATTTTTACCAAAAGAAGTCATGTCCCAACTATTGAAGACAAGGTCCTCAATACTGTTACCATCACTATCATATTTAGCAAAAGAAGGAAAAGGGTATGAATAAGAAACTTGTTGATCACCACAATTTTCATGATAGGAAAAGACACTGTCATGTCCTTCTACCTCTTCTCTTGCAGAGTCACTACATGAGGGGATCTTTGGTGAAAATGGAACATCATAATCACTTTGAACACTCCCCTCATTATCAGTATCAAAGGATAGATCATAGGGGATCTACAAATCAAAGTCCAAAATAGGGGCATACCTCTGCAATTCTTTAGCCAAAAGTGCTGAAATCTTTTCACTGCTTAATGGACTTTGGGCCTTGATATCATCTTCCTCAGCTTCACCCTTAATGTTGCAAATATCATCCCTATCAGGAACAAGGATACTGATTTCTAGCCTTAGATCATCTTGTGTGAAACAATAACTGCAGGAATCATCATTTACATCATACTCAATACTTTGCACTTCACACAAAACATCATCAAACCAGGACAAGAAGCAAGAATCCTGATATTGAAAAGAAGAAAAATTTGCAGACAAAATGGAAATATTATCAACCTCAGATCCATCTTCAACATTCTCATATGCACTAACCTCAAAATCAGCTTCATACTTAATACTTTCTACATAATTAGAATCAACATCAGAAACACTGGCCTCCTCATGATCAACATCAGGAACCACCAGTCTTAGCAATCTTATGTCCTCTAACTATTAGTTCTCCATTTTCATTCTTGCTAATTCCTTCTTGAGAGCAGCAACTTTATCAAAATGATCAACAAACTTAGCTCTCAACACATCCCAAGAAGGGATTGAACATGAAGGCAAGGACAGGAACCACTTCCTTGCACCATTAGAAAATGTCTGCATAAGCAGCCTCATAGCAACATCTTCATGTTCAATATCCATTTCACCAAAAAGACCCATGAGGTCATCTATATGTTGGCTTGTAGAAATAGATCCACTAGCCAGGAATCTAGGCAAGCACTCCTCAATCTCAGTAGGAAACTCATTAGGGGCACCTTCAATGCCATCAAAACAAAAGGGCCTATATTCCTCCATGAGGAACTGCTCACTACTACTCATCCCTTTATACAATGCTCAACACTTGATAGAGAAACATTTCTTTACAACTTATTTTCATAAAGAATAGGGCATATGAAAACCAAAATACTTGGAACTTATGCAGTAGAGATTTTGTTGACTGAAAATAGGGCAGATCTAGAGCTCATCATGTAGCTCCATCAGGTTCTTTACTTTTGTAGAGTCGCCACCTCCTTGCAAAGGAAAATATAGTGCTTTTATTGTAGCTTCTTCCAATCACTCAAAACCTCACTAGGATTTTCACACTGTTTACTAGGGACTGCACTGATCAAATAGAGATTTCAGAGCCACCACTCAACACTTAGTGAGAAGATGTTAGCAAATGCTTTATTTTTATATCTGAATCTTTACCATGGCCTCCCCAGTGGAGTTGCTAATCTGTTGGGGACTCAGATGGGTAAATCAATCTAGTCAACAAAAGATTTTGAATATAACAATATAACTGCAACCAGAGATCCTACACATATAATTCTTCTTTGTTGTTCTCCCCAGCAGAGTCACCAGTCTGTTAGGGATTTTTCTTGTGGGTCAAACTTGGCAAGGATATTGGCTTGATTCTCAGTAAATAGATCTCCAAGTTTGCAAGAAAAGCCTAATTGATGAGGATTGGATAAGATCCTCCTTCTACTTTGAGCTCCACAGAACTTAGGTGGGTATTCCCTACAAATAGGTTACTATCTTTCAAATAAACTATGGATCGGTGGATTACGTTTTCATTGTCATGCTATTGAGTTTATTAGATGTACTTTTATGCAAGATAATTTTGAAGACAGTTGAGAACAACCTGCTGCAGAATGTGACTATTGAAACTCCTAGTATGATAACATGAATAATGGCATAAGGGTGATGAGTCCTTTTTATGAGTAAAACTCAAGGATGGCTAACCTTTGATTCACTCTTCAAGGAATCAGCAACTATGGATTGTAAAGCATCAGGGACAGTCCTATTTTTTAGGTACATGAACATGAAATGAAATGGTATTGGTAATGATGAATTTGTGTTTGATGACTAAAAGGTGTTTGAATGACAGAGATCAGATCAGTGCCTAATCCTTTGGGAAAAGAGTCTAACATAAATCAATAGAGTAATTTCTAGGAAATACAGTGATATGCCTTACAAACCACATACAATATGGATAGAATGCCTTACAAACTATCTTCTCAATCTAGGTTTGCTACCATCAAGATCTTCCACAGATGTATTCATTCTCTGAAATTGCACATAAGGATTTAATTCTTTCCTTGAAAGAAACTCATGCAACAATTAGAAGCTACCTTACAACTAGTATGTTCTAGGTGCCTTACAAATAGAGACATACAAGAATAAACACAAAGCAAAGAGACAATAACAGAACCAAGGTAGAAATTGTATTATATTTCATGGAAGTATATCAATACATACAAGTAAACTCTTTACTCAAAATCATAGGATCAATAATCTGCTCTACAAAGTTTGTATTATCAGCATTCAACCATCAAGAATATGGAACCAGATAATAGAATCCCTTGCATTGCCAAAGACTGGAACTAGGAACCAAAAAGATTGGAAAACCTGAAAGCTAGGAGACCCAAAAAAGTTTCGAAACCCTTACAAAATAAAAAATTCAACACTATATACCCCTGGTTACCTTGAAATCCTACACAAGTTATGATGCAACAAGCTACAAATAACCAGGGTAAGGGTTAGGGTTTCCACCCACCAAAAAATTCAAACATATCAAAAATTAATACGCTCAAGGGAAAACCAAGCAACCCTGAACAAACAGATCTGAGAACTAATCTTCATTAATGAAAATCTCCTAATTTATACTAAAGATCACACAAACACCATGCTTATCAGTCCAATTTGTACCCCTACAACATGCCTCGAGCTTTACTTATGTTCATTTCAAGATGGTACAGGCACCTACAATCAATCATCAAACCCTCTGGACCACCCTGCAGCAGTCGGCACAATAACTTCATCAAATCTTGCTGCTAAAACCATAAATTCTAGTCCTTTCTATCGCTGGAAACCCTCCACAAATTTGAATTTGAATTTCAATGACTATTTTATGGCTCTAGTAGCAAATCAGTGGTCAATATTCAAACTTGAATCAACTTTATATCGTGATCATTCGATCTTCATGTTTCGCAGGCTTTAAGTCCTAACTCAACTGCTACCCTGGGTTAACCCTAGCGAACATGCGACAAAGCTTTTTCTTATTCACAAGATGAAACCCCTAACTCATGTTTAACTTCAGCGAATCAATGAACAAAGGAAAACACTTGACCTCGGTTCATAATTTGTGAACTGGTGACTCAAGGAACCCTCGCCCATTCATGAGAACTTTGAGAGCACCGCTAAATCATTTGGCTACTACGTGAACACTGTTCACCAAATCGTTAAGTCTTTAGACCCTTCGCCAAAACATCACACGAACCAGCGAACCAAGCAAGCATTTGTCAGAACCACCAAAAAGACTGAGAAATTTACTAGGCCTGCATCAAGAAGATCGACGGTTGTCTCATCTTCGCATAGAGCCAAAAGCTTCCATCAGATTATAAGACAACCGTCAGATGGAGAATCTCTCCCTGCTCTGACAACCCTCTGACAGTATATGAAATCAACGGTCGTCTGATAATCTCATGCGTCTGACATATTCCTTAAGAACTTACGCCTGTCATCGATGCTCTGCAAGTGTCAGGACCCTCTAACATGCCAAAAACCAGGTCCCACTGACAGCATATCTAGTCATTCACCCATGGACCAATCACAGCTTGCCATATCACGCACACGTAGCAGTGGACCCGCTGAAAGAAAAGATTACATCACGAAGCAGAATCAACAATTATCATAAAATTGCAAGCCTCTGACAAATTCTATCAAATCTTATGACAACCATTGGATTAACCTTTTTATCCTACTCTAACAGACCTCTGACACAAAAAAGAATCAACAGCTGATCTTATAGCCTCATGTGTTAGAAATAACCCTTAAGATCATATGCTGGTCGTTAATGCACTGCCACTGTCAAAACCACTGAACCTCCGAAATCATTGGCCCCACTGACAATATTCTAAGTCATTAATACGTGGACCAATGAGAAAATGCTAACTAAGCACACCTGGCATGTAGACCCATCTGCAAAGAAGGGCAACGTCATAAAAGAGAATCAATGGTCGTCGCAAAAGTGCAAGCCTTTGACAAAACCTTTGCACTTTTGCGACAACCGTTGGATCAAGATGGTGTTAGAGTCAGGCCCAAAAAAATATAGAGCTGAGGACTTTAGGAAATATTTAATTCACCGGCCACTTAGACTTAGGAAATATTAAATGCAAGGGACCTAGGAAAATTAAAGACCGTCGGGTGATTTAAACCTAGGAAAAATTAAAGGACATGACCCCACGAGGAGATAAAATAATAAGGCACATGCGTTAAAAGGACTTTAAGTGACCCAAAAAAGGTAACATCAAATTAGAACATGGCCAGGTTTTTTCAAAGTAACGGCTAGATTTTTGAATATTTGCAAGGGTTTCTAGGCCAAAGACCAAGAAAAACACTGCAGGGACCAAGGGAAAAGACCAGGAGCCATGAAAATTTTTCAGGGTGCTAACACTCTCCTTGAATTTGATAAAATAATCTTCTATTACCGGCTCAAAATTCTTGTCTAAGTTGTTAATGAATTCACTTATTTGCATTATTACCAGTCGGTCTACATCCCATTCAACATTACCAACCGAGGGAAAATAGTTTTGTAGATATACAAATGTACATACCAAAACTAAACTATATTTGCATGTGTTTGATCTTGCGACTCTAATGGTTCGCATTTTTTCTTCCAATTGTCTCAACATCAACTCAGCTAGGTCGAGTTACAAACTTGTCTTCACAATTTTATGTGCAATATCAATAGCTCTACATGCAACATTTTTTTGTCTACTTGATTGAAATATCTTGTAAGAAATGACATAAGCATCGAATCTCATCTTAGGGTCACTTATGGTGTTAATTCTCATGCCTCTATCATCCCATTCTAGTCTTGATATCTTTTCAATCTCGGTCTTCGACGGGTGTCTTAGGGATTTCACCTTGTCATTTGTTGGATTCCTGGTGACCATATGTATGACATCCTTTGAGATCTTCACATGTTAATCTAGCCACATGTTCCCTTCATGAACTCAACTCATTACAATTCTTATCCATTATGTTTTAAACTCTTTCAAAAAATACAATGCGTTAGTTAACCCTTTTACCTCCTAGTGTATGTTCTTGTCCTTGAGTTTTCCATCAATGCAAAGTTCTTGATAAGTGGCCTAGAACTTGAAGTCACCAATATCTGATATTTTTCAATGTATGTAAGACCTAATTTCTTTCACCAATAGAACCCTAGGTGGTATCGAAGAAAATGCACTTTTGTCATCGGATTGTGCAGCAACTTCCAGATGAAGTTTGTAGTTAGGCTTTGTGTATGTCGAGTTCTTGATCAATGTTACCTTATTTCCTTTCTCTTCCTTAGATTGAAAAGATCATGAAGTCGATGCCATTTTGAATGAAATTTAGGGATTTTGAAAAAACTTCACGCTAGTTACTCGGTTACTTTCTAGACTTCCTGAATCGCTTCCAAATGCTTTGTGAAACACTCAATTTTTCTTGAAATCTTAGAAAAAAGTTACTCAATCTTCACTCTAATTTTCTCCGGTTCACTCTTGAATGCAATGTGATCAAATGAGTTCATTTCCTATGTATTTATAACCAAAACCTTGATCATCTTATGTGTAGTGCATTAAATGTTTTGTCAACTAGTACTCAGTCAACAATAGAATCACTTGGTTATCTCAATAGATACCTCAACTCAGTGAACACTATCAATGTTTGGTTGACTGTGCAACTTGATTTTCTCTAACACTTTCACCAACTGGAAGTTTCTTACTCGGTCCATCTTAGCGGACTATGCTTAATTCAAGTAAATAACATATAACACCCTAGTGCATCTTAATTTAGGCTAATTTGGTATTCATGCAATAGATATAAGGCATTCATCGACTGTTGTGCTTGTTCCATTATTGTCATCAGTTTCTCTATTCCTTATCCTCATGATTCCTTTAATGGTATTATCACTTGCATCAATACTCAGTTCTGGTGCTCGGTCTCTACAGTCTCTGGTTAAATGACCAACCTTATGACAGTGCAGACATGCCATTCCAAAATTTCTCTAGTTTCAAGATTTTCCTCTCCAATGCAATCTCATACAGTTTGTTGCAATATGTCTATTTCTACCAAATGTTGTGTAATTAACCCAAGTGTTGTAATCCCAAGTGTAAGAATTACCTTATATTCTCAGTTGATAGTGCTGGGATTATGGAAAGATAAGTACTGAGAGGGGAGGGGTGAATCAGTACCTTCAAAAATTTTCAAGACTAAAACTTTGTAGGCATAGATAGCATTAACCGACTGAATCCATTGTATGAAACACACATTCAAATATAACTAAAAATGTAATTGCATGTAACCTAATCAATAAGCCATTCATGAAACATCATACACATAACAAAAATATTTTGGTATCGCAGAAACCCTTGTTAGAAGGTAAAAACTATGGTGGGGATGACATCCACAAAGCTTCACTATTGCAGTAACAAAGTATGTCGGTTAAGGCTACAAGATTGTGATAACTTTTGGTGATCTTACCATGTTAGGAGTAACAATAAGATCAACTAGATCTACCTGGTCAAAGGATTTTAACAACACAATGCATGTGTGCACTCGGTTAAGAGATTTAACTAAGAATGGTTAAGTCCACTATGTTAGGAGATTTTGAATCTGCTACAATGATTAAATAGTAACATTACGATGTATCTATAATTACCAACTCAAACTTGCCTGATTTAGATCTATAAAATACCATAAAGATATCACCTTGTAGTGATGTATGTATCCTTATGTTCTTCTTGGTAGCATTGTGTCTGTTCTAAAAAACTGAATGCTTCTCTCAAATCCTTATGTAAAAAACCCCGTCTGATCTTCTGATGTCCTAAATGCAGCTACTCCTTGATGATACTTTATCATAATGACATCTTTACAAATTCTATATCAAACTAACTTAACCTAATTAGGGTTTTAGAATATCTTAGAAAACCTAAGATCAATAGTGAAAATAAATAACCTAGATCTTAAAATACATAGCAATCATCACCAATTTAATGATTACATCTATATTTAATTCTGTTTTGATCTTGGTAAACCATTTTTTGATCGATGTGAACTATTTGCATTGATGTTTGTGTCATTTCAAATTGTTATGTCATTTATTATTTTACTCAATGTTTTCTACATTCATCACTCGGTAATTTACTCGTGCTTAGTTCATATGAATGCTCAGTGACCACTATTCTTGGTACTCTATGATCATCTACCTTAGTAAGAGTACTTGGTCAAAACCATGTTTGGTTAACTTAGAGATCTATTTTTTGTCCTTCTCGGTGTATAGGCTTTATGTATTTTGACTAACTGTCATGTTTGTCTCCTTTACCAACTAAATTATACTAATGATAATCATTAATGCTCAAATAGGAGTAACATTCTCCCCTTTTGGCATTAGTATCAAAACTGTATGTATATGTACCGAATGCAAAAATACTAACTCCCACTTTGTACATACTCTTGGTGTGAAGTACATACAAGCATATATATACATATGATTTCCCCCTTTTTGAAATTAATGCCCAAAATAATGTACTTACAACTTGTCAAAAATATTCTGATGGGTTTTTTTAAAGTAATCTAAGAGGTTTTCCCATTCCTCTTCCAGGTTCTCAAGAGAAATGTGCTCTAAACTGACTCGGGCATGCATGTCAAAAATGTTTTCTAACACTAATATTTTTGGGGTGGCAACTAAGTCCTTTTCCTTATTTACATGTCTCTCCATTATCTTAAGATGGGGAAGCAACTCAACCTGAAGATCCATTATTTGGTCGTTGATTGTATTCTCCTACTTCCTCAAATCAACTCTTAATTGTTGAAGCACTTAAACCTTTGAAAAATGCTTATGAAATGCATTGGGCTCGGTTAAAAGAATTATTTTCACTGACCTATATTTCTTCATCAAGTTTCTTTCACTTTTCACTAAGCTCGGTAGTGAAGTTGTCTACAGTGCATAATTTATACAAAATTTGTGTTACCTACTGAATAATGGTTTCAAGCTTGGTAGTAACCTCTAATAAATTAACCTTATTGATTGCCACTTCCTCACTTATTTTCTTTGCTAACTTTATTTGTAGTTTTTCTTCTGCCCATTCTTCCATTCTCTTCTTTGTATCTACATCAGGGGCATTGATGTGTCCAGTTATAGTATCAAGTTGATCAATGTTGGGAGTTGCCTCATCAACATTGATGTCGGGGACTACTTGCATCAAGATGTCTCTAACTTCCTCTAAAACCTATTTACTTTTGCTCTCCTTTCTTAACTTTGTATGTGCAGCCTTCCTTGTGCATAATTCACCATATCTTCTCAAGGCTTCGGGGTCTAAAGTCCTAGGGTCACATTAAGGAATTTCAATAATTTCATCTAGTGTGACAAGACCTTTACCATGTTTCTTCTTTTTCTTTTTCTCTAGTGTGGGGGATTTTTTGTAAGGCACTAGAGCTTTGTTCTCTATATTTTTCTTTTCTAGCTCGATAGACACACTCTCTTCCTTTTCTTTCCCAATGACTGGTGTCTTGGTGTCTTGTCCTTGGGCATCTTGTTTGGTGTCTTTTGTAGCCATCTCCACATGTGTATTCTTTTCTGGTTCTTTGTTTTTAGCCTCTTTATTCTCAGGCTCATTTGAATCTTTTTTCTCTTCCATACCCTGTCCCTTAGGTGAATCCTTTTGCTGCTCAGGTGTAGAGCCTTCTGGTTCCTTTTGTGTAGCAATCTCAATTGCTTGAACCAATATAGGTAAGTCACCCGATATATCAACTATTTCTTCCTCACTAGGTGCATTCTCCTCAGTGTTATCTGCAGCAATGTTTATGTCCTCATCATCATGTACATCATCAGGATCTTTGTGTGTGATGTCCTCAATCAAAACATCATTTGTCTCGGTGGTTACTAGTTGTTCAAGAGCATCATGTTTATATTCTTCACTATATCTGACCGGGTAAAATTACATAGCATAAGTATCATCTGCTATCTCGGTATCAGATGTGTATTGGATCCTTGGTGTCTATGTCTGCATCATCCAAGTAAACTCCTTTTCCTTTCTTTTTGTCTTTTTTCTCAGGAATGATAGCTAGTGCAAGTTGATCAGATTCTTCCCTAGCTTTCAAAATTGTGGTCCTTAGAAGCTTTCTATTTTCATCAACTACCTCAAGGTTGCCTGCCAAGATATCAAGGGCTCTAATCTTCATCAAAAAGAGTTTGGAGTATTTCTTCATCAGTTCATCTATCTTGGTAATAGATAGAGTAGGCATAGCCAAAATCAATGAGTGTTCCCTCATTTTCTTCTCTATGTGCACGACATATGTCCACCTGGCTGACACTTTCTCATATAATTCCCTAGGAACATACCTAGAAAATTCAATAGGTACTTTCTTAAATTTTATCATGATTTGAATGATAGCTTCTTCTATTTTCTCTTGATCCTCAGTAGTCATAAATACATATCGACCCATCTTAGGGTGAGAAAGTCCACCCATTGCCTTGATAATTTTAATTAACTCATCTACGGATAAACTTTTGTTTACAACAACATTGAATTTACCTTTATCATCATCTTCATCAATATCATCTTTGATCTTGTCAATCTTCTCCTCTTCTTAGGTTGCTCAGAGTTGACTTGGGCACCTCTCTTTTTCTTCTAATATGTTTTAGTGGGAGTTGGCCTTGTTATTTTTGTAGTTCCTTTCTTCAAGGTCGGAGAAGAATCTATTGAGGATCTTTTCCTTTCTCTTATAGGTGTTTCTTCTTGTTTCCTCTTCCATGTGGCCTTTACCGGTGCAACTTGAATATCCTTATCTAACTCGGTCTCCTCCTGATGTTCACTATTGCCAATTAACAGTTGTTCCTTGGTTGCTTCTTCAACTAGAATATTTTCTGATTCTTCTCCTTCTTCTGCATTATATCTGAATTGTTTCGCTAGTGTTTCCATTATCTTCTTGGATTTTCTACTAACTTTTACTCTAATTAGATCCATCTTTATTCTTAATTTAGTCTCTTCATAGGTTCCGAACCTAGTAGCTTTTGGATCTTTGGGCTCGGCCAACAATGCCAAGTTATTGACCTAGAAGCTCAATCAATATCTATTTCATAGCCCATTGGGGGTAACCAAGCAATCCTCGATTCAATTGCCTTTATTAAAGTAGTATCGGTATCCACTAGGAAACATATATCTTCTTTATATTTTTCTACCAGTTGAAATGGTATCCTTCTCCTTTGGTGCATTCTATCCTTGAATTTTTCAAAGTAAACATCCATAACACTAATAAAATTTTGACCTAGACTTTGTATAAACTCATTGAATTGCATAATAACTGGTTAGTTGACATCCCAGTCAACATTACCGACTGATGGAAAGAAATTTTGCATGTAGGAAAATACATAGACCAGTAGAGAACCGAACTTACAAGTGTTTATCTTTGTTGTCCTAATAGTTCTCATGTTCTCCTCTAGTTGTTTCAGTAGAAGCTCGGCGAGGTCAAATTGAAAACCCTACTTAACAATCTTATAGGCAATGTATACGGCTCCATAAGGTACACTGTTTGGCCTACTTGATTGAAATATCTTGTAATTGACAATATAGGCTCCAAACCTTGTCTCTGGATCAATGATTGTATTAACTCTCATACCTCTTCCATCCCATTCTACTCCTATAAGCTTCTCGGTCTCAGTCCTCGGTGCACTCCTTTTGGCTTTAACTTTATCAGTAATGGGGTAACCAATGACCGCATGTATGATGTCCTTGGTTATTTTGATAGGTTCATCTAGCCATAATTTCCCTTCATGCACTCAGCTTAGAACAACCCTAATCCACTATGTCTTAAATTCCCTCGAGAAATATAGGGCATTCATTAGTCCCTTCACCTCTAGGTGTTTGTGCTCATCCTTGAGCTTTCCATTCACACTCAGCTCCTAGTAAGTGGATTGAAGCTCAAAATCTCTGATTTCATCGATTTTGCAGTGGATGTATGCATAAATGTCTTGCACCAACAAAACCCTAGGCAGTATACTGGAAAACGTGCTGACTTGATCAGTCTATGATGTAATTTCAAGATGAAACTTGTATTTTGGTTCATCATAGGTCGCAGACTTAATCAATGTGACCTTCTTATCACTCTCAGACTTTCATTTCATGACCTTGGATGAAGACACCATAGTTCCTCAAATTTAGGGTTTCATAAATATTTCTATAAAACAACTTGGCGGCTGAGGAACTTACTTTAGGTCGTGATAAACTCTCTCACAATTTCTTTAAATCTCTGCTAAAAGCTCTATAAATTCTTTGCTCAAATTTTCTCAAGTCACTCTGGTTCTTCTCATGATCGTTGTGTGATGAAATGACTAAGTTTGTTGCTTTTTTATACCAAAAATCTCTTTTCCCGCTCAAAATTTTGCCTTAAATGCTTTACCTACCATAGCTTGGTAAACATAGTTGTGCTCGGTTTACACTATAAAAAATTTATCTCAGTTAACACTTATATATTACTCGATTGGTACCACAACTCGGTTAACCTTGCCAGTATTCACCGACTAGCAAACATTTACTCGGTCATTCTTTTACCGACTATACACAAATTAAGTTCTAAACATGTAATCCCACAGTGCATCTTCTTTCATGTTGATTTGGTGTGCATTCACTAGATATAAGGAACTGTTGTAGAATATAACCGATTGAAATTCAATTCCATATATACCTTCATTGTTTAGGTGGAGGTGGTGATATTACCCAATCCAATGGATGAGGTGTCACCAACTACAGTGCTTGATCCAGCATTGTCATTTCATGCTTTTCTCCACATTTGATTTCTTATCCTCATGATTTATTCAATTGTATTGCTATTTGTATTTGTATGTATCTCTGGTGCTCAGTCTCTGTAATCTTTTCTCAAGTGACCGACCTTGTGACAGTGCAAACATGTCATTCCAGTACTTTTCCAATTATGAGATCTTCCTCTCCAGTTCTTTCTCATGCAATTTACTACTACAGGTCCATACCTGCCACATGTTGTGCAATTAACCCAAGTCTTGTAATCCCAAGTATATGCATTACCTTTCCTTCTTGGTTGATATGATTTGTTCCATTCTTTCGGTGGCTAGACTTGCTTCATTTTTGTCATGCTTTCCTATGACATGTGTCCATGCATGTTGCAAGTGCGATAATGTTTCTCAATATAAGGTTTCTTAGGTGTCCTATTCAACTTTGATCTGCACTCATGTGCCTGATGGCCATACTTATTACAATTATATTAATAACCATTAAATTTAGGAATACCTTTTGTTTTGCTTCTACAAACATTTGATGCATGGTCCAGTTTTCTACAATAATAACGTGATAGCTTCTTTGGCCTTGGATTAGCATAGGCATTCTTCTATTCAGCTTGTCTTAATGACTCTCCCTTCTAAGTATAGCCTAAACTAGTTGTGTTATCAAGTCTTTTATGACTGTTCAGAAATTCATCCAATCTTTTAGTACTGTCTTCATCTTTCTTGATCATCTCATTATGTTGTTGTATCTTTACCTCATTTTTCAGTCTTTCATTTTCTTCTCTTAATTCACCAATGTCTTCTAATTTCCTTGTAAGCTTACTATTTACTCGGTTGACTTCTTGACTTATGACAACCATCTAATTAGAGATTTCAAAGTGATTCTCGGTGAGGTCTCAGTATCTCAGATTCCTTCTCTTGCAACTTATCAATCATTTGCCTCCTATCTTCAATAGCCAAATTTAGTTATTGTTCTTCTTGCCTTGCATTGTTCTGATATCAGTCATTTTGACCATTTGTGTCTCTTGACCGATCTGTAGTTCTTTCACTTTTTTAGTAAGATGTAGATTATTTTCAGATAGATCTGATATGGTTCCTTCAGATGCATCAGATATGCTACCAGATCTAGATCTAGATACCTCAAATGGATCATCTAACTCTTCTTCATGATAATCAATCTCATTACACCGAAGTGCCATATCCTTCCTCTTAATTAGTATCTTCTTTGGTTCTTCTTTGGCTTCCTTGAATTTCTCAATATAGATTTGCATCTATAATCTTTGATTCTCAATAGTCTTATCAAGCTTATACGTTTCCATCTTTTAGATCTTTTCTCTTCAGTGATTAGACTTTTCAAAACAAGAGAACCAAATCTGATACCAATTGTTGGGATTATGGAAAGGTAAGTACTGAGAGGGGAGGGGTGAATCAATACCTTTAAAACTTTTCAAGACTAAAACTTTGTAGGCATAGATAGCATTAACCGACTAAATCCGTTGTATGAAACATACATTCAAATATAACTAAAAATGTAATTGCATGTAACCTAATCAATAAAACATTCATGAAACTTTATATACATAACACAAATATTTTGGTATCGCAAAAACTTATGAGAGCCAATTATAACCTATTTAATGCCCTATTTTAATCCATCTTACGCACTTTCCTACTCCATTTATAATCCATTTCATTCCATTTTACCATTATAACATTGCATATAGTTTAATATAATTAAGTAGTATTTAATATTGTTTTGGGATTAAACTATGGAAACTACATTAATTGATTTCTTTTACTAATATTTATAATTGCAGCATGTTCACTAATGGGTGTAGATGTTCCTGTCACCTATTTCATACTTTCTTCCTGTCGCATGTTGAATAAGAACTAATAACACTATCTACCATTCACTTTCCCTCCAATCATTGAAGGATACAATGTAATATGGAACCTTCTTGATATGTACCACATGGAGGAGAAGTTGGCATGGGCATCATCAATCTATCCCTTTGATATGCATTGCATAATCACAGCCTAAATCTCTTTATTGGGAGATGGATATTATGGCATGGTTGCTGATTGTACACTATTGGTTACCCTCCTTTGGCTCATTTTGCAGATATTTTACCCACGTTGGTTTCTCTTCCTCATACTCATTATGGACAATGCAAACTTGTGCAAGCTGCATTCTCTAACTGCATAATGACCTTCAGTTTTCATTTGCTAGTATTCACATGACCCAATATCCTACTATATCACATGGACCAGAATGTGCTATACCATGAATCAACAATGAAAGAGGACAATATTGTTCCGATTGCCTATTCTTGGCACATAATATATTTATGTTCTATGCCATATACATTCTACCTATACTTGCATGAATCACGTACAACTAGATTTGCTCCATATTTGTACACTGTTACAACTGAACTGTTTTCAAAACCATAGCTCAGAAGCAATGGAGGGAAATAAGATTTGGATTAATATCAACCATCACATGGGATGTGGACAGGAAGCACACTGATCCGATTCTTCTTATATTTATAACCATTTCAAACCTGTGGTTCCACAAATATGGTTGAAGACAACATTATTCTACATTGCATGATAACAACAAATTGCTAATTTTTCACGATGCAGATTTCTGTTAGAGATTGGTTATGTAATGTTTATTCTTTCTTAAGCCTGCAGTTATAAACTTATTAGCCTACGTATATATAAAGCAGCCTAATGAAGATTGGAATATAGAGTTTTCGGCAGGAAGAAACTGTTGTACGCAGCTCTGGATTGCACTATTTTGAAATAAATAAAAACATTAGTTTGTGCATGGTTGCAGCAGTGTAGAACTTGATTATTCTCTATCCACCATGCAAGCCAGGAGTAAGGGCCCGCTCCATGGTGAAACACGGTGATGTATTTCATTAGTGTGTGTATTCTATTTGTATAAATTTATATTCCTTGCTTAGACTGTCATTACAGTAGATCTTCATGTTTATATCAGTTTGTGATTTTTAGATCAGCAATCCAGTAATTAGAATATAATATAGAAATAATTTCATTACTGTTTTATATATAGGTTATTTTCACTATTATTTTTATTTCAAGAAGATAGTTTTGTTTCTGATCTTTGTAGCATCAGGAAGTGACAGTTCCTGTCACTGCACCCATTTTGATTTCCTGTAGATTTAGTTTTGAGTGTTTTAGCTGCATTCATAAACCCTCATCTCACAACTATCATCCCTTGATGGCATACTGCTCAGACACCTTTTGCAAGCTTACACTCTCGGATTGACACGAATAGACCAGCTAAACTTCATTATAAATCATTAATTCTTTTATTATTATTCACCCCATTGTTGGCCTATCAAAAACCCTTATTAGAAGGTAAAAATTACGGTAGGTATGACACCCACAAAGCTTCACTACTATAGTAACAAAGTATGTCGGTTAAGGCTACAAGATTGTAATCACTTCGGGTGATCTTACCCTATTAGGAGTAACAATAAGATCAACTAGATTTACCTAATTAGAGGATTTTAACAACACAATACATGTGTACACTTGGTTAAGAGATTTAACTAAGAAAGGTTAAGTTCACTCTATTAGGAGATTTTGAATCTGCTACAATAATTAAATAGTAACAATTAGATGTATCTATAATTAGCAACTCAAAGTTTCCTGATTCAGATCTATAAAATACCATAAAGATATCACCTTGTAGTGATGTATGCATCCTTTTGTTCTTCTTGGTAGCCTTGTGTCTATTCTGAAAAACCAAATGCTTCTCTCAAATCCTTAAGTCAAAAACCATGTTTGATCTTTTGATATCCTGAGTGCGGCTACTCCTTGATGATACTTTATCATAATGACATCTTTACAAATTTTATATCAAACTAGCTTGACCTAATTAGGGTTTTATAATATCTTAGAAAACCTGAGAGCAACGGTGAAAATAAATAACCTGGATCTTACAATACATAGGAATCATCACCAATATAATGATTACATCCATATTTAATTTTTTCTCGATCTTGGTATATAATTTTTTGATCGCTGTGAACTATTTTCCTTGATGTTTGTGCCATTTAAAACTACTATGTCATTTCCTATCTTACTCAGTGTTTACTACATTCATCACTCAATAATTTACTAGTGCTCAGTTTATATGAATGCTCGGTGACCACTATGCTCGATACTCGGTGATCATCTAGCTCAGTAAGAGCACTCAGTCAAAACCATGTTCGGTTAACTTAGAGATTTGCCTTTTGTCCTGCTCGGTGTATAGGCTTTATGTATTTTTACTGACTGTCTTGTTTATCTCCTTTACCGATGTCTTGTTTTGTCCATTTGGTTTCTAGACTTGATTCATGTTTGTTCTGCATTCTTGTGATATATGTCCATGCATGTTGCAAGTACAACAATGCTTTTCCATGTTGTGTCTCTTAGGTGACTTGTTTAGCTTTAATCTACACTCATGTGTTTGATGTCCATTCTTATTGCAATTATAACAATAACCATCAAATTTAGGAGTAGATTTAGGAATACCTTTTTCTTTGCTTCTATGGACATTTGATGTGTGACCTGGTTTTCCACAATGATAGCATGAGAGCTTCTTTGCCTTGTATTTTCATAGGCATGCTTTTGGTTAGCTTGTTTTGATGACTCTCCTTGCTCAGTATAACCTAAACCAGTAGTGTTGTCAAGTCTTATTTGACTGTTTTGAAATTCATCCATCCTTTTGGTACTTTATTCATATTTTTTTATCATCCCATTATGTTTTTGTTGAATCTTCACTTCATTCTTCAGTCTTTCATTCTCTTCCCTTAATTCACCAATATCTTCCAATCTTCTAGCAAGCTCATTATTTTCTCAATTGATTTCTTGACTCATGACAACCATGTGATTGGAAATTTCAAAATGACGCTCGGTAAGCATTAGTATTTCATATTCCCTTTCTTCCAACTTTTTAGTCATGTATCTTCTATCCTCAATAGCCAAATTCCTTTCTTGTTCAGCCTGTCTTGCATTGTTCATGACATCAATCATTTTTACCATTTGAGTCTCTTGTCCAATTTGCAATGCATCCATTTGTTCGGTAAGGTGTTGATGCTTTTCAGATAGATATGATATGGCTCCTTTAGACGCATCAAACATGCTTACAGATCCTTTAGACACTTCTTCTATCCCCTCTTCCCGATAATTAGTCTCATTGTACCGAAATGTCAGTTCCTTCTTTTTGATCAGTAAATCTCTTATTTTTTCTCTTGCATCCTTAAGTTGTTCCATGAGAATCTGTATCTCCGATCTATGATTTTCAATAGTCTTATCAAGCTTATACCTTTCCATGCTTAAGATCTTTTCTCTTCAGTGTTTAAACTTCCTCAACAAGAGAACTAGCTTTGATACCAATTTTTGAGGTTATGGAAAGGTGAGTTACTAAGACGGGAGGGGTGAATCGGTAACCCTAAAAACTTTTAACTCAATCCTTGTAGAAATGTCATTCATTAACTGATTGTAGAATTTGCATTCATCATACATTCAATAACATAACTGAAATGTAAATACTTGTAGACTAATCAAATATGCATACATGAAACTTCATACACATAACACATGTATTTTGGTATTGTAAAAACCCTTGTTAGAAGGTAAAAACTGCAGTAGGGATATAACCCACAAAGCTTCACTACTGCAGTAAATAAAGTTATCGGTTAAAGCTACAAAGATTCATCACTTTTGATGATCTTACCCTATTAGGAGTAACAAAAAGATCAACTAAATCTACTTGGTTAGAGGATTTTAGAAAAACTCTTCAAGTGTGCACTCGGTTAAGAGATTTTACATAAGAGTCTTAAGTCTACTCTGTTAGGAGATTTTATCTGTCACAATTGCTAGAGAGTAATAGTGAAATGTGATTTGATGATAGTAACTTACTTGCTGAATAACAGATCCATTAAGTGCAATAAAGAAATCACCTTATTGTGATGAATGTATCCTTCGGTACTGCTCGTTATCCTTTGAACTATTTTTGATAAACTAAATACTTTGTCAATGCTTCAACATAACCCTGTCAGATCTTCAGATGTCTCCCAATGGCGGCTACTTCGTATGTCTGTGTTCTCATGATAAAACTGACATCTTTACAATGCTTTAAATCATAATAATTTGACCTAATTAGGATTGTAACAATATCTAGGAAACCTAATACCAATGGTCCAAGTGAATAACCTAGATCATCTTTACATAGGAATCATCAATCATTAAATGATTACATTCGTATTTAGTATTTACCTTGATCTTGGTAAACCATTTTCTAGCTCGGTAAAAAGTTATTCACCTTGAATTATGTGTCATTCTAAACTCTTATGCCAACTTTGGATTACTCGGTAAATATTGTGTCTCTGCCTCGGTATTATACTAGCGCTTAGTAATCTCGTGTGCTCGGTGACTACTGTACTCTATAATCTCTATGCTTGATGACTACTCTATAGTTATGACTGACTGAACTGTCTTGCTCTATTTATCAACTATATAGATGAATGATACTAATGACAACTCTTAATGCACTTAGGAGTAACACTTTTACCTCATTCCTGTAAATATGGAGGAATCTTGCAAGCGAATGTTCATTCCATATATTAGGTAAATAATTCGTGCATATTTTCATTGAAAACCTAATCAAGAAATTTTTGTTTGATCTTGAAGTCCAATGCTCAAACACATTTGATGAGGTTATTGATAAGGGGGTTTCTATTGAGAATGCCCTAATCACAAAAGGATTTGTAAAGATTCAAAAAGAGTTCAATGATATTTACCACAGTAAATCAAATGATAAATCAAAATTTTGGTCATGAAACAAGAATATTACAAATTATGGTGCTACGGACACTAAAGTGGTCAATGAGGCTCAACTTTTCATTAGCCTTAAAGGACCTTCAACCCCAAATATGAAAACAACCAATTAGTTACACTATAATAAAAATTAGTAAATGTAGCTCAAAATAGTGCACAACACCCTAAGACATAAATTCACACCATTAGGGGAATCTATTTAATTAAATCCAAGAAAATAATCTAGACCAATTCTATCACACTTCTAGCAGTAAAGCACTATGAATCAAGACACCTTAAACCATCCTAGTGGAATGATAATGACTTATGTGAATATCATAAGATGAAGGGATTGAAGACCCCATGTTACTATAAACTAACTTAGAGCATTATCCAAGATTTATAAACATTGATCATACAATTTTCAAAGATCCTTACAAAATTATGGAAAAGGTAAAGCCTCCAGTTTAGGGATCAATTATGACAACAACACCAATTATACTAATGTTTCCTATGAATACATAGTCAAACAAATTCAATAGGCTGACAATCAGGTTTCAACCATCTCCTTTAAGAATAAAAGTCTTGATATTATTGTCGCAACATGTCGATCTAAATTGACTTTTCAAGTGGCCACTTCAAAGTCATAGCCTACAAGTCAATACAATCTCTTATAACACTTAGTCAAAACACCTACCCAAATATTCAACCTTGAGCTATTGCACATATCCCAAAATCACAAGGTGGTCTTAGACAAGTTTTAGGGAAATTTTCATATTCCTTTTATAAGGAATTTGCATCATGATTAGTTTGGGTAGGGTTATATACTTTGTTATTTCAGCTCATGCCAAGTAGTTGTAATTCCCCTTTTTTACAGATATTCACCTCACTTTGGCATTTGTTCATGTTATAATTTTACATCATGATTGTGTTCAAATAGGATAAGGGTGTACCTATTTTTATAAATACATTTCAACCTTTCCAACTATATTATCATAATGTCAATAAAAGTATTGATACATAACATAATGCAATAATACATGTTATAATTTCTCATAGATGATCATTCAACCTAAGACCTAATGCTTATAATCCAATAAAAACAAATGTGAAATGAATAAAGAATTTCTATATACAACATTATGGAGCATCACTAAAATGGGTAATAACTAATATATAAACATCTTGGATCCATGAATCAACAAAATAAAATGGAGAGAAGGAGGATTATAGCTCCTAAACAATCATAGTCAAGAGGTGAGTTAGCTTAGTCTGGCTGAGATAACGGTGGTCTTGAATAAATAGAGGCGGGTCCTAACTACCATCAATGTTGGATGAGGTAGTGGTGGTATTTGTGTACTTCAAGTCAATGCAAACACATCATTAATAGCCACCTTGAGATTAATTAAATAGTCATGATACCATGAGTAAAATTACTATTTAATAGGTGCAATATTACACCTAGGAAGGGCAATATCCTATTTGAAGTATAAAACACACACTAACAACTCATTTAAGTATAACTTAGGAGGAAATAAAATTGGTCTTGGCAACAAGGTTGTATTAGGTGCCTTTGTACAATGCATCCCTCAAAGGAGAAAGAGAGAATCCCCTTATAAGAGAGGAATATGATGAGAAAGACTAGGTAGGTCTACAAATGTGATGTCACATGTGCTAGTGGTGAATTGTTGTCTATAAATGTTGAAGAGAATCTATGCTTGTCTAGCAATATTTCTCAAGTCAAAAGGATAAATAAATCCAAATCTAAAAGAAAAACTCCTTCCACTTTAGAAAAGATTATGTGAAAAGAAAATACTATATTTGTACTTTGAAATCTATACAATGGCCCCCCATTTTGGTGATGAGTGGTGCCAAGATTATACCAAGAGTTCTAGGCCTCACTAGTGACGATAACAACTCAAGAACAAGTGGGAAATGATATACATATATGCTAAAGAAGCAGTAAATGCATGTGGAATATGAGTTCAAATCATATTATAGATACACTACTCATTCCATAAAATTTTTACTTTAAGGAATTAATAGACGCCCTTAATGAAGAGTTTGTGAACTTTCTAGAAGCAATATGTGATAGTGGAATCTCAATGCATGTGATGTGATTACATTGTACATCACATAAGATGTCTTGCTACAAATAATTATTGGAGCAACTCAAAACTCTATAGTATTAGAAAGAGGTGATGGTAGAACATGATGTATGCCGTGTGACTGTATTGCACATTGCATAAACTATTTACATCTATGGTGTGAGTATGAATGAATCTTTTGGAGTAATACGATGACCAATTGCTATTTTAGTTTCATCCACATGTGTAAGATTCTTTAAAGGTAACATGACAACCTATTGGTCGTTTCAAGATCTCTATATAACTGCATGATTATGGCCATGAAAGCAATAAGGAAATGAATGTGCTCTATGTGATGTCAGATGTCCTTATAAACTATAAGACCTATTAGTATGTAGACTATGTCCTTGTCGTTTCACTATGCACATTTCAATTTATGATCTTTTAGCTCAAAATCAATTCCAAAGAAGTAGGGCAATAGATCATTGCTCAAGGTAGCGATTCTTTATTCCTTTCCAAGTTGAATGGTTCCCTTTCTTAAATGTGGCATTTTAAAAGAGTGAAATAAAGTCTTAAAAACATGTTTGTGTATGTGCTAGAATGTTGGCATTTCATATTAATTTATTTATAACATGAATGTATTACATGAATCTATTATAATCAGCATAATTACAAGTCTAGAAGCGTGCGTAAGAGTTCAAAATAAGCATACTTAATATGCACATTTTGAGAAAAGGACAAAATAGTGAAGGGGACTATGTGACATGGACAAATGAGAAGAGAGTTGGTTACATAAATGCATAGATTAATTACTCCGCGTAATACTCTTTCAAATTCGCCCCACACAATAAATATGGCAACAGAAACCATTACTAGAAGCGGCTCGACCAATCTTGTCATACACTTCGTACGAGACTTTATAAATGCATGCCACCTACATATTCAATTTCACAATCTACTCTAAATAATTCTTGGACAAAATGGTGTATATGAAACTTCAAGCGTGTGGGCTCCAAATCTTTCTTCTTTTAAAAATTAGATTGATGTGTTTCTATTATGGGGAAAAAATTAGTTGAATGGCATTATGGTCAAGGATAATATATTAGCATTTTTCATAAACAATAACTTTATTTATAATCTAATGTTTATGAGTAACCATAGAATTATAAATGAATAAAGAATTTATATATTAGACATTACAAGGGTATGATTATAAAATGTAAATGATAAATATATTAGATCTTTTGAAATTATGAATCAAGGAGATGATATAAGCAAAGAGGTAAGAGTTTTAATTTCTCTTTCACTTCCAATCAAAAGGTGGGTTAAATTATTTTAACTAAGACAAAGGTGACCTTGACTAAAGAGAGGTGGAACTTAACTATCACCAATCATAGTTTGTTGAGGTAATGGTGCCATGTGTGTACTTCAAGTCAAGGTGAATGCATGTCATTCTTAGTTATATAGGAATAACTGAATATTTATTACATCTAAAGTAAACTTAATGAATAGGTATAATATTACACTTAGGATAAACAATATCTTGAGTGAAGTATAATATACACACTAACAATACATTCCATAATTAGAGAAGCATAACATTTAAACTATGTTCTCTTTGTCAATTTATTTAAATTAAAATAGATTTAGCATTGGTTTATAGGTGTAACTAAACTCCAAATTGTAAAGGTTTGTTTCCATCTAAAACCATATAGAAGTTTGCTTACCTGCTCAAGTCACCAAGTGTGCAAGTGAAACAATCCACAAAATACATGACTACAATCATAAATAATTGACAATCCACAATTAGACCCCCTTTGACCCATGCAGATCTTAGAGAGATCTTCATAGTGATTCCAAACAATCATTTAAGAGGTCATAAGAAATCAACATTAAACTCCCAATAATTTACAATGATCCCACATGTTGCTCATTATATGTATTATATCCATAATATGGATATATCACAGTGATTGATGATCAGGGTAATTTGTATTCATTCATCACGATTACAACATAGTTTATAATAGTTTGATATACATATTCACCTATGTTATACTAGCCCATGAAATGCTCCTTCAATTCATCCCACACATTCATGAATCTCAAAGATTATTATAGGGTAGGTTTAGACTCTAAAGAAAACCCTATAGTTTAGTCATGTTCATAATCAATAATCCATTATTTTTTATTAAAAAGAAACAAAGCAAGAGTGTTTTCCCTTACAAACAAGACCCGAAGTCCAAATAGTTGTCAAAGGTACTTACAAATACTAAAGAGATGATAAATAGCTCTTAAACTGTCAACAACATAGGGTTGTTAAATAGTTGTAAAACAAAAGAAGACACTAAGATGAAGGTAGAGGACCAAAGGGGTCATGTGACATAGACCATTGAGAAGCACAAAAAAAGATGTCTTAGTTAGAGCTTAAAGGGGGATGTTAGATACACCTGTCCCAATATTGCCCGAGGAAGTCAAATAGGTCCAAATCTGCAGGGGTTACAAACCTTTGTTGCAGAAGCACCAGCGTGGTGGCACTACCCCTAATGACCTACAAACTATAGTGGGTGACATAGGCCATGTAATTTAATGATGCCTCTCTCTGAGCTTTCATATTGCCATATTCCTCCTACAACACTTTCACCTTCTCATGTAGGTCTTTGATCTCGTAGATCAAATTAGTACATCCATAGAAAAAAGATTTGGATCCAATAAATTCACCTTCTTCCCCTTCTTCTGCTTCGTTATTTTGGAAGCTATTATAAATATGGGCATTTGATTTTGTATCTTCTCACTGTTAGTTAGCTGCAAGGGCCCCGATGGAGCCAACACTAATGATCTAGCAAGTATTGGGTCCCAGGAGACCCCCTTTCCCCTTGATTTGTGGGTGTTGGTATGCTCCTCCTCAAAAAATTTAGCATCCACCTGCCAATCCATCTTCATTTTTTCATCTCCATCCAGGTAGTCTACCTCCATTTCTTTGCCTCCAACCTGACAAACTTGATTCATCATGGCTGCACCTAGGACCCTCTTTTTTCTCCTAGTATAAGTTAGCATAAAACACGACCCCATTCTTGTTTTTGTAGTGCAAGTCTGGCAATGCATCGAGCATGCATTTTTACTTTCAAAAGGGGGAAGTGCATGCAAACTTGATTCATCAATAATCCAATTTATAATGGTACCCTAAATATAGTTTCCATATTAACCATTATTAAGGCTACTCCCAAATTAAAGGAATAAGATTATATATCTTTAATTGTTAACCTAAGTCCACTTCTAATAATAGTAGAAGAGTATTATAAACATTTAATACTCTTTAATTAATATATATCTCTTACTCGTGTATAATGGACCCAAGTTTTCAAGTTATATATATTTAAAGATGAACTCATGATATTTAATTATTTTATTTTGAATGAATAGTATACAAGAATGCAAGAAGGTATATATCCTACATTTACCTATAGCATCCAATTACATTAAGGTTTTTTCTAATATGATGGATAATTTCAAAAGGCACTTTATTGCAAACAAGCATACTGCTTTACATATTTCTATGACATAGTACATATTTAGCACGATGGTCAATATTGTCACTAGATAATAAAAAAACATCTGCATATTAAATGTCGTACCTCTACATCTGATGACTATAATATATACACTAGATAAACATTAACATTATAAAGCTAAAAATATTAAATAAGTGTTACAAAAGTACTTCACCTAACGAGCCTCATTGGGTCTTGCTTAGGCAACCTATTAGTGAGTCTACATAGTTCTATAAGCAACCCTTATGGGTCCAAACAAGCAAGGCTTAGACCTTAATGATTATCATACACATCTACCTAAGTTACAAGGTATATGTACAGATTTAAACCTTGATACAAAAGTAAGATCTAAGAGCCATTCTAGATCATACAAAGAATGTAAGGTTGCAAATTTCAATCTCATAATTACAAACATAGTGAGACCATCAACACACATAATTATTATAAGGAAATTATGGTAGAAAAAAATAATTCCTACACTAACCTTCAGGGGAAGGTGATGAAAAACTTTCCCAAATCATTACAATGGTTACAAAAATATAATACAAATAATTTAAATAACATGCATACTACAACTCAGTGATTTACATCGGTAAAACTCTTTTGGGAGAAAAACTTGCACTCCAAAATCCACACAATATATTATTCAGAAATCAATAACGAATTAAAATATACTTCCAAAGAAAGCTTCTTGCAAGAGTATCACCAACTAGAGATTCATAGGTAACAAATAGCTACATCAATCTTATACATACCCTCCATCTTACCCACCTAATATATATGAGATTCAATACATTAAATCGTTAAATTATAGTATAAAATTATGAGCTAAAAACCACTTATAAATCTGTGCCCATTTTATCTCCAATCAAATATTCCCTATGACGTGTCTAACCACAAACCAACATATTTAACTCCCTTTTCTAGCTCATTTATGTGTTCAACACATTTTTACATTTCCTATTTTAGGAGACCAAACATTTAGAGGCCATAAATTTTAAATTGGTGTCAGATTGATGAACCCTTTGAAGTGTGAAGCTTGGAATGTTCTTTATCACATAGTAGCATGCTATGCTAGTTATGCACATTTTTAGGCCATTTTGGAGCCTCTAAACCCTTCAAAATTGAACTCATAATTTTTTTTAGCTACTTAAATAAAGGAAATTTTAATATCTTTAAAACTAAAAATGAACTTATAATGAAAATTTGTTGGCGTGCTTATCTAGCCCATCTGAACCTTTGTGGAAATATTAGGGAAAATCCATGCTCAAATCAAATCTTACTAAAAATATTAACCAAATGTAAATGCAAGGTTGAGAAACATTTTTCTAACAATCTCCCACTTTTTCAACACCTTGCAAGAGAAAAGGGACTATCTACACCATAGTTCAATTGCTAGGGGCCATGAGGCCCATGGATTCCAAACACCATTTGAAACTCTTTGTTCTCACAACCTTAGTTAATGAATCTATAATATTCATTAGTGTCTCTACCTTAACCAACTTCACCCTTCCATCCTTGATTGTGTATTGACAAAATGATAATGAACATCAATGTACTTGGTCCTGGCATGAAAATTTGTGTTCTTCGCTAGAAAGATTGTACTCTAACTATCACAATAAACTGTCACTACTCTTTGTTTTATTCTAATATCTCAACATAGTCTCTTAAGCCAAATGGCTTATTACAAGCATGAGTAGCTATCATATACTCAACTTCAGTAGTGGACAAAGAATTTACATCTTGTCATCTACTCATCCAACTAATTACACCACCAAATTATGTAAACACATAAGCACTAGTGGATCTTCTACTATCACTATCACCCACCCAATCTGAACCCACACTACCAAAAATCTAAAGGGAAATTTTGTCTCCTATCATATTACCATGATAACACAAAAAATACTCTGAGGTACCCTTCAAATATTTGAAGACTCTTTTAACTATATCCCAATGAACTCTACCAAGATTAGACGTATATATAGAAAGAACTTCCACTACTTGGGTAATGTATGGTCTAGTGAAAATAAAAACATACATCAAACCTCCAACTTCACTCTGGTATGGCACTCTACTCATGTATTCCATCTCTGATGGAGATGTAGGAAATCTAAAATAGATAATTGTGTTCCAACAGTAAAAGCAACACATAATGGTCTACAATCCTATATGTTGAACCAGGTTGTAAAACTAAGATCACATACTTATTTTGACCTAGCCATAGCTTTCTATTCACTCCATCTCTTCTAATTTCAATCCCAAGAATGTATTTAGCTACACCAAGATTTTTTATTTCAAATTTAGCATCAAATTGAGACTTCAATTCTAAAATCATACATTTTCCTTTACCAATAAACATCATATCACCATTATATAAACATAATGGTCATATTTATAATAAACACAATGATATTATTATAGTTGTGTTAGTGATTATTTTAATAAATTACTTTATTTAATGGTCTTTTACAAATTAGTTTATTACTATTAAATTATTATGAATGTTTTCTTTCTATAATCGTGGGTTAGGAGGGAATCTTTTTACGCCATCCTTTTTAGGATTGTTACCAGAGGCAGGGTTAGGGTTAATGTTTTATGTTTGTTTGTTTTGCATACTTGTATGCCATTTAATTTTGTTATAACCCAACCTTATGGAAGATCTTGATTTTGTTATGACATATATATGATGGAAGTTGGTTATGTGTGTTCTTGTGACATTTTGGAACAAGATCTTGACTTTTATGATTCACGATAATCTATGAGATGTTTTTGAGACTTATGAGCTTAGGGTAGGTTATCTAGGTGTTAGAAGGGAAGTGGCTTGCTTTGGAGGCGTTAGAGCCCAAAAGTGGCTACCTGGTTATCCTTAGTAAGTTACTTAAATAAGTGATAATATAATACATTAAATAGGGTTTTACAATGAATTAATAGGATAATGGATTCCTCGCCCATGCCTTGAGTGCTAGTATATGCTAAGGATGAGAGTGAGAGAAGATGCTTTCTTGTCTAGCAGTAACGGTGAGTTCTGGAATGATCAGTTATCCTTGCCTACATGAGAGGATTTCAAGTTCCGCATATGTTCACACTTGGGACTCAGAGTCTAGTGAGGTCGTTCCAAGGGGTTGACATATGTGATGACACTTCCATAATTTCATCTTAGGTTTCTACATGTGTTGGTTGCCTCTGGATTAGTATGTGTACCTTTGAGTTTTGAGTTGTACCTTTGAGATAGGAAACTTTCAAGATCCCTTGCTTAGTTCTACCTGATAAGTGATTTTGGTATTGTTATCCGAGTGGGGTCTAATGTTATCTCCTCAACACGGTGGGAGTGGAACCACAAGTTTCCATGAGGTCGAGAGATAGTGATTCTCTTACGATTTGAGACTCCGATGTTCTTGTACCAATGCTGGATGATCCTTGTTGCGGTTACTTCTCATTCTTTCATCCTTGGAGATGTGTTCCTATTCTTTCTTTTATTTGTACTTTGTACTTCGTTGTATTTACATACCTTGTGACTTGTGTAGTGGATGTGAGTTATCATGTATACCTTATGGTTCATATGTATTTGTTTATTCTTTTATGAGATGATGTACTTTAGTTTCATTATGTAGAAGATTTATATGATTATTGTACTTAATAGATTTAATTATATTTACATAATTCTATGTCAAGGAACCCTTGAGATTTGTAATTTGTAATTGAGATTGTGTTTATGAGTATTTATTGACTTTATATTATTACTTTTTCTTTCTTATTCATTATTGTTTGTAAACTCTTATGGAAAAAAAATATTTTGTAAACTTAGTAACAATTTTTTAGGTTAATCTCTCATGGGTTCCCTGGCGGGCCATTACATATAATGTATAATGGCTTTGTCTCATCTAGGAGGGAATTTTGATGTGGTTTCCAATATGGTACTATTATAGGCAATGGAAAATAAATGGCATATTATTATTCCATCATAAAGGCTCTTTGCATCCCAATTTTGAATTCAAGTCCCACTTCCATATGCATGATTTGTGATGAGTTATAAAAGGTGAAATATAGTCACATATAATGGCTTTTTTTATTAATGCATATAATGAGATGTGATGTTATTGGGACACATATTGTTTACCTTAAAAATGCAACACTCCTACTTGTTCAAGTGTATGGCATGTCTCTCCACTAACACTAGATATAAAAGGAAAATAATAAAATTGATGCTTGGCAACCCTTTTCATACTTCTCCTACATGAATCAAAGCCTCATTGATGATCCATTAAAGCATTGAAATCCCTAGTCAAATCTTATTTTATTGAAATAAATAATTCATCATAAAGGTGTAGGTTCACATGCAATGGAGGAGAAGTGAATAAACTCATGCAACCTTTAATGTAGCATGGTCTTGAAAAATTCCATTTTAACAAATCATGTAGGGTTTTCACTTAATAATTTGTAGATGAGGTTGGCCTTTTTTCATGATTAATTTGTTGATGTGTGTCACCCATTTGCGGTGTCTATCTCGATGATATTTTATATGTTAGGGATGAGATTTTTCATTTATAAAGGTTGGGTAGCTAGGAAAAAAAACCTTTGTACTATATACCGCACTTATTGAAGCAATATCAATATTTCAAGGTTATTTATTCATTTTGATATGATACTTATTTCTGGTTGGTTTGTATGAATTAGGATTTAGTTTCTTGATGGTCTCCTTTATTGTGTTGTTTTCTCTTGAAGATAAGTATACCTTGAAGGAAGGCAAGAAACATATTTTCCTATATGTTTTCTATAGGACATGCTATTTTGGTTTGCACACTTTCAAGAAGAGTGAGAAATGTCTAGAGAAAGCAAGTGGGGTTTGCAGTTTTTGTAAAAGATTGTTAATAGAATTTTGTAATCAAATCACATTTATAAGTTAAGATATAATGAGACAATGATTTATATTTTAAACCACAATTTTTTTTCCATCAATCCAAAGTAGTGATAATACTTGCTAACTCTATATTTCCCTAAATAGGCACCATTCAATATGTAGGAAACCCTCCTAGTCGAGACATAGTTAAAGAAGAAAATTTATTAGATGAGTAATTTATTTTTATTCATTTTATATTGTTCATGCTTGAAAATTAAAGTAAAATGGGTGTTACAATTTTGCAATATTTTAAGTTTTTTTTATACATATATTTATCTACTTCACACTATGATAAACCTATTTAATTTCATATAGATTCTAGATTTCTTTAATAGGGATACATCCCTATGTCCTATAGAGCCTCAAGTGGAGGAGAAATATGACCATCTCTCATCTTGTTATCCATCTTCTCAATAGTTTTGATAATAGGAAATTATGAATCCTTAGAAATCATTAACTGTAAGTTGGATAACTAGTAGATAGGAAGACTTCTAGGTTCAATAAACATAAACATCCTTAATAAATAGGCTTCTCAATATCTAAAAAGATTTGAAAAACTTTCATGTTTCAAAAACCAGCCTTACTATAAATGTCTCAATCAACCACAAAAAACATTATTAAAACCCTAGATAAACATGAAACTTTTGTAACACCCAAAAAGACTTCTCAAGAGGAAATTTGTAGAGGCTTTATAATTGTTCAAAGAAGAATATGCACTCCTTGAATATAATTATTATAATTATAATTATTTTAAACCAACAAAAGTGAACAACTTAGTCTTACTAAAGAGTCCTTAGCTTGGAGAAACGAATCTCCTTGTTGTTCCTTAAGAGCTAGTATACCAAGCCAAGAATATATAAGATAAGTCTTCCTTAATTGATAACAATTCCAAATACTTCTTCATAGATCAAGTTTCTTAGAATGATTTTGAAAGTAGCACATGCTACCCAAAATGAAACTATCTATTGTATTATCCCAATATGGTTAAGAATTTCATAGTGTTATAATCAAGAGTTCTACATATGTTTTATATTTTACATTTTTCCTTTCTTAACA
The DNA here is from genome assembly GCA_027943335.1 of Chamaecyparis obtusa. Taxonomy (NCBI): domain Eukaryota; kingdom Viridiplantae; phylum Streptophyta; class Pinopsida; order Cupressales; family Cupressaceae; genus Chamaecyparis; species Chamaecyparis obtusa. The sequence continues at coordinate 2,669,198 of BSBK01003050.1, read as the reverse complement.
TCGACAATAATGCCCAAGAAACCACCAAATTTCTTCCCTAAGTTAGGCCTTGAAGGAGACCCATATTCTTGATTCATGGAGTGGATTCTCTCCTATAAGATATACACTATACAAAATAAAAATCCATGGTCTACATAAAACCTTCAATGTTAAAATTACCAATTTAAAAATATAAATGACAATAATGAAACCCTACTAAAAAAATAAGCTTTTCTAGTATCCCTAAGGTATGAATGCCTCATACCTATGTATTGAGGTTTGGTTGGTGGTGTAGCCAACCCAAAAAAAATCTCCCATGTGCTAATAGCAAAATATACCAAAAAAAAAGAAAACACAAATGTTTATCATAACATTTTAATATAGTGTACATGAACCTTAGAGCTTAATTTTTATTGATACGTCCAAAATGATTTCCTTAGCCAGAGCATCGTGACTTAAAAAAAATAAAAAATAGAATCACCAATCACCTAGATCGTAGGTCTATCAACCAATAAGATCTAACAAGTTCAAGAACTAATATTGGCATTCCACATGAAAAATAGGTAAGTATAATGTCAAGAAGTAATTGAGATAAGAACAAATATCAAACCCAACACTATATAACGTATATTCTATAGTCCCTAGTATATGACATATGTATCAATTGTAGTTTAACTTAGAAAACCAATCATAATGGAACCCTAAACTTAAGCTTGAATATCAAGAAGTATAGACTTATACATGAAATAAATGTCATATCAATAGCATCGAAGCTTATCATAATTGAAAGAAAGCAAGTAAACTTAAACATATTATTTAAATCCATATCACAAATCAATTGACAAAATATATGATTGAAATAAATGAGCCAAAACCCCTTTTCAAGACATGATGCTAATGCTATTACAAACCATGATTAATGAAAACAAGGTTATGATACATCAATTCATAAGGATAAATCATTCCCTCTACTCTTAAATTGAAGCTCTAAAAGGAATTTGGTTTTACACAAACATTCTAGGAGTGTATTTGTGTGATTGATTATTTGCACATTCATGTATAATTGGCATTGGAAAGCATGATACCTTTTGACATACCAATAGCCTCACGAAAGTAGGGTGAAATGAATAGAAGTAATATACAAATTATATATGAGAAATTTGTAGGTGTAGGTCTAATTTGTAGACATATAGATTCAGTCAAAGTCACCCAAAGCACAATCTTAATTCTTAAATTATAAATATATATCAGCTCCTTAGTAATTCACATGTTCTAAATTCCAGCTAGGAAAAATTTGCAATTCATTAAATCAAAATTTAAAAGAATTCATTTTATTATTTATTTAAAAATTCACGTGTACAAAACGTTAATTTTATTTTATAACACGTTCTGAAAGTGACATCAGACGAGTGAAACACGGCTCCAACTGCCAACCACAACGCATGAGTTCACCCTCTGAAATTGTTATTTTTTTATATATATTAGGCTTAAAAAAGATTCAGTCAAAGTCAATGTTTGTTTCCGGAAGAAACAATAAACAGCCGAATTATAATAAAAAATGGCAGATGAATATAAAAATATATAATAACATAAATAAATAGTGTACATCACATCACACGATACAATAATCAATATATGCAAATGAACTGTCAAATTCTACCTCCAGTTGTAATTTATTCATTTTTTTCATATATTTTGTTGAGGTCAAACTGAGGCGGGTGAGATTCGAACCTAGGCCTCATGGGAAATGGTCTATTTATAGGAGACGATTGGACATAAACCACTTGTGTTCTCCCCCAGATGCTTCTGTAACACAGCTTTTGAAACATTTGAAATCCATGGACATGGACATAAATTCTCTCCATTGAAGCTGCAGAGCACATTAGCATTAGGTAATAAATGCTTCATAAAGTTTCAGTAAATGCTTTGTAAGTTGCAGGCCACAAAAATATGCCTGTTTCTCTGGCTCCTTCCTCTTTTCCACCTGCAAAAAGTGAAAAAAATTCTTCCCCAGTCGTCAGATTCATATCTGCTCATCTCATTGTGTTGTTGTTGTCTGTGTCCCTTCTCCTTCTTGTAATGGGCACATTATGGGTTTATTTTGTTAAATCAAAGCCCAAGAAAACCAAAGAGTATTTGGATGCCATACACAGGGTGGATGATCCAGGTGAATGTGAGGAGGAGACTGAGAGTTCTGCTTCACCCTCCATGTCTGATCTGTCTGAGCTTCTTGATGGCTTAAGCAGGAGAAGCCTTGAATGTTTGAGTGAGATTTTGCAAGCTGCAGCTCTGTCTCATCAATCTCAGCCTGATTTCCAACATGGGTTTCCACAGCAGGTCAAGGATTGCAGTACATCCATGTCAACGGAGGACTCTGTTTCAATTGACATCACTCAAACTTCAGAGTCTTCTTGTTCTCTATCATCAGGTTAGTGATGCACTGGTACAAATCAGTATAGCCCAACCTTTTTCATGACATATAACAGGGATTGATCTTGGCCAAGTTGAGATTGATTAGTGCTGTTTATATGGAGATTACCAATCTGAAATACTGTAAGGATTTGAGAAATGCCAACATTGTTCCTTTTTCTTGGCCTGTATGTGAATGGCTTTTTTGTACTGAAAACCCTGTCAGATTATTAAAAGATACAGTTAATGGAATCACAAACCCATTTGAATTAGATAAAAATTTGAGAAATCTCTTAGCAGGTCAAAGTGTATCATAAATGGTCTGCAAGTGCAGAACAGAAATGGATCACTAGCTGACCTTAGGAGTCATGTCCCTTCATGGGATAGTGTATATATGTTGATTTGTAAATCAATTCCGGAAGACACCATTATCATCAAGAGAGATAACAGATATATGTATGACAGCAGGCACAGACACCTGCATTTTGATATGATAATATAATTAAAGATTATGAAGATTCTCTCTATATAGATTTTCTATATACATTTTGTGGACGAATGGCTTTTCTTTTTGTTCTGTAAAGTCATTACTACAAATATTCATTTTTCTTATTGTGTTCTCTGGAGTATAAATTGACTACATTAACATCTTGGGTACAAATCTCTGGATTGTCAATCCCCATTTCTGTTGTTGACCAAATCTGTTGTATCTGGGCATTATGGATAAAAGATAATGGTTGAATTTTTTTAATACATATTTTAGATGTCGGTGATATTACTAATCAAATTCATCTGTGTACTTTTCCAGTGACAACTGTATAATTTTGGAACATTATTACAACCTAACTCACTGTACAAAATATATTTTACTTATAAAATAATAAATGAATGAGATCCACCTCCTCTTCATAAGGTTCTTTCACTGGTTGTATAATGACCTATTTTAGTTTGTTTTGTTTCAGACTATTGCACACTTTGATTTTTTTTTTCCCCTTATTGTTCTTACTCTCTTCACACAGTCATGTGTTTTAATTCTGTTTCTCAGACTGTTACCCCCATTTTGAACTTATAAACAAGATTCTTTCAACCCATTTCAAAGAAATTATAATATAAACACAAATTCATAAAAGAACCACTGCTGCTTGAATAATAGACTCAGTCAAATTGGACAAAGCTTATAAAACTGAAGCAGCTAAATAATGTACTGTCACTAAAATTACGCAAGCCCTAAAAAACTACAGCAGCAAACTACCATACATCTTCCAAAACATTATATAACCTACAGATTGCATTGTACTGTCTACTAGCTCAATGGCAGTTTGTTTTGTCAATGAATGTTTTGAAACAAACAACCCTTACAATTTTTTGGTGTCAGTAATTCTATTTATAACTTTTGATATGCTGGGGTCGAGGTTCATATATAGGAAGATGGGCTGCACAGTAATTATGGAAGGTAATTATAAAGACAATTTGTGTACTCAAGCTTTGCCCTTGCATTAACTATGAACTAACTTTATGAATTAAATGTTTCAAATCTTTAAAACAGCCTAACCTAATTTGTTAGGCAGAGATTAAGCTCCGACAAAAATGTACAAAAGACTGATCAGTGAAAATGTTACAATTTTTTTAATATGCAGATCATGAAGAACACATGCTGAAAATTTCGCAAAAATCTGAGGTGTTTTCAGATTTTTCAAATTTGGTCAATGGTACATTTTGTAGGGAGCTTAGCAGTGTCCAATTTGTTAAGTGTGTGAATGTGGTATAGTTTTTAAAATTCTTTATCTATTATTTTTATTTTTTAAAATCTTTTAAGAAGATTTGAACTCAACACTAAATAGGTGCATATACTTTGCCATTAAACATGACATTGTATTTTTTGTTGCCTATTTAGGTAATACTTAATGATGTGTTTTGCTCTTGGCAACAGTTTTTTTGATGTCAACAGCTAAGTTTTAAATAATATGAGTTCGCAATGGAGGTATATTCTTTTGAGTAGGTTATTTGGGAGGTATTTTTTAATATAAAAAATCCCCATCAAGGTGTTTGAGTTAGTTCCTAAGATTGAGTAGGAATCTAAGGGTGTTCATTCATGGTTGGTGATGAGCCATTTTAATGGCATGATTTATGATGTTTTTCTGTGACTTGTTAGGGTGTTTTTACTTGGTTTTATAAAGACTTTGTTGATGATATATGTAGTTTTTATATGTATGGTCAATACTTTCAGATACTTTATAAGCTCAGCAAGATATATGATTTAAGTAGAACTTCTAGTTAAACCTTATGAACTGAATATGACAGATGAATTAAATAGACATATGTGTGTGTTATTTAAGAATTCATCTCTCTTAAGTTATGTTGGGTTAGGATTCCTGTAGCTACATATCATGCAAGAGTTAGTGAAATAATATATTTTCTAATTTAAATGATGTAAATACATATATTTCAAATTTGGCATATATTGCTAACTCCATGCAAGAACAAGTCAAACAACGCATTCATTCAGACAACATAACGGATTTGACAAAATCAACTCTGCGCTGAGATAATTACGGTGCGATTGTGCTTTGCTCTCCTTTGTAGCGGCCAACCAGTTCCTCATTTTATTTGAGCATAGATCTAGGAGCACTACTTGCTATATTCTGTGAAGACTTGTTCTCGAGCATTATCGATTCTGTTGTATTGCATTATGAGTCTTAATTGATCCTCATTGTTGGGTGATCATAGTTTTAGGAGTTAGTTTCTCAGAGTTTGCTTAAATAAGCTATTGTCTCAAATTTCAGAAGTTAATGGAAGTTAGAATAGTTAATGTAATTTTGTGAAAGCAACAAATAGAATCTAGTGCAGTTTCACTTCAATTGTATTTTTCAATGAATGAATGAATATAATACTTTCTGCAAGTTCTATCTTTTTAGTTTGATTGTATTTGATTCACTCATCCAAGGGGGCCCACTTGGTGAGTGAATTCCAGCATTAGTTAGGATTTATTTTATGTTGTCCTAGATTTAGAAAGAACTTTGTTGTTCCTATAGCCATTGGTAACTGAACTGACGGGCTGTTCCTTCAGCAAAGGCATATAGAGCAATTCCTATATGTCTATGCTTGTTAGTTTCCCTTAGCTTAATATTCCAAGCTTTCAAGTATTTTAGTTCCAATAGTTTAAATAAATGGCAATTAGGATGATTTAGAGCATATACTTTGCAGACACTGTTTCAAGTCTATGTCCCTGGTTGATACTATAAATGGGTTAAATGAGTTAATTAGCTACTATTTAAGATGTCTAATTTCAAGAATAAATGGGTATTATACTCTGAGTATCTAAGTATTCGTTTGGCTGATCATTTTGGCACCGTTGTTGGGGATGGTGTCAATCTAAACTTATCCTAGGGGTAATTTTCCCAAAGCTTTCTTAGTGTAGGGCCTAGTTTAATCAACCTTTTTTATGTATAGGAGAAGAGATCATCATGGAAGATTCCTTCCTCAAAACTATCCCTTAGCCTCGAAAGAAATCCTACCTCTTGAAAGGGAAAATCCCCAAGAATTTGACCTAGAAGAGAATCAACTATTTGAGAATCCATTTGCCGACCTCCATCAAGCCATTCCAACACCACCTCCTACAGCACGTGAATACCATGAGAACCCCTAGGCCTTTGTTGTTTTCAGAGGACAACCCACAACTTCAAATCCTCCAAATCCTCCAAGGATGGCACTTCCCACCTTTCCCTTTCCTATCATTGACCTACATGATAATAACAATCTCAAGATTATCCCCTCTTTAATGCTTCCAAAGTCATCCCCGAGACATTCCTTTTTGAATTTGATATTCTCTGTCGAAGTTATGACTACAAAACAGATGTTCATAAGTTGAAGTTGTTTCCCTCTACCTTGAAGGAGGTAGCGCTGAGATGGTTCATGGATCTAGGAGCCAATGTTGTACGAGACTGGGATGGAATGAAGAATGCGTTCTTGGAAAAATACAAAGAGTATTTCTGGGGTATTGATATAAAAGGAGATGATATTTTTAAAATGACACAAAAAGATGAGGAAACACTTGAGGATTATGTTGCAAGGTTCTTGTTTAGTCTCTAGAAAAACACTCAACATACTTTGAATGAAGAGTCCACAAAACATCTCTTTTTGAGAGGCATTAATGAGTCTTGTACAAAGCCTCTTGACTTAATAGCTGGGGGAGACATCACTCAAGCTACCTGAAATGACATTAAGAGGATATGTCTTAATTACTCTAGAGCTACAATGAAGAAAGGAAGAGGACTCAGACAATCAAGTGGCATAACTAATAGTGTTGGCGTCTCAAAGATGGAGATATCCAATCTCTTGTCTAATTTCAAACAAGAAATTATTAACAATGTAGCCACCTAGTTGGATACCATGCAGGCTAAAAAGAAGCATGCAGAAGCAGAGGCTGTGCTAGCTGAATTTTGTTCCCATTGTAGGGAAAAGAAAAGGAACTACAAGTGCAAAACAATTGCATGCTTAGAGACTCAGTCAATGCCAACTGAATTTAAGGCTATTGATGAGAATGGAGAGGTCTTTTATGTTTCTCAATGGAGACCATGGGCTCAGAGACAAGGTATGCCTCTTGATCCTTTGCACAATTCTGGTTTTAATAATAATCAATGGCAAAACCAAAATTCTCAAAATTTTGGTTCCGAAGGTCAAAACTAGAATAATAATTGGTCTTATCAACCTCAACAACAATGAGGTAACCAACATTGGCAGTATCCACACCCTCCTAACCCGTGGAAGCAACCTAATCAAAACTGGTCTTAGAATAACCAATGGCACCGTCCACAAGGAAACTAGCAACAGTCATCCCAATGGGGTTTGAATCATCCTAGCCAGCCTAATTAGCAAGCCATTATGCCACCCTCTCAATAGAAAACTATAATGCCTCCACTTCTTGCAACCAATGCTAGCCCTCAAAAGAAAACTCAGTTGCCTGCTCAGGCTTCACCAAATCCTAATAACAGGCAACCTAATCAGCAAAAGACTTATTCCATCCAAGTAAATGATATACACTTAAGGTCGGGAGCTACATTGCCTGCTCCAAAAGGTCCTATTATAAAATGATAGTGATGTCACTAAAGAAGACCACGCTACTCTTCCACCGAGTGCTATAGTAACCAAATATCCACCATTTCCTCAAAGACTTACATGGACTATACCCACAAAAGAAAGCCTTGTTGCCACTGATTTGATCAACCAATTGAAACAAATGACTGTGCACATTCCTTTGTTAGATGCCCTCAAAGAAGTCCCAGTATATAACAAAGCTATCAAGGAAGCCTATTTTAAACAACTTGGTCAGAAAAAGAAAGATCCTAAGACTATTCATGTTCTTGGACAACTCTCCGATCTTATGTTGAGCAATGCCATTTTACCGAAATATTCTAATCTAGGTAGCCTTGTCGTTACTATTTATATTAATGGTACTCAGATTCAAAATGTTTTGATTGATTTAGGAGCATCCATTAATGTTATGACAAGGGAAGTCTTGCTAAGACTCAACATTATTGGTTTAAGAGAAACTCCTACAATCCTTCAATTAGCTGATAATTTAAGTGTAAAGTCTAATGGTATGGTAGAGGATATTGTTGTAACATTGGATTCATTAAACTATCCATTTGACTTTGTAATCTTGTCTCCCAAAGCTGCCCTAGGTGGTTATCCTTTAATCTTGGGAAGATCTTGGTTGGCCACTGCAGATGCTTGCATAGCTTGCCGGTCTAGAAAGATGACTATATCAGATGGAATAAGTACCAAAAAGTTGACTTTATATTCCCTAGCTAAACCACAAATGGAACTTGACTAAGTTGTTTGGCCTAATCTTGGTGCTATTGTGCTAGAGGTAAATTCAGTACAACATTTAATGGTTATAGAGAGGAACCCATTTATGATATCCCAAGAAGAAGATGACATACTTGTTGCCATTCTTACCATTAAGTATGGTGCTGAACCATTTTCCTGCACTTTTCCTAATTGTACCTTGCAAACCATACTTCCTACCACATCACAAATTCTTGCACCAACTGATTACCTCCATACATTGCTACCACATGAGATTAAGTCACCTTCCTTTGCAGAAGTCATCATGCAGATGGACAAGGTAGTCAAAGTAGAAATTGCCCCATGTAGGGAGTTGAATGTTAACAAAAATATTAGCCCTAAGCATTCAACACAAATTCTCAAACTCCTAAAGGACAGCCAACAAGCTTTTGCTTGGAATTATATAGATATGAAGGGATTGGATCCACAACTTTGTACCCACCGAATCTACATCAGTCCAAACTGTAAACTAGTCAAGAAACCATAAAGAAGAATCGACCCAGCACTCAAAGATATAGTCAAAACTGAATTGTAGAAATTACTTGATGCTGATTTTATCTATCCCATTTCTGATAGTCAGTGGGTATCACCTTTAGTCATAGTTCCCAAGAAGGGTGGAAAATGGAGGGTGTGTGTGGATTATAGAGTTGAATTCTGCAACAAAGAATGATCACTTTCCATTTCCTTTTATAGATCAAGTCCTTGATAACCTAGCTGGCAAAAAGTACTTCTCATTTTTGGATGGGTTCAATGGATACAACCAAATACAGATAGCACTCGAGGACCAGGACAAGACAACGTTCACATGCCCATGGGGAACCTTTTCCTATTCCGTCTTACCTTTTGGTTTGTGCAATGCACCTGCTACATTTCAAAGAGAAGTGATCAATATTTTTTCTGACATATATGTTGATTGTTTTGAAATATACATGGATGAATTCACAGCAAATGGATCAACGTATGAAGAAGCTCACACCAACTTAGATAAAGTCCTCAAAAGATGCCAGGAACATAATCTTTCTCTCAACAGTGAAAAGTGTTATATGATGATGGAAGGGGGTTGTTTTGGGGCACTACCTATCATCATTTGTGATTTAGGTAGACCCAACCAAAATAGAAGTCATTAACACACTTCCAAACCCAATGAAGCAAAAGGATATGTTGGTGCTAAAAAATGCTGGACCATTTTGAGGCCAACTGACAAGCACACACAAGTGCCTCTACAATTCTGACTCGATTGAGCCAAGGCTGGTAGGCCTGAATCCACAAGTGCTCTTAAACTGCACAAACGCATGCATAGACAAAAGCAATTCCTTCCAAAGGGGTAAACAATCCTTGGAGGAAAATAAACTAATCTCCTAATAGTTAAATAGCATGAAATCTGAACTAAAGCCTGAAACTATCCCTAAAACCTAATAGAATGCTTTGTAAAGAGAGATATCATATTTAAATATGTACACTACATAAAGAACCAAATAACGATTACAAATGGAATGAGATCAATGCCTGATGCAAAATTAGGAATAGAGTCAATTACATTCAATCATATGTATAGTTAGAGACGGTTTTAAGGTAACTCACTCCTATAAAGCGAGACCATCATCCTACAGGCTTCCATTGAATCACAAATTTAAAATAATTTATACAATTAATCCTATTGATTTTAACCCAAATTAAGAGGCTGAAAGGAACAACAACAGGTTCACAGACCATGCAATTGCTATTCGAATTGTACAAATTAATCTTAAATAAATGAATCAAGGAAAAGAACACAATAGGATACCCTGGTTCACAGAGTAATATGAAAAACTAATTGAAAATAAAAACTATATAACCTCAAAAAGCATAAACAACTTATCTGACATTAGCATTTGCAAAATTGAAAATTAGGTCCAAATCCGTAGTCCAGGAGATTTTTACCAATTTGTGTGTCGTGATGATGATGATGCCTATTGATTACAAATGTTTGAATATAAATATAATATTCAATGGTTCTCTGTGAAAAGACATGCCCCTTCACAGGACCTAATCCCGACAAGTAATCCCTATAAATTACATGTTAAACCATATAATAGGCCTTTAGGGAAATAATTCATGTACAATAAATTTGATTTGTTATGATCTTAGGTGCTTGTGCATAATAATCCAATGTTTAGTTCCCACACAAAAACACCCGACATTAGATAGTCCTTTAATAAAACCTAAAATCAAAATCATTATATTCATAATATATTAGGCTTTCACAGAGACCACTATTATTTATTTATTAATTAATAATATATCAAAAATAAAACATAATAAAATTATGATATAACTCACATAAATATATTTGATAAATAAAGTGCAAATAAAATAATAATCATAAGCCACCCACTTTATTAATATAAATGAGTTATATTTATCAAAACATAAGATAACACCTAAAATATTTAACAGAAATATATAGTCTTATGTTTAGAACTTTACCTTTACTTTCAAAATAAACATAATGCATTTATTTTAAAATATATCCATTCACAAACATAATGCAATGTAAATTACAACATAGAAATATTTTAAAAGCATTAGGGTAAAAAGTTTTATAATCCACCCTAACGAAAAGAGGAAAGTACTCACCCTAAATATCAAAACAATCCACTTAGGGCAAGTACATTGATTTTTACAAAATAACCACCCCAATGTTACAAATACTTCTAATGTATAAACTAATATTATAAACATACACATAGTTTAGGAATTTAAAATAATTTCAATATCTCAATAAAAACCCTAAAACGCATATGTTAATGAGATGAAAATAAAAAACCTTTACATCCCCCAATTACCATTTCCCAAAAATGTAAAAGATAAAATTAAGTCACATATGGTAATACATAATTATTTATGCTAATTTTACCCTAGAAGGTTAATTTTAAAATTTTAAAATATATTAGGGTAAAATTACATGATTACATTTAGGGATATGAAAACTAAGGATTAATATCAAAATAAAAATATATCAAAACCCTAAAAACTTAGTAATCTTTATGAACAATATTTACCTTATCACATTTTTCACTTTAGGGTTTTTAGGAGTAAAATATAAATTAAAATTAAAAACAATCATATTAGTAACCACAATAATTAGGTGAAATGTAAAGCCTCTTTGAAACACACATATTAAAGAAAAACAATATATTTATTCTCCTTAAAATTCTTAAAAGGAAATGAAATAATCTTTAATTAATACCTTTATTTGTACCTACATTCTCAAGGAATAACATAGGTCAATCGATAAGGGTAGAGTCGGGTAGTTAGGTTAGGAAGAAAGGATGGGTTGAGAGGTCGAGTGTTCAACTCCCTCTCCCCATTCTTTTTTCCTAAATTCGAGAAAATGAATAATACATAGGAAAATAATTATGTCATTATTTAATTGAAAAGAAATTAAGGAAAGAATTACTCCCTATGTAAGAAATTGTGTTGACTTTTCACTTGTACATGAAAACATAAATAAATTAGTTTATCCTCCAAATCCTCTCGAAGAAAATAAATAGACTAACTAGTTAGAGGGTAGGAGGGTAGGTAGGTAGGAAAAAGGTCGACTCGAGAGGTCAAGGGTTCAACTCCCTCTTGCCACTTTTTTTCACTTAATTACTTTCCTTATTATTTTTTTAGAATTATTATTTATCTCAAAATGCATATGCATTAAGTTTATTGAAATAAAATAACTAACAACCTAATACATAAAAATAGAACAATGACAAACATATATGCCTCTTATTCATTTTAATTTTTTAGCATAGGGAAATTATATCAAATTGAAATTTAAGATCATACTTCCCTGATATTTTTGCATATTTAGAACCTGAATTTTTAGGTGTCAACAGGATGTCCGCAGCTTTCTAGGCCATGCTGGTTACTACAGGAGGGTCATCAAAGATTTCAGTCAAATAGCAGCCCCACTGTAAAATCTTCTAAAGAAAGAATCAGACTTTGAATGGACTGAAGACTGCGATCAATCATTCTAACATTTAAAGGATGTATTGACCAAAACATTTATTTTGAGAGGGCCTGATTAGAATTTTCCATTTCATATTCATATAGGAGCAATCCTCAGGCAAAAAGAAGGACTAGTTGAGCATGCCATATATTACATCAACAAAAATCTGCATGGAGCTGAGTGAAATTATACAGTCACTGAGAAGGAGTTACTAGCAGTTATCAATGCACTAAATAGATTCAGGCACTACATAACTGGTTATGAAGTATTTGTGCATGTAGACCACTCAACAATTAAGTACCTAATGAACAAACCTGCAATATTAGACAGGTTAGCCAGATGGCTACTACTCATGCAAGAATTTGATATCAAAGTCATTGATAAACCATGCAAAGAAAATGTGGTAACAAATTTTCTATCCATATTGCACGTTCTCGATGATCATACAACTATAGATGACAACTTCCTTGGTGAACACTCGTTCTCTATTATTACCCACAATCCATGGTATGCAGATATAGAAAACTACCTTTCTACTGGAAGTACTCCTCCACACTTCTCTCCTAAAGAGATAAGAATCTTAGTTGAGAAAAGTTTTAACTTTTCATGGGTCGTAGACTTTATGTTTTACACCAAACCAGACCAAGTCACCATAAGATGTGTTCATGAAGATGAGACATGACATTCTCCATGCATGTCATGATGAGCCATGTGGAGGGCATTTTGCAGCAAAGAGCACAACATTCAAGATCCTCACCATCGACTATTACTGGCCTACTCTACACAAAGATGATGCCAAATATACCAGACATTGTGACCGCTGTCAACGAATGGGATGACCAACTAAATCAGATGAAATGCCCTTGCAACCATAGTTAGTTGTCATGCCATTTGACAAATGGGGTATTGATTTTGTGGGTCCTATAGAACCTTCTTCTCATGGTAAGTCCTATATCTTAGTCTGTATAGATTATGCAACCAAATGGGTAGAAGCCAAAGCCATGAAACATGCTAGGGATAATAAAGTAGTTGAATTTATGTATGAATCCATATTTACTAGGTTTGGTGTCCCTAGAGAACTAGTCACTGATCAAGGTGCCCAGTTCACTTCAAATCTCATAATAGCCTTAATGAATGTGTATACAATCCGACATGGGAAATCTTCACCATATCAGCCAATGGCTAATGACCAAGAATAAATCACAAATAGAGAAATAGAAGCCATTTTGACAAAAATAGTTGCTATTCACAAAAAGGATTGGGCAACTCGACTTCCTGAAGCCATTTGGGCATATAGGACTGCATGGAAAACTACAATTGGTTTCACACCATTTGAGTTAGTTTATGGAAAATATGCTATCATGTCTGTCGAATTTCTCCACAAGACCCTCCAGACAACCCTTGATCTAGATATAGATCTCACTAAGGATCAACACAAATGACTTCTTCAACTCAAAAACTTAGATGAAATCAGGAAATCTTCCTTGTATAATACTGAGATTGTTCAGTAGAAGCGGAAGAAATGGCATGACAATTTCATTAAAGATAAGAAATTCTTTGTTGGTGACCGAGCATTATTGTATGATTCTCATTATCAACATACTCCAGGTAAGTTTCAATCCCGTTGGTTAGGTCCTTATGAAATTGTTTCAGTCTTTAGCAATGGAGTCGTGCAACTATCAACTATTGATCTGGTTAGATTCAAAATTCTAGTCAATGGTCACTGACTCAAGCTCTACAACAAGCCACCAAGTAGAGATGGGTTCCTGCAACAGTTCTCACATAGCAAATCCAGCAGTCCTGCAACAAAATAATTTGGGTCCTCAACCCAAATTGTTATTCTTCTTTGATTTCCATCAAAGATTCCATAATAATGTTTCACATTTTGTGAACTACTTTCTCCATAATAAATTTCCATTTCATCTCCTGTCTCTCTCACAACCGCCATCCATCACATCATTCCAACAACAGATGTTCACGCAACAACAATCCTCCTTCAGCATGAGCAGGTTAGTAACCTATGCTATTGTATATAATATTTTATTCATTTATTTTTGAAAAGTATTTGTTTCCTTACTTCTCTTGCATATGTGGCATGGTGGGACCCATGCCTAAGCTTAGTTGGGGGGATGGAATATTTAATTGCGTGTATGTCAAGTTTTTTTGTCTTTTCAAATCTTTCCAAATCTTAAGTGAACTGTCAGTAAATACATCATATCCTATCAATGATTAATGCAAAGGTCATTAGAGTACCATATCATGATTAAGATGTTAAGTACCTTCACGACGTGCTAACAGTGGCTGACTTTGGCATGTGTGAAGATAATTATGGAAAGTAATGGTAACATCTCTTTCTTATGAGAACTTAATTTTCTGAGATGACCATATTTTGTGAAGTGATCTCTACATTTATTAGAGTCTGAACTACTGGTTTCTATGTGTGTAAATTCTTTGCAAATCTAGGCTCTTTTATCTGGGGTTGTAAGGATATTTGATTCCTGTTGATTGATAGAATGGGAGGTCATTTTATAAGGTACAAAAATTTTGATCATACAATTTTGTTGAATGATCTGCCCACTTGGCAATTGTTTGAACAGGAAGGCTGGTTGAGTTATTGTTTGAAACTGGATGCCTTTGATGAAGAGGTAGCCTTCCAGTTTCTGAATACACTGAGAAATGGTGTCGTGGTTTTTAAGGGTCTTCATGTAGAATGCAAAAAGGAGATTATTTCTCAAATATCTAGTCTAATGTAGGAGGGAAAACATTATGAGAAAGACTTAGACCCTCGCTCAGTTAGGGCACAATTCACTTTGCATGGTGATCCCAAGTTGGATGTTGATAAGAAGAAAGGAACCTCAAGGCTCTCTTTACCAACTAAATTCATGCAACCAACATTATACATCATGAGATATTTCACCTATGAGGGTCGGTATACCTAGATGCATGGAATGCATTTCAAGCTTCTCAATAGTCTTCGACATGCGAATAGACTGGTAAACCTTCCCAACTTTATGTTTAATATTTTTAAAAAGTAAGCTACAAATGTGTAGATGGGTAAGCCCTAATATGTATCTCATCACTGTTTAATCAAATTATTGTTGGAAAGAGAATTAAACAAGCAAGCATTAGGAACATGTCAAGAATTTTTAGCTACGGATGAAATTTTGCCTAGAACAGTCGGTCCTAGAGGCCAAGGGTTTGGTAGACGAGAGAAAATAGCCCAGGGCATGTTTAAAATTGTTGAAAAATTGCAAACCACCATTGAAGCCTCCACTTCTACCCCTAGGCCTACTAGAAAGAGATTTGTTGAACCTACTTCCACTACCTTACAGAAAAATAAAGATAAAGATTTTGTTGCTCAGTCTTCCACAAAAACTAGGTCTGCTACCAGGCAAAAGAAAGGAGAAGTCTCTGAAATTGAGGAGTTACCCTCAGGATCATAGCCTGACTCAGAAGAGATTTGTGAAGAGACTGTTAAAACTACTCTGCAAAAGTCAAAGAGACAACATAAGGAACCTCCTTTAGCTTCTGCTGAAGGATCCTCCTCTACTAAAAAGAGGAGAAAGAACCCTAAACACTCAACTGGAACTCCTATCCGCAGAAGTATTCCATTTGCCCCTAATTTGCCTCAAGATGATAAATCTACACCTCCTGTAGTCAATTTAGATTCCTTAGAATCTCTTGATACTCCTTCTATAGAGGATATGGAAAATATAAGTGAAGACTATATAAACAACGAGAGTGTTCCCTCTCCAAGCATGCATGATGTCGTTGTATTCCTAGATAGACCACTGATGCAATGTGAGGAAAATAATCCTAATTTCATTATTATTGATAGTGATAAGGAAAGCTCAGAATTAGGACAGGATGATGAAATATATGATTCTATGGATTTTGATGATCACTCCTTTGGAGGAGATATTCTATCTGATCAAAATATTCCTGCAGCATCAGAGGAGCTACCTTGTGAGATTTTCCCTGAAATCAACTTAGAAACTGTCAATTCTATTTTTGAAAAACTCAAACATGATGGGTTAGACACCATTGCCCAGGTGGCTGAGCAATGCACAAAGAAGAATCTTGAGAGGGCTATGATTTTATGGGTAGACAACACTAAAGAAAAAGGAACTCCTAAGCTAGCCTCAGCATGGACTGATGTCAATAACCAGGGACCAATGCCACCTCCAGAATTATCCACTCCTTTGACAACTGGGCTGAGTTTATACCAGCAAATGTTATTAGAAAGAGTGCAGTGGCAATTGGAAAAGAAGAGGTTAAAGCAGGTCACTGATGAGAAGGCTCATCAAATAGAATAACAATTAGATAAGATTGTGGTGCTGGAAGAGAAGGCTACACAAATTACCAAGCTTGTCCCAGAACTGATGAAGTGTAGGTCACCGTCTCAGGTCTATGCAATGTTCCTTAAAGAACAATTTTTAAATTATCAGTTGACAAGAGTAGTTCAAGGGCTTATTCCTTTGGTTTCCACGCCACATGAATTTTATGATGCATTCCATTCATCCCCAATGCATGTTCAGAATTTACTATGTGAATTGTATCTGCATAACTTGACCATTCCTGACAATAGAGAATGGAATTCCCTCCTATATGTGGGAGATATTCAATTAAGAGCTTTTATGTCATGGGTACAAAATGAAATTAGTCGAGAACACCAGGCTCACCCTTATAGAAGTGATGAAATGGAAATGCCACTTTATATTATACCTGAAACCAAAGAGGCCATTAGGACATTTTATGATTGGGTAAAAATTATCTTGATAGATAGTGGCAGGAAGAAAATTTATCCCTTGAGGGAGAAGGCATTCAAAGATTATGAGGAATTCACTGTTGCAGAGATTCCTACAGCCATTACTGCTAGAACTCACAGATGGATATGAATGCCTACATAATTAAGGATTGAGGAGCCCCATTCCCCACAAAATTTGACATTGGCTAGTCGGTGAGCTCCATGGTACATCATGTTAGGCATAACTAAAACCAGTTATTGGTTTCCTTTAAAATTCCAACTGCCTATTCTTATCATCCTCTATTGGGAATAAATGAAAATGTGCATGAGTATGATATAGCAAGTGAGGTTAATAGGTGGAACAAGTTGGAAGAAAACAAGGGTTATATAAACTACAAGGAGGGAGCATTTGGACAATGGATTGAAGAGGACTTGCGTATGAAGGCTAGAATAAAAAATTTCATGCATGTTGGAGGACCAACAAGGATTTAAGCTGGGGGGAATGATGAGCCATTTTAATGGTATGATTTATGATGTTTTTCTATGACTTAATAGGGAGTTTTAACTTGGTTTTATACAGACTTTGTTGATGATATATGTAGTTTTTATATGTATGGTCAATACTTTCAGATACTTTATAAGCTCAGTAGGATATGTGATTTAAGTAGAACTTATGGTTAAACCTTATGAGATGAATATGACAGATGAATTAAATTGATATATGCATGTGTTATTTAAGAATTCATCTCTCCTAAGTTATGTTGGATTAGGATTCCTGCAACCACATATCATACAAGAGTTAGTTAGTGAAATAATGTCTTTTATGATTTAAATGATGTAAATACACATGTTTCAAATTTGGCATATATTGCTAACTCCATGCAGGAACAAGTCAAACAATGCATTCATTCGGGTAGCATGATGGATTTGAAAAAATCAACTCTGCGCTGAGACAATTACGGTGTGGTTGTGCTTTGCTCTCCTTTGTAGCGGTCAACCGGTTCCTCATTTTATCTAGGCGTAGATCTAGGAGCACTACTTGCTTATTCTAGGAAGACTTGTTCCCGAGCATTATTGATTATGTTGTATCACATTATGAGTCTTAATTGATCCTCCTTGTTGGGTGATCTTAGTTTTAGGAGTTTGTTTCTTAGATTTTTCTTAAATAAGCTATTGTATCAACTTTCAGAAGTTAATGGAAGTTAGAATAGTTAATGTAATTATTTGAAAGTAGCAAATAGAATCTAGTGCAGTTTCACTTCAATTGTATTTTTCAATGAATGAATGAATATAATACTCTTTTCAAGTTCTATCTTTTTAGTTTGATTGTATTTGATTCACTCATCCAAGGGGGCCCACTTGGTGAGTGAATTCCAACATTAGTTAGGATTTATTTTATGTTGTCCTAGATTTAGAAAGAACTTTGTTGTTCCTGCAGCCATTGGTAACATAAATGACAAGTTGTTCCTTAAGAAAAGGCAGATAGAGTAGTTCCTATCTGTGATTACTACTTTCAATAGACTACTCTTGTTACTTTCCCTTAGCTTAGTATTCCAAGATTTCAAGCATTTTAGCTCCAATAGTTTTAATACATGGCAATTGGGATGATTTAGAGAATATACTTTGCAGACATTGTTTCAAGTCTACGTCCCTAGTTGATACTATAAATGGGTTAAATGAGTTAATTAGCTACTGTTTAAGATGTCTAATCTTGAATAAATGGGTATTATACTTTGAGTATCTAAGTATTTATTTGGCTGATTAGTTGGTAGGATGTGATAGTCTTAGTACCTCAAATAGGCTAGGAAAGATGATAGCTAGGGGAACCCTTGTGTGTGATTCTTAAAAGTAAAAGACGAGGGGACAATAGTAAAAGATCAAGAAAAAAATTTGGATTTCAAGTTCTAGTTTACTTTGATTAAGTCTCAAGAAAATAGGGTTTGGACTATAGATTAAATGGAAGGTAAAAAAATCCTAGGTATAGGTGCTCAAAGGCAAGATAGTATTGAATTGACTTTATTGTGTTCTTTGGAAGTAGTTTTATATAACATGGGCATCCATCTTAGGGTTCCAAAATCTGTAGTTGGAAGATGCTTCATTAGACAATAAAAAACCCTTATGAAAGTTTCTCAATTTTAGACCAAACATAGATATTGTAAGAAGATTGGCACAAAGAAAATAGAATCCATTTGATCGAGTTAAGATCATAGCTACAGTTTACGATTTTCTCATGATGTTTTTATTGAATCATGTCTTTTTCAAAACCCTCTTATCTAGACCTTGGTTTTTGGGTAGAATAAAATTTTAATTAAAAAATAGAATAAATTTTTGGTCTGTGGAAAGAGAATATAAACATTGTATGTGTTTAAGTTTTTTGTTAGAGTACTTGGAGAATAAAGTTATGATGGGAATAGCTAAGTCATTTAGTTAACTCCTATCTTTTGACATGTCTATCAAATATAGATGTAGACACCTAAAAATGGTAAGCACCTACAACTTTGATTTTTAATGTATTGATCACCCTATTTTGGTCATTTGTTTGCATTATTAATAATTTTGATAATTTTGATCATTTGTTTGATTTGTCATTTTGCCATCAATGTTGATCAGGTTAAATAATTTTGATAATTATTTAATCTAGGTCATTAGTTGTCCCTCAGAGAATAATTATTTAATTAATTCTCCTACATCCTAGCATGCCCCCCTTTGACATAAATAAATTTCATTTATTTATTCCTTTGTCATTTTGTCTCACAATTAAGTATGAAATATTTAATTATCCTTTCATCATTTTGGAGGAAATTGGTAAGTGGGATTTTATTATTTTTATTTTATTGATGACCTTTGGCCCTTCTTGATGCAAAGCGATTTAGGTTCACTTCTAGAATTCTTGGGTTCACTCTCACAAAGGCTTCAACTAGGCACCATCCAATGGTCCTCTCTTATAACCTTCCCAAGGTTATCTGTTGCACCTTGAAATTTCTCTTGGTCCCCTCCTTGTGACCACTCTTCAAAGAGAAATTCAACTCTTAAAGGAAATACAACTCCTCACAACAAGCCCTATACTTCAAGACTTTCCAAGTAACCTATACCCATTGCATATTAGGATCTTATCAACAAAGTTGCAAATATCATGTATTGGTGTTTTTCTATTTGTAAACACTTCAACTTGTTCAACTTACCCTTTTGGAAACATTGAAAAAGACCCACAATATGGTTTTTCCCAATTAGGCCTATTAGGTGACCTAATTCAACTAGCCCTCCAAACTGACCTTTTTGACCCTTAATTTCAAACTACCTTAACAAGGCTAAAATAAGTCATAATTTTCCGACACCCATTTGGCCACACTATGAAATATCACAAAATTGGATCTGGGTTTTGAGTTTCCTCAGGTCAATCAATACTGAGCCAATTAGGCCTAATAGGGATAATTCATGAGGATTTGAATGGAACTCTTCACTAGTTGACTTACCATGAAAAAAAAGGTTTATGGTTTCATGTCTACCTATGTCTAAGGACACTGAAACATCGAATAGATTACACCCACACCCTTTCTTGTCTTCCCAGCAGCTCAATCTCCACACTTTCCTGGCTTGTCACATCTAAATGCCAAGCCTAGGGCATCATGGCAAAAAACAAGAATTTCCTTGCCTACTCCAAAACCAATTGCAACATGTAGTATACATAGGGTCCTAACATTTCCTAGAAGATTGGCCAAATCCAATGGTGGATTGTTAGGATAGAGCTATTTGAGTCCAAACCCTTGGGGTTTTTAGGTTTCTTGAACCACTCTTCACCAAATTTGATGGATCTCCTCCCTGAGTGCATTAAATGACCTCCAATCAAATTCAATGGAAATATAACTCATCAAACTATAGAATCATGGTCATAGATCAAATGGCCCAATCATTATTTGTCCATACAATTACAAAGAACAATGAAAAAATATAGGAAAGCTCAGTGTTTAGCAAAGAAATTCCTTCTCCTTCATACCAAGATTCTTCATTACATGTAAATTCATTCATAGGGACTTTAAACAACCTCATGAGCATTGTCCAACTATCATAACTGAAATTTGAACCCACTAGACATTGGATTTCAAACTAAACCCCAAGCTGTCAAAGTTGTAAAGCAACATTTGAACAACTTTTTACAATTTGGAACATTTTTTGCATTTGTCACATTAAATTGACCTTAGGAGCTTACAAGCACCAAAATAGGAATATTAGGATCCTAAAACAATACTAACCCCATTTGACATGATTTGGAGAGGACCGACCCACATTGACCAACTATGGTCCTTTTAGGACTTTGAGACCAAATTGGCCTTATGGCCTTATTACAAACATCAAGGGCCTAATTGAGGCCTTATTACAATGTATATATCATAACAAAATTTTTTTAGCACAAGTCAAAAATGATACCATCGGATCATGCTTGATTCCCATAGTAAAATCCTTGGTGCTCCTAGACCATACTCCCTGGGACAGAAAGAACTCAAGTCCCTTGAGTTGCCAACTGCTGCAAACTTGTACCATGCTTTAGAATATCCACCTTAGACATCCAAGTTGCCTCTGAATTTGGTCTACCTTCCCACTTGACAAGATACTCCTTGTATGTGCCTCTCCTTATCTTCTTAATGACCTTGGAATCTAAAATGCTTTGAAACTATACAAGCTTACTTGGAGTTAAGTCCTTAACCATTCATCATCATCTTCAACCACATATGTCCCTACATTTGCATCTGCAACCAAAGGTTCCTTGAAAGGAAACAAATCTAATACATTAAAGATAGGAGATATACCTAGGCTAGGAGGAAATTCAGTTTCATAAGAATTAGCCCCAAACTTGTGCACAATCCTGCATGGTCCTATCTTTTTCATGAGTAATTTGGTTGGTTAGCCTTTAGGTAACCTTTCCTTCTTCAGATAGGCCATGACCAAGTCACCTACCTTATATTGAACATCTCTTCTCTTGAGATATGCCTTGTTCATGTACTTTGCAAAAATCTTCTCTAAAGTGGTCTTCACTTGATCATGTATATCTTTCATGGTAGTAGAAAAATATTCACCTTGGGCACTCCTTCTATCTAACCCCTATAGATCTCTAAGATTCAATACTCCTCTAGGATGGAAACCATAGATAATCTCAAATAGATTTCTCTCGGTGCTCCTATTAACTAAATCATTAAAAGAAAACTCTTCCTAACTTATCACGAAGTCCCAAGCTATTCCATGCTTCTTTGTGAGACATCTAAGGAGATTTCCTAAGGATCTATTGACAAACTCAGTCTGACCATCAATTTGAGGATGGTAGGATGACGAGAAAGACAATTGAGTTCCAAGTCTCTTCCATAATGTCCTCCAAAAATGCCCCATAAATTGGAGTCCCTATCATTCACAATGGTGAGTAGCAACCCATGAATTCAAACAACCTTCTTGAAGAAAATATCTACAATATGTGATGCATCATTTGTGCATTTACATGGCATAAAATGAGCCATCTTACTAAATCTGTCCACAATGACAAATACACTATCAAAGCCTCTAGGAGTTCTAGGAAGGCCTAATACAAAATCTATGCTAACACTTTCCCAAGGCCTATTAGGGAGAGGAAATGGTTGATACAATCCAATAATAGAATAAACTCCCTTTTCCCGACATATAGGAGAACTAGAAACAAAATTCCTTACATGTAATTGCACTTTAGGCCAATAATAGAATCTAGTTACCTGCTCCAATGTCTTATCCAATCCAAAATGACCTCCTAAGATTCTATTGTTCTTCTCCCTTATAATGATCTCCCCCATTGAACATTTAGGGACACATAACATACTCCCTTTGAATAGTAGCCCTTCCTGCAACATATAATTAGAAAATTCAACATTAAAATTGTTAGAAAAATTCACACATACATCATAGGCCTCTTTGAAATAAGGGTCTTCCTTGTAAATATCTTTAAGGGAATTAATCCCCATGCTATGCAACTAAACCTCCTATATTGTGGGCACCCTCCTGCTCAAGGCATCTGCAACCTTATTGGTAGCCCCCTTCTTATGCTTATTAGTAAAGGTATGGGGCTGTAAATGTTCACTAGTAAAATTTTGCCCAATTTTTGACGTGCGTTTATCATTTTTGTGACTCAAAAACTTAGAATATTCGACAAACGTGTACGTCAAACGTTTTTGTCAAAGTGATTGACGACCAAAATTATAGTCGTAATACCGAGGACATAGTCGTCGAAAGAATTGGACTACGTGGTCAAGAATTATGGTTGAACTTATGACCAACCTATTCCACCATTGGTCGAACTTACGACCAACTTACGACGTGAATAGTAATAAAAAATGATGATGATGCTATATAGGCAACACCTTCAATGTCAAAAAGATATAAAGTATGTGTCGTAATTTCAATGATAGTACGTCGATTGTGTTGTCGATCATATAACCCTCTTGTCCTATAAGAGTCCAAAGACTATCGAAATATCAACGGAATGTTTTTTTTAAAAATAATTTTTTATTGGGACCATTAGGGTTATTGGAATCGGTGAAACAATGCTGATAGCACTCATTAGGATAGCTAAAATTTGCGGTGAAGAGAGTTTGAGTCAGATTAATGGTCGATGAGCTTTCGGGTCAAGTCTTACAAAAGTACACATCAGGTAGAGTTTCACCAAGAAGTGCACATCAGGTGGAGTTTCACTGACCAAAGTCCATCAAAGTAACTTGGTCTAGCAGCATAGGGAGATTGGAGTCCGACCGATGGCCAATGGGAACATCAAGTTGATTCATGATGACATTTCTTATTAGTGTGACTTGCACTAGCGGAGGAGAGCCATTTGGGTTAAACTGATCGCCGACGAAGGTATCATAACAAGCTTTACCGATGCACGGCCAACCAGACTTATAGAATTGGGATATGGTAGGCTGGTCATCGGTAAGACATGCATTAGCGGAGAAACAAGGAATCGGTTAGACCGATCCCTGATCATGTTAGAAGGATAGGCTACACCAATGAGTCAATTTTTAAAACTATACGCATAATGGAAATTTAGTTGGGTTTTCAATTATGGTAGTTTTGTAACCAATCCAAGGCCGATATAAGACCTTGAGATTTCAGACTATGAGGTTGGTTAGTTAGAGAGTGGAATAGTTGGATAGACATAGGATTTAGTTAGAAATCAGTCAAATCCAGTTGGATTTTTGTTGAGTGTTGATTTAATCAGTGTGTAATTTCCATCTAAATTTAATCATATTCCTGTTGTTAGCTATTGTGTGTGTTCATTTTAGTTCTTTTAATTTTTTTTATATTTATGTAGATATAGTCTTGTACTTGGTTGGATTCTGAGGAACAACCAAGCTATAAATAATGGCTTCATTTGAACTATGCTAGTCAGTATTGTGCATAAAACAAATGGAGCTAATGTAATTTTTTTCCCTTTTTTGTTAGTTTTCTGGTAGGAATGTAGGAAAATGGAAATCTCTTTCCCTAGGTGAGCTTGGCTATAGTCCGGCTAGGGAAGAATAGTAAAAACACACTTTTAGGAGTGCTTGTTGTCAGTACCAGGAAAAGTGATTGCTAAACCAGTCCAGAAGAGTTGTTCAGTGAGTGAACAGAATGGAGAAGAGCCCTCGACTTCTGCAAGATAATTGGAAGAGGGACAAGTGGTTAATAGATGAACTTACAGTTGCAAGTTCATGGGAGAGGAGAACATTTGAATTGGTAGGGAAACTCTAGGTGTAGGAGGATTGAAAAGTGAACCTCCTAAGGTAATAGGGTACTAAGATGAAGAAGCCCTAAGAAGTCTAGAAACAGACTTAGTAAATAACTAGGATAGTTCTTAGAGGAGTCATCCTATCAAATTGGTGTAAAAACAAAGACAATAAAGTTTTGTAAAGGATTTTACAAAGGACCAACAACCAAGATTGACCTATGTTTTAGGATTTGAAAAAGGGTATCTAAAACCTCATTGATTTAGCAAGTTGTTTGGGAAACTGGGAAGTTAAAAATCAAATTACTCACTGGTGAGGATTAGTAGATTTTTGGCCTAGAATGAGGAATTGAGAAGCATGGAACCTAGTTTGAGCACTTAAATGGTATGGAGTTAAGCGGAGGTGAGGACTAGTGTGTTAACCCTTGGAAGGTAGCTAATCAGGTGGGTTGGGTCTTCACATTGAACCCTATTGAAGGGGCCTGTTTGAGTGATGATAAAAAATAAAGGAGTGATTTGGAAGACTCCTTGGAGTTTCTTTGAAGTCCCACCACTTCTCTCTGCATCAAACTTCAACCGTCTCTATATCAAAGACATGCATGATAACATCAGACATGCCTTTGATATAGACAATCGTTGTCCCTCCTTGAACTATCACAGCTTAAATATTTGAAGACTTATAATCAAAATAGTTGAGACACATTAGAAAATTTGGTGTTTCCTAGTTGTTTTGATTTGAAGTCTTCAAGGCTTTAAGCCCTTACAATGTGCACGTAGATAATTGTTGCCCTTACTTTTGGTGCAGGAGCACCTATGAAGACATCCATGGACACCATGGAGCCAAAAAAAGAAGGTGGATCTAAACCATCCATAAATGTGGTTTAGGAAAGCCTTGAATAAGACATGGACAATCATAAAGTTGCATATTGATAGTAAACACAATGTGAAAGATAGAATTCCATAATATTGTTAAATGTTGTTTGAGAAAATGAAAAGACCAAATGTAGTAGATGTGATCTACAATTGGCGTGTGCAGGCAGCAGATAAAAGAATTTGATGCAAGAGCATCAAAAAAAGGATGGAATCATTAGGGGTCATTTATGGGCCTAAAGAGGTTTGAGGATGAATACGGGCCATTAAGGTCACTTTTATTTGTAATAAGACAAATAAGGTCATTACTTTGTAAAGAGGACACTTGTGTGTTGCTTGTTTGAAGGAAAATAGACAATTTGTTCACAAGTGGATAGCCCTACATGAGTGTTTCATAGTTTACAATTTGCAAGTGAATGTATTTGCCCAACTACACATGTTTTTCTCAAACATACTTCAAGGTTTTATAGACAAGAATATAACTTATTAAACATATATTTAAACAGCCATAAAGAAGGCAAGAATTGAACTTTATTGAAATAAAGAAAAAATTACAGCAACGTAAACATAGAGATGTTTTCCTCTTACAATGAAAATCAGTCTTTAAAAGATTGAAAATGAGTTTCAAACCATCTTTTTCTTCAAAGAGCTAGATAAGATACAATATTTCTTGCAAAAAAGAACTAGTCTAAAACTGAGCGTAAAACCTCCTTATATATTGTTTACACGTGTGAGAGAATATACGATAGCATCTATGAGAACAAATGAATGTTAAGGGACCTAGTCCACTAGCATGGTCTCCTAGGAAGAGTGGTTGATAGATTGAATTCAATGCTCTTGTATCATCTTAAAATGGAAGCACTTCCATCTTGGTAGGTTTAGCACCCTCATTTAGTGCATTTTTCATGATAGATTTGCATTTAGGATGCATTTACACTTGATTCCTTCATTTCTAGGTGAAATTAGGGTTAGGATCTCGAGGATCCTCCTTGATTTCCCTTATCTATGGCTCTATTTTCTAGGTAGGATCTAGGTATTGGTCCTCCTAGTCTTCATCACATTCATTTTAGGTCTTTGTACCCTTTTTCGGCACTCTGCCCTGTTTTCTCACCATTTCCAAGTCTCTGGCCGACCCTGAGACTTCCTATTTTCAAAGGTGACTGAGCCTGGACCTTTGGGTCATGGTCGAGGTTGACCCTGACCTAGGTCAAGGTCGAGGTTGACCTTGACCCCTATCAAGTTTTGGTCCCCCTTTTCAAATTTGGTCTCAGCGGGCCCCGAAATCAATGTCAGGTCTCCGGATCCGAATGTGAAAGGGTTTTAATTTAAAATTCATTTAATTATTTTCCCTCCTAAGTTGGTTATTGTGATTGGACCATAATTCGAGGTGAAATTTGAATTATGGGCCCTTATATTGCCTGAGGAGCCTTACCTTGAAACCTCGATATAAACACTCTCTTTTGCCTTCATTTTCACCAAGTATCCATCAAGTGGATACACAATCCATTGAAGCAAGCAAGCGATGGTGAAGTGATGATGCAAGATTGCAAGAGGATGATATAGAAGATCAAGACATTGTTGATATCAAGCATTTTTCGTGGACAAACCATTGTGGACATTCCTTTGGAGAAAGAAAGATCTCTTCTTCCTTGATCCACCATTTCCAACATTCAAGCATTTAAAGATGCAATCATGGGGTAGAAATTACGGATTGTGAGTTTGGTAGGAGTACTTTAGCCTTGGGGGCTTGGTATGCTTTCTTTATCATATTCAAATCTATGCATTACTTTATCATATCAATTCATGCTAGGGTTTTAATCTAGAGGATTAGATCTTAGCATTACACATTCAATACACACACACATTCTATTACATTCGGCTATTCATGGAGGTGAAAATCACCAAAGAGGGGGTTTGACTAAGGCAAAAACCTATATAGCCACCCCAAAAAACCATTTTCAGATATCTACAGTCACTATTTCGGGAGTTGCAGAGCAGATCTGAGTACCTTTTTCGACAAACTTCTGGGATCTGTGAACAGATTTTCCGTCGGAACAATGCAGGTCAAAGTTGACATAAAGGGGTAAGATCTTACCCCTGTTTTGGGTCAAGGTCGACCTTCCTCAGAAAAGCAGAAGGTTTCTGGGTTTTCTCTATTTTTGTGTTTCCAGGCCAGATCTACTTGCATAATTTCCCAAAATTGAATACAGACACCAGAAAATAGGTATTTCCAAATCAACTACATTATGAGGTATGTATTTCATCTCATTTAATTTCAGTATTCTTTACAAGAATTTCCAAATTTACATCACTTATTATATCAATCTACATGTATTGTGGAAGAATGTGGTTTAGGGCCTCTATTAGGTTCATTGTTAAAAACCCTTTCCTATTCCACACTTTTCCACCTTACATTTTGGTGAACCTGTTTACGACAAATATTTCTTTTTGGTGTTAGATTTGCATTTTGTGTTAGATCTTACATACTTATAAAAGTAAATTTATTTTATGCTCTTGCATTTCTATTTCTAAAATACAAAAAAATGCAAAATTTCTTTAAAAATACAAAAATATTTACATTTTTTATGCTTGTATTGTTACTTTGTGTTCAACATGTATGATTCTTGGTTTGAATACTTTGATGAGTCTTTTATTACAAAAGAAGATGGATCCCTTAATGAGGTACATGGAAGTGAGGATAAAAATTGTTCGAATGAGATCTCCATTGATCCTATTCCTATTTCACTCTCCTCCACAACCTCTTCAATTGACCTTTACCATAGGGTCTATGCATGGTTACCTTCATGTTCTACTATTTGCAACATTGATAAACCTAAAGTTATATATCCTAAACCTTTATTGATGGTAAAAGGATGTCCACGAATAATAATTAAGCGTAAACCTAGAGATCCTTTGGATTTCTTAGATAACATAGATTTTGTTTCACATGCTTATCGCACATGGAATAACCCTCAACCTATTGTTCCAGTTTCTTTACTTCCTTCTCAACCTATGCTTCCTCAAGCTCCTAATTTTCCATCTAACTTTAAGGAGTATGACTTAGTTGACCAATTACGTGCTACTCCTGCCAAGATATCTTTATGGGAATTACTTCAAACTTCCTTGACATATTATGAGGCATTGCAAAAGGCTTTATCTACTCTTCCTACTTTGCCTCATAATTAAGAGAACATTCATTCTTTTTTGGAGTGCATTCATACTATGCCCTCTGTACCTCCTATTGTGTTTACTGATGATGATTTGCCTTCCGTTGAGCTGAAAAATCAATATGATGCTCTTATGGTTGTTGTTTCTATTAATCAGAGTATCAATTGTAGAATGTTAATTGAAAATGGATCTGGGCTTAATAAACATAGCATGGACATGCTTAAGGAAATTAAGGCTGATTTTACAACTATTCAACCTAATAATGTCCCTATTTGTAGATTTGACAATATTGCAAAGAGAACTTTGGGCATTATTACCTTACATGTTAAAGTTGGTCCAATTATTCTTAACACACCTATTCATGTTATGCCTGGACCTCTCAATTATAACCTTCTTTTAGGAAGACCTTGGTTACATACTATGCATGCAGTTCCTTCTACCCTTCATCACAAGGTTAGGTTCATTTATAACAATTTGATGTACACATTACATGCGAATATTGCGCCGAATCCTTGCTTAAATGCAGAATATGTTAAAAATTTTGAGCCTCTTCAACCAAGAAAAGAGATTGAAAAACAACCTGAGATTAAACAAACTGAACCTCCATCTTCTTCTTTGACTGAGGATGATTGGGGAATGTTGGAATTTAATCCTACTTTCATTAGAGAATATAAAGTCTTTGATTTGGAATTCATGAAACAACAAAGTGAATTTCAAAAACAAGTGTTTACTCCTTCCCCACTTTCTGAGAAATTAAAAAGTAACTTTGTTGGCACTTCGATTGAAGAAACAAATGAAACAATAAAACCTGATTGCTATGATATAGTGGCATACACCGCTCCTTGGACTCCATCTGATATGGCCGATAGATATGGTTTTGGTTATCATCTACTCAAGAAATCAGGATTTAATGGGAAAGGATGTGGTAAATACAAGCAAGGTATATAAGTACCTTTGGATAATGAAATTTATGATTATACATATGGATTGGGATTCGATCCTTACAGACAACCATCGGCTTTTCCTGTCAATGTTAATCATATCTGTGGTGGACATTTGAAGTTGGTTAACACAACCTCCTTGACATTAATCAAATACCTACCTTGGATATTTTTCCCAAAGATGAAGCCTTGGTGGATTTTTTAAGGGTTTATGAGGATTTACATACGTTTCATCACAAACGACGAAAGCCTTATTGTTTAAGTACTGAAGCTTATTTTGGGGAGCATGATGAACATAATATTTCTTCTTTACCGATGGATTCTCTGATACAAAGTGATTTGCTAATAACTGAGACTGTTGAGATTCAAATGGATGAAAATGACTCTAAAAAGATGATAAAAATTGGGAAATGTTTGAATCAGGATGAACGCGATCAGTTGGCTTCCCCTTTACTTGAATTTAAGGACATATTTGCTTGTACATATTTAGATATGCTGGGTATAGATTCTAAGACTGTTACTCACAATATTGTTATCAAACCAGATGTTAAACTTGTGAAGCAAAAAATTTGAAAGATGAATCCATGAATTGCTTTATTAGTTAAAGCTGAAATTGAAAGATTATTGGATGTTGGATTCATTCGCTCTATTGATTACTCAGACTGGATTTCAAATATTGTACCTATTTCAAAAGGAGAAAATAAGGTAAGAATGTCTACTAACTTTAGTGATTTAACTAAAGCATCCTTAAAAGATGATTTCCCATTACCTAATATTGATACGATTATGGATTCGACAACGGGTCATGCTTTATTATCTTTTATGGATGGCTTTTCTGGCTATAATAAAATCTTTATTCCTCTTGAAGATCAATTTAAGACCGCATTTATAACACCTTAGGGAATATTTTGTTGGGTCATGATGCCTTTTGGATTAAAAATTGTGGGAGCAACTTATCAACGGGCTATGACCTTGATTTTTCATGATTACATTCATAAGATTCTTGAGGATTATGTATGATATCTTGGCAAAATATATACAAAGAGAAGATCATCTTAATATTTTACTACAGATATTTGAAAGGATTAGAAGTTACAAAATGAGGTTGAATCCTAAGAAATGTGTCTTTGGAGTTGATTCCGGTAAATTATTAGGATTTATAATCTCTGAGCGAGGCATAGAGGTGGATACTGGAAAGATTGAAGCTATTGTTAATATGCCTCCTAAGAATATTTCTCAGTTGTGATGTTTACAAGGAAAAATCCAAGCTATTCGTCACTTTGTTTCCAACTTAGCTAATAGAATTGTTCCTTTTACTTCCTTTCTTAGAAAGGATACCACTTTCTCTTGGAATAATGAATGTAAAAAATCCTTTGAGCAATTTAAGGAGTATCTCGCCAATCCTCCTATTTTGCAACCTACTCAATTTGATAAACCCTTTTATCTATATACTTCAGCCAATCTGAAAGCGGTGAATGCATTGTTAGCTCAGTATGATAGTGAACGTAAGGAAAGACCTGTGTACTACATTAGTCAGACTTTACTTGATTACAAAACAAGATACACAGATCTGGAAAGACAATGCTTACCTGTAGTTTATGCTTTTCAAAAACTCAGGCATTATCTCTTAAATGTTGAAGTCAATGTGATTGTTAAA
Source organism: Chamaecyparis obtusa (assembly GCA_027943335.1). NCBI lineage: Eukaryota > Viridiplantae > Streptophyta > Pinopsida > Cupressales > Cupressaceae > Chamaecyparis > Chamaecyparis obtusa. The sequence continues at coordinate 2,637,887 of BSBK01003050.1, read as the reverse complement.
TTTGATCCTTTGAAACATCTTTTCTCTAAAACTGATCTCTTTGGCCATTTCGCAAAGTGGGTGATGTTACTTACAGAATTTGATCTTAATTTCATTTCTCAAAAGTCAATTAAAGGACAAGCTTTAACATATTATTTGGCTGAAGCTCCTTGTCCTCATTCCGATCCATGCTTTACTTCAATGGAATTCCCTAATGAAATCATTCCCGCTATTAAACAAGATGATATTTGGGAATTATATTTTGATGGGTCTAGATGTAAGATAGGTTCCGATGTTGGTATTATCTTAATTCAGCCTACAAAGAACCTGATCCCTCTATCATATAAATTGATCTTTCCTTGTACTAACAATATTGCAGAGTATGAAGCTCTTATAGCTGGCCTACGAGCTTCTTCATCCCTTAACATTAAAAATTTGGAAATTTATGGAGATTCGCAATTGATTGTAGAACAGATTGAAGGAGGTTATCAAACTAAGAATGATAAAATGACACAATATAGAGATTTGGCTCTTGATGTGCTTTCACAATTCTCTTCTTATACGATTCAAACTTTACCTAGGAAAGATAATCGACATGCAGACACCATGGCAAGCACAACTTCTTTGGTTTTTCTTGAGAATAATGTTGAAAACCTTCAATTTACTACACAAACTCTTAAAAACCCTGCAATTTATAATAAGGTTACCTATGATTGTTTCAATTTGCATTTGGATGAATGGTATTCTCATATCTTTCATTTTTTAAGAGATGGTACTTTTCCTGAATCAACAACAAGGAACATGCGTAATCATTTTAGGAAGCTTACAACATGTTATATGATTTTAGGAGACACACTTTACAAATGCTCTTATGAAGGTTTATTATTCAGATGTCTTGGTAGAACCAAAATTCTGGTAGCTTTGGCAGAAGCTCATTCTAGTTCTTTTGGGGGACATTTTGGTTGAAAATTGTTAGTCAATAAACTTCTTAGAATAGGATTTTATTGGGAAAAAATGGAACAAGATTCTTTCATGTTCGTTAAGAAGTGTCCTCAATGTCAATAACATAGTAATTTGATTCATGCTCCTACTCGTGAGATTCGTAATCAAGTTTCTCCATGGCCTTTTAGTATTTGGGGTTTTGACCTTATTGGAAAAATCTCACCAGCTTCTTCTCAAGGACATACGCATATCCTGACTGCTACAAATTACTTTACAAAGTGGGTGGAAGCTACCCCTCTTCATTCAACAACTGTGGATGTTATTTGTGATTTCATCCTTAACAATATTATAACACGATTTGGTATTCCTTCGATGATAGTTTCGGATAATGGTACCCCTTTTAAGAATAAAGAAGTCACAAAATTCTTGGAGAAATATCAAATTCAAAATATATTTTTGACTTCTTACTACCCTCAATCTAATGGTTAAGCCAAAGCATCAAATAAAATCATGGAACAAATTTTAAGAAAAATAGTTAACAAGCATGCCAAAGATTGGCATACCCAACTTACCTATGCCTTATGGGCTTATAGGATTAGTGTTCATACTGCCATGGGTACTTCTCCTTACAATCTTGTCTATGATACTGATGCTATTATGCCTTTGGAATTAGAGATACCTTCTTTACATGTTTCATTTCATAGGATAATCGACAATGATACATTTCGAGAACAACGATTACAAGAATTGGAAATGTTGGATGAACAACAAATACATGCTTTGGAACATATAAAAGCTTATCATAAATCTCTTCAAAATTAGTATAATCATAAAGTAATTGAACAATAATTTTCAGTAGGTGATTTAGTATTATATGAGAATCAATGAAATGTGAATGCTTTACCTGGTGAAAAAGGAAATTTTAGCCCTAACTAGCTTGGACCTTTTGTTGTAATTCAGGACTTTTGTTCAGGTGCTTATAAGATTGCTGATATGGATGGTATTTCTTTTAAGGAACCTATTAATATTATGCATCTCAAACACTATTATCCTTAATTTATCCTTCTTTCGTTGTGTATTTATGTATTCCTTATAAAATATGTTTGTTTTATAGGTTATGTGGTTTTAGAAAATTACATTTGAATACATCTATACACGTTATTTCTTTCTATTAAGTTTTATGCTATTGATAAAAATATAGTAATCAAAGACAGAACTAACTAGTAGAGAAAGTTTTTCATTTATAAAATCTTTTGAGTTTTGATACATATGTGGCACAAGGCCCTATCTATCACTCTGTTTATCTCTATGCTCTGATGGTCGATGACTCCCAGATCTCTATGATCTATGACGAGAGGATGTAGATCTATGAATGGTAGTCTATGAGTGGCTCCTCAATATGCTCATACCACACATGCACTCTTGGGCCCTCTGTAAGTCAACCATCAGTCTCTCTTCTCTCTATCTACACAACCTCAACTCTCACTGGACACATGCAAAGATATTGGCATGTCTACCAAGATCTCTGTAACCAATGGAAGACTCTTGCTAGTTGGCTGGTAGTCGATAGGATATACATGTATCCTTCAGAACCTCGGATACAAAACTCCTCCACTCCACCACGCTAGCTGCAGAATGAAAACATATTTATCTTTTAGTATGTTTTCTTCATCAAATTAAGTTAAAATTTTCAAATCAATTTCATGTTTTATACCTCGATCTCCCTCATGGGCATCACTGAAGGATCTGGATGGTGGGGGCATGGAGTGAATACTCTCTCCATGCTCGTTGTGTCTAGGTCTCGGAGGTGGTGTCTCTATATGGGTGCGTGGAGGTCTTTGTGATCTCAGTGGTGATGCGTGAAAAATGTGCACATTCACACTAGTACCACCAAGTGGGGGCATCTCCTCTGCTCTCTCCTCCATGGGGTCTCCCTCGGAGATGGGATCCTCCTCATCTCTGTGATCTTCATCCTCCTTTTCTATGCCACTATCTCGGTGTGTCCTATCTAAAAAATCTAGATCACCCATGGGATAGTCATCAGGGAAGATGGGGTGGGTTCCCTTTAGACTCGAGTATCTGATGTAGTCTCGGCTGATGCTTGAATAGGCTACATCTGGTGATATCTCTATATCCTCTATCTCATCTGCATCATTGTCTGCTACGTTTACTACTGATGGTCAGCGTATGGCGCTAGGTCTCTAGTAATACCTCATCGGATGTACGTACTAAGGTACTGCTCCAGGGACTCCCTGTAAAAGACCAAATTGTCTCATCACTCGATCATAGTAGTATGGCATCATTGTGTGACTCTAATGACCCTCTAGTAGCTTGCATACTGTGAGTGCCTCATCCGGTGTCGTGTATCCGGCCAATTTGTCATGCGACAACTTGGTCTCCATATCACATCTTAGCCTATAATACGGTCTAGACATACCCTCCACTAGAGGATGTCTCTGTACTACTAGACATCTCTCAGTGGATAAGAAAAGCCTCTCGATGTGCTAGCATCTACCATCACAAGAATACCCTATGGTCATGTACATGTGAAGTGTTCAAACAACTAGATCTATAGAAGTGTGCATACCATGAGACTCTCTCTCTGATATCTCACTAGCTAACATAGCTCGTGGTATAAGTGGGCTAGCATTTTGCGACCCCACAAGAAGATAGTCCTATCACTCTCCATCCTATGTAAAAGAGGGGTGAAAGGTTCTGAAAAGACTGTACCCTTTGTGTTGGGTACTACAACCAAGGATAGTATACATAACATCACTCTCCATACCAAAGGTGTAGGGCCTGCCAGTATGGATGATAAAGTGATCTAATCTTCTCAGGCTCACATCTGTGGAACCCATCCCAAACAATACTCTGCATCTTCAAGGACCTCCTCAGGACCTTGTTATGCTCTCGGTCTAACAGGCTTGCCTCGAATCGGAAGCTGCAAGATTCTATAGACATCCTCAAGTATCACAGTCATCTCACTTGAGGGAAGGTGAAAGGAGCATGCATCCTCATTCCACCTCTCTATGAGAGCTGATAACATGGCTCAGTGAAGTATGATCTATGGTAGGATTGTTACCTAGTACAATCCTACATCTCTCAATAATTGTATCTCATCCTTGCTTAGCTCGAACAAATTCTCTCTGATACCCACTAGTAATCCTCGAAAGGGATGCTCTCCAAGATGAACCAAGTCCTGTAAGCACAAACAAACATCATATCAGCATTCTAGAACAAAAAATCTATAAATCCAACTTGACTGGGTCAAGGTCAACCTCAGTTAGGTCAAGGTCAACCTTCCTGGGTCAAGGTCGACCTTCCTGGATCAGGGTCAACCTTTTTGGGTCAAGGTCGATCTCATTCCAAAAAAGGTGAAGACCTTCTAGTTCATGTCAACCTTTTTGGGTCAAGGTTGACAATACTAGGCCAGGGTCAACCTTGCCTACAAAAAGAAAGAATCTGCAAAGTATAGAAATCAATAACAACAAACTCACCTTGGGAAGTGGTCGTCTGGTAGCTAGGCACTATCTCAGGAGCTCCATGTGTGTCGCTTGAAGTTATTCTCTACTCAACATTCTAATTTCTCTCTTTGAATATGCAAATGGTAAGAATGAGTAAGTATGAGTTCTCTTTCCTTATTTATAGTCAAAATTAGGGTTTTTTTAGGGTTTTTCTTAGGGTTTACTCATATTAAATTCAAATTTTCATTCATATGCATTTAGATAAACATTCACTCTTTTTATCATAACTTGAGTTTGGTAACTCCATTTTTAGTGTTATTATTGGTGTTGGAATCATGATTGAGATACCTAACTCTTTGAATCAGTTTCAAAAGGATGGGAATCCTTCTAATTGGTTTAGGGAAAGAATATATCAACAAACTACATATCCAGTGTACGAGGTTATCCTTATCACCCTGTTTCACCATTCAGAAGTAGAAACCCGAAACAGGGGGGCATAAGGGGTTCTATGCACTTCTCAATTTCATTATAGTAAGTCTTAGGTGATTTATGGATTTTCATTAACCTTGTGTGCTTCAGGTACTAACGGTTTTCTGCAGGATCTCTAGATTGAGGACTTGGCTATATCCTTTTTATTTACTATGATGTTTTCTTACTTTAGCTTGCATATTCACGTAGTGTCATATCTAAGCTAAAGTGGGGGATAAATGTACCATCTTAAAATAGAAGCACTTCCATCTTGGTAGGTTTAGAACCCTTATTTAGTGCATTTTTCATGATAGATTTTCATTTAGGATTTATTTGCACTTGTTTCCTTCGTTTCTAGGTGAAATTAGGGTTAGGATCTTGAGGATCCTCCTTAATTTCCCTTCTCTATGGCTTTATTTTCTAGGTAGGATCTAGGTATTGGTTCTCCTAGTCCTAATAAAATTCATTCTAGATCTTTGTTCCCTTTTTTGGCACTCTGCCCTATTTTCTCATCATTTCCAAGTCTCTGGCCAACCTCGGGACTTCCTATTTTCAAAGGTGACTAAGCTTGGACCTTTGGGTCAAGGTCGAGGTTGACCCTAGCCTAGGTCAAGGTCAAGGTTGACCTTGACCTAGGTTTGGGTCAAGGTTAACCCTGACCTAGGTCAAGGTCGAGGTCGACCTTGACCCCTATCAGGTTTTGGTCCTCCTTTTCAAATTTGGTCCCCAATGGGCCTGAAATTAATGTCGGGTCTCTGGATCCGAATGCAGAAGGATTTTAATTAAAAATTTATTTAATTATTTTCCCTCCTTAGTTGTTTATTGTGATTGGACCATAATTTGAGGTGAAATTTGAATTATGGGCCCTTACATTGCCCGAGGAGCCTTACCTTGAAACCTCTATATAAACACTCTCTTTTACCTTCATTTTTACCAAGTATCCACCAAGTGGACACACAATCGATTGAAGCAAGCAAGAGATGGTCAAGTGATGATGCAATATTGCAAGAGGATGATATAGAAGATCAAGACATTGTTGATTTCAAGCATTTTCATGGACAAACCATTATGGACATTCCTTTGGAGCAAGAAAGATCTCTTCTTCCTTGATCCACCATTTCCAACATTCAAGCATTTAAAGATACAATCATGGGGTAGCAATTACATATTGTGAGTTTTGTAGGAGTACTTTAGCCTTGGGGGCTTGGTATGTTTTCTTTATCATATTCAAATCTATGCATTTCTTTCTCATTTCAATTCATGCTATGGTTTTAATCTAGAGGATTAGATCTTGTCAGCACACATTGAATACACACACACAGTTGTGTGTGTGAAAATTGTACTTGATCTGTAGACACAACACTTTAGTAAAATATTAGAGGTTAGTTGAAATTGAAATCGTGCAATGAATGAAATCTAAACTAACCAGGTGATTTACTGCCTTCTAATAGGTGTGAGTATGATGTTCTCAGATTGTTATCGAGATCAGTGACCTTGACGACACCTAAATGAAGGATTTGAATGCAATTGAGCTATTTTTTTTGGATTTTCTATGTAATGATATGATGAAAACTTGATATAAATCTATGCTAATATGGAAATTGATATGCTAAAATGATCTAACAATGATATGAAAAAGAATTTAAATGAATGTAAAAAAAAAACAAATTGATCTCACAATAGCCTTGATTCGCAATAAGCTTTGATTCTCCAAATTCCAATTCTTCAAAATAGTTCTGCAATTCATAGACGACTTTGGCAAAGTAAGCTTGCAAAATTATGAGATGATTTGAGATGAACTGAAGCCTTAATTTATAGAAATCCAGGGCTTTAGAGGTGCATGGATAAAAGCCATAAATCACTCAAATAACTCAGCTTGATTTTTGAGTTATTTTTAAATAAAGATAATTTAATTCACAAAAACATGCAAAAGCAGAGTTTAACTCAAATTAAAAGTTTAGATCAACTTTAAAACTCAAAAATGATGTTGAGTTCCAAAAAGTCAATAACTTGCATTGATTTTCTGATTTGGAGTTTAACTGCTCTTTGATTGTGCACATGGATAATTATGAATTAATAAATAAATAAAGTGATTTATTCTCAACTTAATTGATTTTGGAAATAAAATAATTGATTTATGGGTTAATCAATCATTTAATCAAACTTTTATTCAAAAATAATATCATCAAATATGAAAACTTGCTTTAATTAATTAAATAAGAATTTAATCAATTAATGATAGGAATTTTGATTTATTGTCAAATTTAAATAATAATAATTAAGAATAAATATAATTAAATTCAATTAAATAATTAAGTGGTAGAATTAAACTTAATTAATTAAATATTGAGAATATTCAATTAATCAAACTTTTAGGATAAATTCGATTTATCGCCAAATAATCATTAAATTAAAGATAATCATGATGATTAGGAATATTACTACGAATATTTCCCGATGCAGAATTTAAGATAATCAATTAGGATTCGATGATGTGTCGATGTGCCTTTGGTTAGGACTTTGATGTCGATTTCATTCGATATGTTGATATAGGAAGTTAATGAACCTATAGCTCATTTTTGGGGTATTACATTTTGCCCCTCTTTGAATTACTGTGCAAAGCACAGTGGTTGAAAGATAGTCTGTGTATGATAAAGAGATGAAACTAATTCGAAAGATATGATGATTGAAAGATTTGAAGATATTAAGTCCTGAATGACCAAAGATAATGTTCACTATAGCAGCGATGAACCGATGATTGTGAAAGAGTGTCAAAACGCTTGATTCTGAACCTTACGATTGTAAAGAAGTGAGTGACCGATTCTAGACTTGATTGTCTTAGCAGAACCATGATGTAGGTATCACATCTAACCCCTTCAGTTACCAAAGAACCAAGGAAATAACACTGATGAACTGATGGTTGCAAAAAGATGATACAGATTACAAGATTAGGAGGATACCAGATTGATATGGATCGATGAATCTGATATGCCCCAAGTGATGATAGATTTGCCCTAAGCGATGAGGACTTTTGATGATTCAGCAACTAGACATGGTTGTTGTCTTGATTACTGAGGAAAGATTGATAGAATTTTTACAGACTTGAATGATGTGCAATACCATGCCCCCTTCGAGATTAAAATTAAAATCTGACAATAAAAGTCAACGTTAAATAGTTTAGAAGCATGTTAATTGATTTGAAAAGTGGTTATACAGGTCTGGGAACGTGTTTTGCATCGTTTGGAGGTCCTAGAGACCAAGTAGACTAGGTTTGACCATGAGTTGACCATAGTTAAAAGTTTGAAATTTTGATAGTTTGATGTTAGATAATCAGTTAAGTTGAATACTAGATTTCTGTGATGATTGAAGGTAGATTATGCAAGTAGTTAATAATATGAATGATTTTAGATTTTGATTTTGATCCCAAAAAAGGATTCTACTTGCTATTTCGTTGGAGAAACCTTCGTGTGGGATTCAGCTCTTGTTAGATTGGAAGAGGTGATTGAAGAATCTTTTAGGTGTTCAAGCAATTTGTGAGATCATGCAAAGTGCAAAAATGCAAAGAAACATGTAGGATGATAATGCAACCCTAGGACCTAGGACCTACTCACTGATCATGTGTCGATTTGTTATCATCATTGAACTTTTAGGTAACCAGATAAATCAATACAATGCCCACTAGCCATGAAACCATAGACATATGAATATTGATTTGTAATGCTCAAGAACTAATACAACACCCACTGGTCAAACAACCATGGACATATGAATATTGGTTTTATTTTCGGAATGTCAGATTAGATACAAGCACCAAGGCACAAGCGCCAAGATGACCTGAGTATCATGTCCATTTTGATATAGCAATTTGAATTTAACATACACATCAAACAGTCAAGAGATCATTCTAAATCTAGTGTGAATTACCCGTAGTGACCCTTTATCGTTCACATCCTTAGGTAAGATCATGTTTCACAGTAGAATAAACTTACTAAAAAAGGCAATAGTGAGATCAAACTTCCTTGAATTTTCTGGGTATCAATGGTCGAGGTATGCATGGCCATCTAATTTGAGATAGAGGCTCTTACAGTCGGACACCATTTCAATCCAGAATTTTCAAAGACGTTAGATTTTCACATACAAGCAGAAGATAAAGAAAAGATTATGCCCCTAGTCATCACTCTCTAAATCCTATAAAGGACATCATCGAAGAGCTCGAAGGGACACAATATGCAAAAATCTCAATGCGAATTAGTAAGCATACAAGTAGATAAAAGCATGAAAAACACAGATTGTTTTCAATTTGTGTTTGATTGTTGTTGTAGATGCAAAATCCTTTCTGGAGACGAGACAGACTTGACTAACTCAAATGAAGCTTCAAAAAACTTTGACTGAATATGATACGTCTAAGATATACTGGAGGCCATAGGATATAACATTGATTGCCCCCAAGTGTTAAACATTGATAGGATACAGATGCTTGAGCTGAGTGGTGTACAGACCGACTTATTGAAAACTAAAAATGCATAAACAAATCGAGAGATATGTACAAACTAAAGCAAAACTGAAAGCTGGGAAAGACCAAGATTGCGCTGATAGATGGAGCATTTTGAAACAAGTGGCACCCATTTGCCGGATTTTCACCATCTTGGTAGAGATTCTATTTTTTCTACCAAGGCGCCTGTTTCCAAGTTTTCACTAAGGCACCTTTTTTTTTCTCATTTTTTTTTTCATTTTTTAAAATTTTTTTTGTACTTTTGATATATATATATTTTTTTGTGAATCATCAAGGCGCCTATTGCTAGGTTTTCACCAAGATGTTTATTTTTTTAGGACATTTTCTAATTTTTAAGATTTTTTTAAGATATTTTACCATAGACTGAATGCCTTAGGCGTAGAATTTCTTCAGATGGAGAACGTTGATTGGTTCTCAGAGTTGTTCTCCTTCAGTTGTTGAGAGTTGATAGGCACCAGAGCCAAAAGTAGTAGTAATTATAAAGGGACCCAGCCAATTGGGTTCAAACTTCCCCTTGCGTTCTCGATGGGATTGATTTTTAAGATTTTCTCTCAAGACTAGATCACCAACCTGAAATTCTCTGTGTCTGACTTTCTTGTTATAGCCTCTAGACATTCTCTTCTGATATACTCTGAGATGATCATACACTGTTTTTCTGCGCTCATCTAGTAGTTCAAGTTCTTGCAACCTAGACACTCTGTAGTCATCATCAATTACTAGACCATGCATTTTGTTTCTTAGTGATGAGATTTCAATCTCAATAGGTAGTACCACTTCGGACCCATAAACTAAAGCAAAAGGTGTAGCCCCAGTGGGTGTTATGATACTTGTTCTGATACTTGTTCTAATACTGGTTCTGATACTTGTTCTGATACTTGGTATACTTGATAGCATCTGTTTCCATTGCAAACTCTCAAGCAAGATCATATCATGCAGTCCTAAAGTCTAGCAAGGTGGAGAACAAGAGGGATTGGCATGCTGGTTGAAGAGATGGAAGACAAGAGAATGAAGGAGAATGAAGGGAAGAAATCTTCAAGGGAAAACTCTTCAAGAATACTCAAGCTAGGGAAAAAATTTTATGTAAAAGCACTTTTGGACAAGCAATGAAAGGCCAGCATAGGATAAGTCACAAAAGCGTAATGCCAAAGAAGGATAGGATGTAGTCCAAAAGAGTAGACATGTCAAGAGGCTTCATAGCACTGTGTTTTACTCTTTCTTTCTTTTTTTTATTAGATCAAGACTAAAGGGGAAAATGATAGTGATAGGCGAAAATGAATGGAGGAAGATGCATATGAAGGCTAAACATGGAAGGAATGAAAGCAAGATCATCATTAGACAACTCACAAAATAGCCAAATGTTCATGTATAGGTCAACCTTGTCAAGATCAAAGAGAGAAGATGGAATGGATGAAATATGTAGAAGAACTACGCATGATGCCTGATTGCCAGGTTTTCATCATGGTACTTATCCAAGGCGCCACAAGGGAGTGGTTTTCACTATAGGAGGAATTTATTTCTCTTTACTTTTTCTACCAAGGCGCATATTTTTAAGTTTTCACTAAGGCACATTTTCAATTTTTATTTTTTTTTCTCTTTTTTGAAGAAGGCAAGCTTTTTAGATAATGCTCCTTGAAAAGATAAACCGTGACATGCCAAGGATTCAAAATGATATGCTCAAAGATGCTGATAGGAAAAAGAAGATGGAAGAGGAAAATGGAGGATAAGGTTTTATGTAAAACAAGTGAGGTTGGAAGATAGGAGGAATAAGCAAGTGAGGAAAAAGGATAGGAGGTAGAAGGATAATAAATGGAAGGACTGTGAAAGGGTAGATGGAAAGGAAGGCAAGATCAACATCAACACATGCTTTGAAGGGTGGCGAGAGGATAGAGAAAATGTGAATGAAGGAATACGTAAAAGAATATGGCGAATGGATAGTAGAGGTTGTGGTTTAGGCGCATGGAATGGAAGAATATTTTTAGAGGAAAATGAAGTGGAAGCCTTTGGAAGCTTGAATGTCAATTTTACTTTTTGCTCAACACCACACTCTTTCAAGAGAGACTTTGGAATCCATATAGCTACAGGATTTTTATTTCCTTTTGATGATCTAGAGAGAATATCTTTAATGATGGATTTTGGAACCCATACTTGTCTTGTAATTTTTTTCTTAGATATCTCTTTTGACTTTATGCTTCCATGTCGTTTAGAAAAGACATGGTGATCTTCTCTTTTTGATGGATTCTTGTATTGCTTCTTTTTCTTGTATTGAACATTCAAGTTACTTCCAAAAGACTTGGGACTTGTGAAAGAAGGAGGATATGACTAGTTTAGATGGGTGGGTGGATGAAAGGGATTCAAGGGTATGCATCTATGTTGATCTTGAAGAAAGATGAGAGATGGAAGGACATAAGGACCCAAGATGGATGGTGAATTAGGATAGTTAGGAGGAGAAAGTGAAGGGACATAAAGACCCAAGATGGAAGGAAGACGTGAAGCCCTTTGTAGTGGTGGAAGAGGTCCCAGGATAGAAGTGGAAGATGCAAAAGGATAATTAACAAGCTCATCAACATTTATATGACAACCAAGGACATCAGCATCTTTAGAGTGAGCATTAGAATTTTCAATAGAATCATGGACATCTTGAATATGAGCACCTTCTTTGATAAGATTATTCAAAGCTTGCAAATACTTAGGAAGAGTAGAAAGTGGAAGTGAACATGGAGTGGTAGAATAAGAAGATGGAAGACTTTGATCTTGACAAGGATCTTTGGATAGCATAAGTGCATAATTTTTCTCTTGATTTTCAATAGGCTTAACATTGGAAGTAACAACACCATTTTTACCAACCTTAATGGAAGTATCATCTTTGGAAAGAACAAGTGCGGTAAGGTTATTTTGATTGTCAATAAGCTCAACAGTGTAAGTAGTAGCTTGATCTTGCTTAGGAGAAGACTTAAGACATGGTGGAATGCATGAAAAAGGGTGTGTAAGATCAAAAGAACCCTGAAGCGGATAAGAGACATCATGAAAAGGATTGGATGACATGGAGGGTTCTTGATCTTGATCTTTCTTTATGTTCTTTTCTTTATCATTTCTGGAGTTCTCTTGACATGGAGCCACTTCTAAGGACAAGGAAGCATGTTGGGATTGTATGGAAGACTGTTGCAGAGATGGTGAAGGACCAGCTGAATTAGGCATTATAGTGTATGAAGGCTTAGGCTCTTTAGGTTTAGCATTATTGAAAGTATTAGCAGCCAAGTGAAGGTTAGCTTGAATTTCTTGAAGAGGTAGCCCTAGAGGATAACTATAGGGAACCGTATGAAAAGTATCAGGGCTTGTGTCAGATGAAGCTTCTGTGAAAGATTTGAAAGACTCGAAAACTTTAGGAAATGTACGGGTATTGGAGGAAGTAGAGGATGGAAAGGAACCATCACAAGACAAAGGTTCAACATTAACATGATCTTGCTTGAGAAGATAATCTTTATTTTCAGCAGGAGAGTCCTTAGGAGAAGGATTCTTATAATATTGATGCTTCAAGCTAGCACGATGCATTTTATAGTCCTCAGCAGTAGTAGATGGATCATAATCAAGGTATTGTTCACAAAAATATCAAAGTTTTTTTAAAAATCAGAATCATATGGATCACCATCACAATCTATCCAATGTGACATTCTATTTCTAGTAAGCAGGAACACACAACGAGGAGGACTCTTAGGAACAGAGGTGTCATAGGTATCATTATATTGTCCATCATCATAGTCATCATAGTCTTCAAAGATAGATGTGTCACTCTCCGTGGAAGAGGTATCATAAGGATTGTCACGCTGCTCACATTCTGTCTAGGGGCATGGTGATATGTACAATTCTTTATCAAATAGAAAAGGACATAGAGCTTCCATGGAGAATTCCTTGGGTTCCTTCTCTTTCTTAAGATTGTTAAGTTTGACTTGCATAGCTTGCATCTGCTTCATCATAGTTGTGATTAGAATTTCTTCCTCATGTGTATTGATTCTTTGAGACATGTGTATTGATTCTCAATGGCTACTGTTCTGTTCTTGACACAGTGATTTGTATGACAGATTCTAGAACTAGGCTGAAAAAGCTAGGTATCTAGCAATTCTGACAATTTTCTGACAACTTTCAAAAAAATTTCAAATGACACTGCAGACTCATACGACAGTGGGTATGCTATGAAATGATAGTTGAAAAACTTGTACAATAGTTTCAAAACTCGTACGACAATGGGTATGCTATGAAACGACAGTTGAAAAGCTTGTACGATAGTTGCTAGTAGGATTTTGACTTTTGAATTTTTTGGCATAAAAACTCGTACGACACTGGGTAGTTCACCATACGACAGTTGGGCAGTACTGAAATGACATTTGAAAAAAACTCGTATGACTTTCTGACCTTCTGAGATGACTTTTGACTCCAGAAAAGAATTTCACTTCAAATTTTGCAAATTTAAGGTTTTCAGTTTCAGCTTGTTTGCAAATTGTACTATCCAGATTTGAGGATTGTAACAGATTTATTCATTTTCAATAACCAGATAGATAAACAAGCACGCAAAACAACAAGCTAGTGATTTCAAGCATGTCTGAAAATAATGAACAAGGGCAAAAGCAACCTTGCACATGAACAATCAAGTGATTTTATTCGTTCTAATCCTCCGAAGCGCTAATTGTGTATGTTCCAAAATATTTTGCAATAACGCACATATACCCTAGAAAATGAAAATTTGGCCTCGCTAGGGTTTTTAGTAATGGTTTGACTATGCAACTTTTATGATCCAAAGGGGTGAACTCCAATCCCAGCGCACCAGGGTTTTGACACAGTCCGAGAACTTAATCTTCAGGAGCTGCTAGGGAGATCTAACAACCCAACAATGAACCACACCTGTGAAGATTTTTTCCACAAGGACATTTATATAGCGGCTGTCACTACCACGACGAAAATGGCTATTACCGCTTGAGGTTCTATCAATGCAGTTTGCCTTGTGAAGGGAATGTACGCTACGGTTAACCCTCTCTAAAGATGACTCACAGTATTGTACCACAAGGGGACTTGGCTCTAGATCCAAGGTTTTTGACACCTTTTCACTTTTAACCCAAACAAAGCAAACAGATAAATCTGACACGCTAAGACAAAGTTTTGCTTCACCAAGGTCTATGATGTCAACTCCATGTGATCTATCAACCTCTCCGGAGAGAGAATGTATAGATCAATAAGAGAAGGCGCACTAACCAATTTTGATTCACCAAAGCTCATGATGTCAACCCCACGTGATCTATCAACCTCTCTTGGGAGAGAATGTATCGATCAATAAGAGAAGATGCACTAACCAAGTTGAATGTGAAATGCACTAAGTATCCTCCCTACCTACAGGGATTCTATCGTCAAGAAGGATTTTGCTAGGAATCCAATCTCTCAAGAATCACGAATAATGTTCATAGGGCCTAATTACTATGTGAGCACAGATGTATGTTTCCAAAAAGCAAATCTACCAAAAGTACCCAAAAAATAGAAAGAGGAACACTTAACATTTAAAGCGAATATGAGATGAGTCCACAAGGTGGAACACTTAACACCTCACACAAGCTGAAAATGAGTCCCCAACTTAGAAAACAAGTGAGTTCCTAAAAGCATAAATGGGTTGTCAAGTGGAACACTTAACGCTTATGTCCTGTTGACCCCTCCCCTTTAATGTGGCGCTGACCTTGCAACCACGAGGTGGAACGAGGGGTCAGCGGATTAGCGAGTCCAATAACCCAAGATAGTAATCAAGATCAATCACAAGTATCTAAGACTACTTAATAAATCCTTAAAGGGTCACAACCTAGTATCAATTATGCAAGTGTGTAGAAATAGATAAAAGCATGAAAAGATGCACACAAGCCAAACACATAAGAGATTTATTTTAAATCCAAATAGAAATGTTATTAGATGAAGGAGAATACCTGGGATCCTCGTAATGCGCTTAGTAGATTTTACCTGATTTTTAGCAATTCTTGTTGAGATTTTCCATGCAAGCAAGTGACAAACTCTTCAACAAGTAAACAAGCAAACAAGATATGCAACATATATTCAACTTATGAAAATCATAGGGTTAGCTCTAAAAATCAATTATTATCAGCAATAATAACCAGCAATTAACCCAAATGACAACTCATATCATTCATTGAACCATGTAAAAAAAATAAGTGCATACCCGTCACAAAACTTTATTTTTTTTGCTGCATTTGACCTAGTCAACAAGATCTGATTTTTTTTTTATGATTTTGGCCACAAAAATAGAAATTCAAAATAAAGACCTTTGCTAAAAAATAAAGAGCTTTCCAAAAATGTAAAAATTTTAGAAAAATCTCTTCATTTGTACCCTAGAGATCTGTTTTATCAAAACAAACTAGTTTTTGTAAATTAACTATTTGAGCTATTATATTGCGTCCAAATTTAAAACACAAAGAATGGACCCCCTGTAGAATTTAAAGAGCTTTATGAAAATATAAAAAAATTTTAAAAATATGTTGATTTGCATTACATATTAATTTTTTCTGTAATTTCAAGAAAAAATTATTAAAAATTTAAAACATCTTAGAAAATTCTAAATTTTTTACTATAGCTTCTCTGATATGTGTCCAACCTGCAAAAAAAATTTCAAAGAAAAACTCTAAGCTATTTGAGAGATAAAATTAAATCTTTGAAACTTTAAGGCTTTAGCTCCAAAAAAAAAATCAAAACTAGCATGTAAAGGTGGGTTGCCCCACGGTGGGCGCCAAAAATGTGTGTGTGAAAATTGTACCTAATCTGTAGACACAACACTTCAGTAAAACATTAGAGGTTAGTTGAAATCGAAATCGTGCAATGAATGAAAGATAAACTAACCAGACGATTTACTGCCTTCTAATAGGTGCGAGTATGATGTTCTTAGATTGTTATCGAGATCAGTGACCTTGACGACATCTAAATGAAGGATTTGAATGCAATTGACCTTTTTTTTTTTGATTTTCTATGCAATGATATGATGAAAACTTGATATGAATCTATGCTAATATGGAAATTGATATGCTAAAATGATCTAACAATAATATGAAAAAGAATCTAAATAAATGTAAAAAAAAAAAAAAAATTGATCTCACAATAGCCTTGATTCGCAATAAGTTTTGATTCTCTAAATTCTAATTCTTCAAAATAGTTGTGCAATTCGAAGATGACTTTGGCAAAGTAAGCTTGCAAAATTATGAGATGATTTGAGATGAACTGAAGCCTTAATTTATAAAAATCCAGGGCTTTAGAGGTGCATGGATAAAAGCCATAAATCACTTAAATAACTCAGCTTGATTTTTGAGTTATTTTTAAATAAAGATAATTTAATTCACAAAAACATGCAAAAGCAGAGTTTAACTCAAATTAAAATTTTAGATCAACTTTAAAACTCAAAAATGATTTTGAGTTTCAAAAAGTCAATAACTTGCATTGATTTTCTGATTTGGAGTTTAACTGCTCTTTAATTGTGCACATGGATAATTATGAATTAATAAATAAATAAAGTGATTTATTCTCAACTTAACTGATTTTAGAAATAAAACAATTGATTTATGGGTTAATCAATCATTTAATCAAACTTTTATTCAAAAATAATATCATCAAATATGACAACTTGCTTTAATTAATTAAATAAGAATTTAATCAATTAATGATAAGAATTTTGATTTATTGTCAAATTTAAATAATAATAATTAGGAATAAATATAATTAAATTCAATTAAATAATTAAGTGGTAGAATTAAATTTAATTAATTAAATATTGAGAATATTCAATTAATCAAACTTTTAAGATAAATTGGATTTATCGCCAAATAATCATTAAATTAAAGATAATCATGATGATTAGGAATATTACTAGGAATATTCTCCAATGCAGAATTTAAGACAATCAATTAGGATTTGATGATGTGCCGATGTGCCTTTGGTTAGGACTTTGATGTCGATTTCGTTTGATATGTTGATATAGGAAGTTAATGAACCTATAGCCCATTTTTGGGGTATTACAACAGTCTATTACATTCAGCTATTCGTGGAGGTCGATATCACCAAAGCGTGGGTTTGACTAAGGAAAAACCCTATATAGCCACCCCAAAACACCACTTTCAGATATCTACAGTCGTTGTTTCAGGAGTTGCAGAGCATATATGAGTACCCTTTTCGACAAACTTACGGGATCTGCGAAGAAATTTTCCATCAAAATAGTGCAAGTCAAGGTCGACATAAAGGGGTAAGATTGTGCCCTGGGGTAAGACCTTACCCTTGTTTTGGGTCAAGGTCAACCTTCCTTAGAAAAGCATAAGGTTTCTGGGTTTTCTCTATTTTTGTGTTTCCACGCTAGATCTGGTTGCATGATTTCCCAAAACTGAATAAAGACACCAGAAAACATGTATTTCCAATTCAATTACACTATGAGGTATGTATTTCATCTTATTTATTTTCATTATTCTTTACAAGCATTTCCAGATTCACATCACTTATTATATCAATCTACATGTATTGCAGAAGAATGTGGTTTAGGGCCTCTATTAGGTGCATTGTTAAAAACCCTTTACCATTCCGCACTTTTCCACCTTACAACTTTATCCTTGTTGTAGCTTCCCAATTGATGGATGTAGTTGACTTGGCTTGAAACTACTGCTAGATTCTTGGGAAGAACTTCAAACTAAGTCAACAACCTCAAACACCCTCCTATATCTGCTCAACTGGCTGAATGATTCAATTATTCTGATGTTGGGTCTAATAGAATTAGAAACACTTAAAACATTTTCTTAACTACCTCAAATTGGGTAGTAAATGTTTAAAACTACCTTTCACATGTGTATCCATCCACCAAGTATATTCTCACATGCCAAAATAACACCTAAGAATCATGAAATTGTTGTTCTTGTAGACTTTGCACACTTGTCATCTTCTTTCCTCAATCTTCATTGTTATGCTTTTTGAAATGCCTCCATCGCCATCATGGTATTCCTATTCAACTTATATCAGACCTATCAGTGCATGACTTTTTGTTAGAAGGCTTTGCTCTTTGGTGAAATTTCATGACACTTTTACATTACTGTTATGATTTTTTATATGTTCATATATTCCAAACAAGAATGAAACTTAAAGTTTTAGATTTCCAGATTGTTGTCTCTTCAAGTCTTCGGATTCATAGGACTATCCATGTTCATTCATTTTCACTAAACTACAACAAGTTTGTAACTGTCCTCTACTTAATACCCAATGGCTTCTCTATCACATATCTTAACACTACCCTTCATCATTTTCCATAGTTTAGCTTACAACTTTTAGTTTCATAGTTCTTCATCATTGTGGCTTTTGTCCTTCAATCACTGTCATAAATATCTATTGCAGATTAAGGTCTGTCTTTATGACTATTGACTTGACTTTTATCATCTCTATAAGAATTTTGGCATTGAGAGTAGTAGTACATCATTGATAAAGTCTTTGACAAAGACTTAAAATTTTATTTCAATAGTTTGGTTTTGATTTTCCCATGCTTTGTTTTCTTTACCCCACTATCATGGAGAATCTAATTTAGGACTTTAAAAAGTATTCTTTGGAAAGCCTCAATACTTGTCCATACTTATGTGAAACCCCATCATATACTCTTCACAAAAAATGTTCTCTAACAGGTTATGGGGTATTTTGTACAGTGGACCGCATTAATTATTTGCATTCTCATAATAAACATCATTGTCATTGGCACTTAGTCATCTTCAGCTGCTATCACTGTGACCTTATCTAAGACCCAACACAATATTTCATCCTTAAGTGATGAAGAAGCTCTTCTATATATTCTAAATTTATTTTCTACGAACCTTGGATTAGACTCTAAAATCATCTAGTATTTTCATGACCGTACCATGACCATGCACTAGTCTCATGTCACCATACTTATCCTTTATGCCATAGATGACTTTACAATGTTTCCCTCCCCCCCTAACATCACTCTAAATTCCCCATTAACATCTAACATTCATTCATCCATTTATGAAATATAACATTCAATCATTATAATTAGATAACATTCATTAACACAACATTCATCAATAATTCATTAACACACCATTCATCAACATTTACTAGCACAAAATTTCATTCATTAAGACAATGTTCTTTCATTATCAAAAAAGGTTTATTACAATCATTTCTTTTTTTAGTCTTTTCTTCGATTTTTTAAGGTAACAACTAAGCGGCGCATCAATATCTTCGTCATTTCCCTCTTCTTCTTCTTATGATCTCAATAAATGCCTCCTCCCATGTTTAGGAGGAGGAGGTTGGTGTACCAAAGGGGGGTCTGCTGCAATAAAAACTAAATGGGTTAAATTCACAATATTTTATATTAGTGATATAAGTATTTCATTAATTAAAAGAACATAACAACCGATCAAATTTTTTTTTAAAAGAACGTAACAAAGATGTTCTTTACTTGACAGTGCCACATCATCTACAATAACATTTTGTTTAGGCCCAAAGTCAACATGATGAACACTCATATCATCCTCCACTGGTTCACCATGACGTTCTACATGCTCTAAAATATACACAAAAAAGGTTATACCAATTTTAATTTAAGATGTTAAATTGTATTAATAATTGCATAATTAATTTTCAATAGAAAATGAATACCTCCATCACTGTGATGCACATCAGAGCCTTCGTCATGTGCAGGTTCTATGCTAGGATTAGAAGGCTACATTGCAATGTCATGCACATTGTTATCATTGTTTTCTTTTTGAAACAAAAATAGTCACTTTATGTTCAAAATTAACATAAAATAGATTATTTCTCAAGTATTCAATTTGAAATATTTTTCATTTGGCCTATTTACCTATGTGTGAACCGATGCAGCATAATGTTAAGTTTTTCCACATGAGGCTTGGCTAAGCATTCAACCATGACTTTATAGCCTTACTTTAAGGCAATCTTTTTGTCTTCTTCTGTGGGTGCTACATTAAATTCTGAGCCCTACATTTTTGACTTAATATCGTCGATTCTGCAGGTATTGTTTGATTAAACAATTTTTTTTATAATTTATAAAAATTTGATTCAAAATTTTATTTATTGCTACTTACGATTCGAGCTTGAAGTTTCAGATAACCACCAGAGCCAAGTTTGTGTTGGCCATACTTTTCTAGTCTGGCCTGTGTAGCCTTTGATATGTCCTGTAGTCTATGAAAAGTTTGAAATATGTTGGATTATATAAATATAAAGATCACTAATTAGTGCATAATTACATTCTACTTAATACTATCGCATACCTTCTATTGTTGTTTGGTGTTGTAATTCCTCTTTGAGTTTGTGCTTTCTCCCTTGCATCCAAAATGAATTCCCTCCACTGCTTCTCTGGAATCATGGGAGGATGCTTGTACTTTGGGTTGTTCACTAGATTCCCTTTGTATGTGTCCCTCATAGTCTTTAGATCTTTGCAAGCTCTCCAAAGAAATTTGGTGCTGTCAAAAATGTTACTTCCAAAGAGCTCCTCTAAAGATTTTATGAGCTAATCTTTTAATTTTTTATCTTGTAAATTCAACCTCTTAACAAAAAAAAAAATTGTTAGATCAAAAATTAACTAAAGTTTTTGATTACTGGCAAAAACAAGTTTTGTGGGGACCCAAAAAAATTAACTGAAGTTGCGTACCTTGAATATAGTACAAGAAATGGATGAAAGGAAAAATATTCTAGCAATGATATGAAATCAAAGCAGTGGGATAGGGTTAGTTCACATATGATGTTCCACCTTGTACGTATGGTGGGCCTGAATAGTGACAATGTCATCTCATTAAGTTTTTCATAAAAAACTTTGTTCCTTGTAAAAACATCATGGGATCATCAATCCAAAATGAATTGTGAATAAGTAAATTAAAATTAGAATGTAAATAATAATAATTTTAAAGTATCTGGAAGCTTAGGTAATTTTAAAGGAATCATATCTTCATCGATCAACAAAAATTATGTCTACAATTTTTCCGTACTAGCAACATGGGTAGATCTAGGAAACGATGGTGAATTATAACCAGTATTGGTCTCTTTTGTGTGTGTGAATTATGGTACTTATTATCCTATAACAAAACACTTTAATAAATCATTATATCAATTGTTAGCACAAGAATATTAATAAAAAATTATAACAATTGAAATCGAATTATTACTCTCTAACTAACACAAGTATGGAAAGAACCTAAGATTGCTCTCATAATTAGATCCTAAATAGTGACAATGCATGTTAGAATGAGAGATTCAAATCAATAATGCATCTAAACTATCAAATTTACTAAAATTACTCATGAAAGCCATTAATTCATTAACTCTTAAGCAATTGGAAAATTATCTAATTAGCTAGGAAATCAAATATGCAACATGTAGGTATGAATTCAAATTAACTATTATGTTTTGAGGTTTGAAAATTCTTCTTTTATAGAATCTTGAGATTTTGAACAGTCAGGATGCATCCATGAGGAGTGGTTGAGATGCTTCCTTGATTGATCCATGTGATTAGCTCTCATTGGTTTAAGATGTCTTTGCTGTCCCCTTCAAGGGTGACATGTCATTTTGGAGTGTTATATTCATTTCTATTAATTAATTACTCTAGCCATGCATTTAATGGGTTTAATTTAATTAATTAGGTTTAGAGATAATTAAAATGATTTTTTCTCAATTATTGATAATAAATGCTTGAATTATGATATTTTATTAACTTTATCAAATTTAATGAATTATGTTAATAATCAAGAATCAAATTAACACAATTAGGAGTTTTAGCCCGATTTAGGGAAAATAGGGCCTTGGGTTTTATTAGTCCAGTTTTAGGTGATTACATTTGTCCGTATTTCAATTTCTTAGCGAACAACACAAGGATTCAAAGAAAATTTGATTTAGGACATGATTCAACAGAACTGATAGATTCAAGGAGATTTAGAGAGCAGTGAGAACTACTCTGAGCTCAAGTTATTTAGCGAGCAGTGAGGACCACTCTAATTTTAAGGAGATGTAGAGAGCAGTGAATCCACTCTGAAATATTTAGAGAGCAGTAAAGAGAAATACTCTGAATTCGAGAACTTCAAACTTGATTGAACGAAATCCTACATGATTCAAAAGTCATCAATTCTAAACTTGATTGAACGAGAATTGACCATACTGATTCCGAGCTTGATTGAACAAAAACCGATAAGAGATTTAGATTTAAAAAAATTAGTTAAATTTAATTTGCAATAACTGAATATGATGACAAATAACCAATTTGATTTGAAGCGATAAAATTGATCAATGTCGTAAAGATTAACAACATCAACCTGATTGAAGATGACTGTCATGCCCCTGGGGTTCAAGAATTTGACTGGAAAATTTTGAATTTTAGTATGATTATGCCCCCTCGAGACCAAAATCGGAATAAATTTGGATAAAATCATTATTTTCAAGCATTTAGGAAGAATTACGGTAATTGAAATGAATCTGAATCAAGCGTAAATCATTTAAGACGTGTTAGCAAGCAATTAGGATAAATTTTAGTGTTAAAGGAACACTGTTTAACCAAGTTTGACCAAGAAAATATGAGAGTTGACCAAGTTTGATTAGTATTTAAGCAATATCCTAGTTTGAAAATTTGATGCATAAGTGAGAAAATCACTTTTCACAGCGTGTGGCAAACTTTTTGTGCATTAATTAAGCTTTGTACAACTTTCATAAAGTGCATTTGACTGAACTTTGACTTCTATTGACCATTGCTTTGAGTGATAATCATTACTGAACTGATATGCCTTGTTTGTGATATCCTGTCTACTCATTTTGCCCATGTTTGACTACAATTTGACCATAGTTAACTTCTACATTTTGAAGGTTGAGTTTTCTCTGTAACTTCATTTTTACTACATTTTGTGTGCTAAAATGTTGTCACACTTCTATGAATCCTTACATGCAAGAAAACTCAAGAATGAGCCCTCACAAATCGATCCATAGCTCCCTAGGCATGGAGTGCAAGGGTTTTTAAGAATGCTCTTAGCTAGAGCTATTAAGCCTATAACCTTGCTATTAAACCATGCAATGGGAAATTCAAGGAAGACAAGGGCAAGAATGCCAATATCTCCAATGAAGCCAAATGTATGCAATGCAAAGCAAATCTATATGACAATGCAAGTTAATCTATTGCATAAAAGGAAATCTAAGCTAAGAATGAAGCTATGAAAATGCAAATACTATGCATGAAAATGAAATCTAACTATGAAGCAAGAAAGCCATGATGATGCAAGAATGAAGACAAGAAGATAGAGTGTTGATGAAGATCCAAGATGAATGCCAACAATGCTCCAAATCTTCAAACCCTAGATGCAAGAATATCTCCAAAAGCTCCAAGATGACCTAGAAAACCTGTAGCATAAAAATTTGTGTGTGCAAATGAGGAAAAGAGCTCTTCTTTTATAGGAGGTGAAAAATCAATGGACCATGTAGATTAAGAGGCAAAAGATTTAATCAACGGTGGAGAAAAAAAGAAGCTTGATCCTTGTGCACAAATATCCTCCAATAGGAAAATTAGAAGCATTTACTTTATGTTGAGCATTTACTTTATGTCCATGTGAGACAAAAAGTGCTTTTCTTTTATTTTTTATTTTATTTTTCTTTATAAATAAGAATTAAATGCTTTATTTTTGCAACTTAGGATAAGAAGAAAAGTGGGGCTTTTTATTTAATAAAAGGGGAGGAAATATTCTTTTTAATAAATAAAAACTTAGGATAAGATGGTTAGCCCATAGAAAATAATCAAATAAATGATAGGACTAGGATTTGATCAAGAACAAGCAATTGATGATTTTAGCAAAAGGGACTAATAGTCTAGATGACCATTTTTAGGTGTATACATTTGCCCCTCTTTGACTAATGTATAATCGATTTGGGAACATATTACGTCAAAGAATAGACCAGCCAACAAGGCAAGAGATAGCCAACAAGGCAAGCAGATAGCCAAGAAGGCAAGCAAATAACAATCTGACTCCAAAGAATGAAGTGCAGAGAGATAGCAAATCCTGCATGGTCAGCCTGGTAGCGACAGTACTGAACACTTAGGAAAGAGATAACCAATAATATATGATGTGTTTGCCCCCTAGGGATCGAAGCGAAATCTAGGTGGAGGGAATGCAGAAGCAAGAGCAACATGATCAAATCACTAGAAATCATAATCGAAGAAAGAGAATAGAATAACCATCAAGCAGTGAGGGTATGCCCCACACATGAGACACGGGGCACGAACCTATCGGTCCCTCAACTCGTAAACACCACGGAGGGGGATTTGAACTTGGGATTTGAAAGTGAATGAAAGACTGGAAGTTGAGAGAGATGGGGATGAAGAGGTGAAGAATGCCCCAGCGAAGATCGAAGGATTAGGCCTCAAAAGGTTAACCAACTGCATGGAAGAAGGAAAAAGATGAGTGGGGTGATCAAGGTGAACTCGGATTTCGGTTTGGATCCCGAAATGAAAGGAAAATGATGTGATATGAAAGACAAAAAGTGAAAGACATGATCGGGAAGAAGCAAAAGGTGAGCGCAGTTAATTAACAAGTCCACGTAAGATGAAAAGAAGAGCTCTCTCTATATGCAAGATGCAAAACTAACTAACACAAACTTAAGAATGCAAGCTACATGAAAAGTGGTTTACTTGCAAGGTCACAAAGCCAATAGACATCTAATATTCATCATTGAGCGTTATTGGTAGCGTCGCAAGATCATACAATACACACTAGCATAACTATGTGGATCTAAATATGATCTATATCAGACAGAAATTTGGGAATCCCACCTAAGCATCAAAGACATGCAGGTCAAGATGACTAGTGCAGTGAGATTACCTAAGTTTGATATAGCAAGATTATGCTCGCATCAAGACACAAGAAAGTCAAGATGACTATAAGCATGCACTTGCAAAACAGTCAAGGATAATACCTTGTAGGTCCATAGTGTCAAGTAAGACCAGCATAAATGCTCATGACAGTGAGGACCAACAAAATATACCCACAAGTAGATAAAGAAATAAAACATGTTCTCATACCCTCAGTCTTCTAGCTATGCATCATCGAAAACTTCTCAAGGAGAGACCACTTAGCAAAGAAATCATCATAGACAACACGCAAAGAAATAAAGTCAAACAAATCTCAGTGAGTCAAGTGCGTGTGTGTAGGTCATAAAGTCAAACTTTGAGTATCACATCTGCTAGTGAGAAATATTGCATCATCCAAGACGGCGGGAAGGATATCTGATAAGTGTTAAGAAACACTTGACGCTAGGGTAGTGTTGAAAAACACAGTTGGGGTGGTGTTGAAAAACACCGTTTACAAGGTGCCTAAGAAACCCAGATGCACAAAGAGACCCAAGATAAGCTAAAAACAACGGATGCCCCCTAGACTAAGACAAGAGTCAATTCCAGGCTAAGAGAGGCAAAGAGAGAAGTGGAGTGAAGGAGCGCCACGCAAGACTGATAGACATAGGTGTAGAGGGTCTCAAGCAGCGCCTATTTCCAGGATTTCACCACTTGATAGATTTTTTTCCAATTTTTTCAGGACTTTTTATAATTTTTTTGTATTTTTGCTACCAAGGAGCCTGCTTCCAGGTTTTCACCAAGGCACTTTTTCAATTTTTATTTTTTTTTGATGTTTTGAATTTTTTGATTTTTTTGGTGAGACATCAAAGTGCCTATTGCTAGGTTTTCATTAGGATGCTCATTTTTTCAGTACTTTTTATGATTTTTAGGATTTTTTCAGCATCATATATGAATTTTTTTGGTATTTTTTCAGGATCATAAAATATGTACAAAGGATGCCCCAGACAAAAACGGACATCAAGAATCTACTTCCTCTGATGTAGAGAACTAATAGGCCCCAGGCCCAAATGCTGCAACTATGATGATAGGAGGTCTCAACCAGTTCGACCAATAATAACCAGCCCTAAGCAATGTCTGAGCTAGCGAAGGATCGTTAGAATGTGATCCACATATGCCATCGTGGATTTCAGTTAGCACTTTTTCTGACTCCTCTATTTCTAGACACTTAAGGAGAGTTCCGTCTAGACCCTTCCTATACAAGTCACCAGAGACAAAGGCAAAGTGTAAGGGATGGCGGAAGGAATGGCGTGGTGGATTTGCAAGAGGAATATGAGGTGGAAGATATGAAAAGATGGTAGGATTGTAAGATTTGTGAGCAGGATAGCGTAATTCATCCACCAGGAACTTGAAGCGAAATTTATGCTTTTTCATTTGTAAGATGGATGTTGAAGTAACCAAGGCATTACCAACTTTGTTCTTAGCTCTAGGAATGGGTTGAAGTGTAACAGATATGAGATCATGCTTGAAGTAGTGCATCATTTTTTTGTAGAGAATCAGCTTGTCATCTTTTATTTGATAATCAATATTTTTTAGCAGATTTTTATTTTTACTTTTCTTAGGTTCGGATACCGCCACAATGTGGTTTTCACCATCCGACCATTGCTCTTTTCTTTTGACTTGATGACTGTGATGTTTGATTGCTGATTCAATCTTTTTTGTGGCTAGTTCGCTGGTGGAAGAAGTAACAGGTGTTGATGCAAGATGAAATGAAGTGACCGGTTCAATAGCATTTATGCGAGGGGTGTCATCTCTGGTAACAAGAGAGGTTGAGCCTATATGGTAAGCTCCAAAAGTAGCTAGATCTAGACTTGTCATAGAAGAACTAGCGTGGTCCACTAAGGCAATACGAGGAACAAACTCATCAGACCCCACACAAGACCCATCAACCACGTCGGAATGGTTACTACAAGAATGAACCATATCAACATCCATATCATCAGTAGATATACATTTTTCTCCCCAAAGAAGTGAAGTAGAGGGAAGATCATCTCCCATGTGAGCCATAGTGTGTATTGGTGACTCATTTGTATCTATGTCTGAATTATTGAGCATGGGAGTATTTCGGGCAGCTTCTCTATAGATCCACTTGTGAACAGCTTGTTCTTCTCTTTCGGCTTCAAGGATCACCATAGCAGAAGTGGAAGGTTTCCCATATGACCTAGGAGAAATAGGTATAGAAGCAAAGGAATCCAGTTTATATTCACCCATACCAAGGCTCATCATCTTAAATGATTTCTCAGTAGCAACTAGAGACGTACTAGGATCATCAGTAGGTTCATTGTGAGGAACAAATTTTTCAGTAGCAGCAAGAGCATTAATAGCAATAGTATGGTCTCCAGGAATCACAATTTCAGTGCCATTGTATGGAAATTTGACGCACTGATGATAAGTGGAAGGAACAGCCTGCATTTCATGGATCCAAGGACGACCCAAAAGAATGTTATATGTGAGTGGAACTTCCAATACTTGGAAGTTAATATCTTTTGTGATAGGGCCCACTCGGACAGGCAACGTGACAAGACCTTTGGAAGATCTTTCCACTTCATCATAAGCTTTTATAGTAATCTTCTTCTTAGAATCCACAGCAAATTCTGACAAACCCAACTGTTGTATGACATTGAAAGAAACAATATTTAACCCTGCACCATTGTCTATCAGGACTCGGCGGACTCAGGTATTGTAGACTAGAACGTCAATGTGTAAAGCTAGATTATGCGGGTGAGCAATAGATATGTCATCTTCTGAAGAAAAGGAGAGAGATAGTGGAGATGAAATGTGGTTGACCATAGCCTGAAATTGATCTGGATCAATGTCATTAGGAACACATGTTGTACGTAGAGCCTTATCAAGAATCTCTCTATGCGAAGGGGATAACTGAAGCAACTCAAGGATTGATATCTGAGCCGGTGTCTTGTGCAAATGTTGGACAAGATCATAGCTAGGGGTGGCTGAAGGAGCCACTTGTTTGGAAGGTAAAGCTTGTTTGGGATTTTGTGCAGTTTTAAGGACAATCTTGGCTTGCCCCCTAATAACAGCATTCAGTGTCTCACTTCGGGAAGATGAACTACCATGTGTTTGCAAGACCAACTTTTGCTTACCATGATTGGCTTTATTATCATCTTGAGATCTCATCATTAGAACACTTTCAATAGGCTCTACCATGTTGATCACAGATGTATTAGAAGGATACGTGTAATTGATCTTAGCATCATGATTCTTCTTATGTGCTTGAGAGGTTTCCCCCTTATCATGCTTAGGTAGAGGATCTTTGAAAGCTGTGTGATCAGAATTTTTAGTTAAGCCATCAGTGGAGATTGTGTCGTTCTCAATAAGATCCTGAATATCATCCTTAAGCCTAAAACAATTGTCTGTTGGATGTCCCTTGTTTCTGTGATAATGGCAGTAATGATCCTCTCTCCAACAATCAGGCTTATTTATCGGATCCCAGTTACCAGGTTTATCAAGAAGCGTAAGATATCCATTGTCAACCAAAGTCTTGAGGATTACATCGTAAGGTTCTGCCAACTTGGTATAGACTCACTTTCGAAATGACTTCTTAGGCTTATCTGCATATTGAGGTTTAGGAGCACTATGAGCGTTGGCAGCTTCTTGTTGTTTTGCTGCATAGATAGCATTGGAAAGATTGAAAGCAGGCTCTTTAACTTTAGGAGCGTCAACAACCCCATCATTAACAACATACTTGTTCTTATTCCAAGGTTTGTTCTTGTATTTACCATTGCCTTTAGCATCTTTATTAATAACAATATCCCCTTTTCTTATAGCTACATCCTCAATCCGATATGCACTTTCAACCATGTCATGGAAGGAGGAGAACAGTTGCTTCCTTAGATCATAAAATAGCTCAAGCACAAGTGTGTTGACGAAAATGTCAATCTTTTCTCTTTCGGGTAGCTGACAAGGATATCGAGAATACAATGACCTCCAACGTTGTAAGTAAGTTGCAAATGGCTCACCTTGATGTTGTCTTAGATTACCGAGATCTATCACAGTGACAGGTTGTTGGATGTTGTAAGAGTATTGCTGGGTAAATCGCTGAGGCAACTCATCAAAAGTCTTAAGAGGTGGTGTCAATTTTGCAAACCATTCTAAAGCTTGGCCTCTTAAGCTTCGAGGGAATAAGCGTAGAAGATATGTGTCTTCACGAAGAAAGTCCATACTAAGAGCATAAAAATGACGCACATGGTCATGAGGGTCACCATTTCCATCATACTTGTCATATTTAGGAACCTCAATATCCTTAGGAAATGGGACCATGTATAGATCTTTATCAAGAGGAAGAGCACAAATTGATTCTACAAAAGAGACCTTTGGAGGCTCTCTTTCTAATGCCATTTGGGTAAGGCGTTGATTTGTCCGACGTAATTCTTCTTGAAGAACTTCCAACTTAGTTGGTACTCTTTGTTGGACAATTTGTCTGACATCATAGCCGGGAGGAAGCTTGTATCCTCTAGAAGTCATATATTGAAAGTACTGATCGTCGTTACGCTCTAAAAGCTTATGCATCATTCGTTGAGAGACCACATCTTGTTCAAATCTCATAAGATCC
This sequence comes from Chamaecyparis obtusa, assembly GCA_027943335.1. Lineage (NCBI taxonomy): Eukaryota > Viridiplantae > Streptophyta > Pinopsida > Cupressales > Cupressaceae > Chamaecyparis > Chamaecyparis obtusa. The sequence goes on along the minus strand of BSBK01003050.1, from coordinate 2,608,041 downwards.
TCACTAGAAATCTCATCATCAGCCTCTGCCTCATGTTGAGAGGGAGGAGGTCTAGGAGGTGAAGAAGGCATACCAAAAGTGGGTCTTGGAGGAGATCTTGGTGGCGTGTTGTTGCCATTGTTGCCATTGAAAAAAGATCTATGCTCATGATTACTAGTCTCAAGTTGCTCATGAAATGTCCCTCTATAAGCCATGCGCCTAGCAGCATCCATCCTTTGTTGATTGTGTTCTTTTTCTAAGCGTGCTTGGTTATCCTTACGCTCAAAGTGTTCTTGCAAGAGTTGAAATTTTTCTTGTTCCGTCAAAGTGAGTGAGACACTATCTTTGTTTTTGGGGGTCTTGAATGCGGAAAAGAGGAAACCTCCTTTGTACCATGGGGTAGCCTTAGAATCCTCAGATTGGTCAAAACTACAACTGTTGTTGCTAATGGGTGCTCGTGATCATCTAGTTGGAGAAGGTAATTGTGTATAATTGAACGGAGGATGACTCTCCTGCTCAAATTGAGACCGAGTTGTAACCAGCATGAAAAAAGATGTTGGTTGACTAATAGAATGAGACAAAGTTTCTCAGATTTGAGATAAGCAAAGCTAATAAAGATCACTTGTCAAAGTAGAACAATAGAGAGATGGCTCGTCAAAAGTGCTCAAGCACTTACAACAATCAATTGACTAAAGCCGAGCAGTGAGCAAGAAGCTCAATAAGCAAGTAGCTAGAGAGGTAACCGTGATGTGACAAGTGATCAAGAGTAGCATTCGTTAAGCTCAAATCCAATAGTTTTAGCTCATTTGTTTCAGTCTAGAACAAGTCTAAGCATGTAGATAACAGACCAGCTTCAAGTAAGAACAGAAAAAAGACACTCTACGACCGGTTAAAATGCAAGTTTAGCAGCTCCAGATTGCAACAGCAACAAGACAGCAAAAAAGTTTTGGGTGACACTGTTGCAGAGTCATATGACTCTATGACCAATGAACATAAAAATCTTAGTTTTGAAGCGTTTTAAAAGATTAAGTAAGTATATCAATAGATTTTTATCATGGATCAAGCACATAAGACAGCAATCAAAGAGTTCAAGCAAGCAGTTGTCTTCAAACAATGAGCAAGGGGCAAAGCAACCTTGCACATGAACAAAAATAGTGACTTAGTATATCTACTCCTTAAAGATTCTACTTGTGTATGTTCTTGAAAATGTTTTAGTAGGCACTTAGAACACAACAACACCTTATCAAGCTATCTACAAGGATATACATAGCTTTGCTAAAGGGAGTCCTCGATATACGTAAGATACGTGAGGCCCAAATCCGTAGATGAGAAGAATCCAAAATCACACAGCCGGGGGGAGACAGTAACCCAAATCTCCTCCTTCACTTCTCAAAGATATAAAGTTCTTTGAGGCTTAGCCAAGAGTGATATCAAACTCAATTCCCAAGAGAGGTGTCTTTCAATTCACCACTCGCTATTTATACTCCGCTGGAACATAGGAGTTAAGGTCGTCCCTTGAGGTGGTGTGTCCCCAAGCAGGCCTTCTAAAATAAAAGCTAAGTAATTCACTATCAAAAGTATTTAGAGCACTAAACATGGAACACTTAACTCTTCAAGTAAATGCAAAGTGAGTCCAAAAGTGGGACACTTAACCCTTCAAGTGAATGTGAAGCGAGTCCAAAAGTGGAACATTTAACCTTTCAAGAGAATGTGAAGCGAATCCAAAAGTGGAACATTTAACTCTTCACACCAACTCAAAATGAGTCCAAAAGTGGAACATTTAAATCCTCACATCAACTCAAAGTGAGCCCAAAAGTGGAACATTTAACTCCTCACATCAACTCAAAGTGAGTCCACACCTTAGAAAATAAGTGAGTTCCAAAAAGCACAAAAGGGTTGCCTAGTGGAGCAATTAACGCTTCTTTCCTGTAGACCCCTCCCCTTTAATGTAGCGTTGATCTTGCAACTACGGGGCGGAAATGAGGGGCCGGTGGATTAGCGAGTTCAATAACCCAAGATAGCAATCTAGATTAATCACAAGTAATCTAAAGTTGTTTATCAATACTACTCACAAATGACAAAGGGTTAAATCAATGGAATATTTAACTTTCCAAGCAAACATAGAGTGAGTCCACAAAGTGGTGCATTTAACTCCCTATGTAAACAAAGAATGAATCCATGCCCTCAATCACTCAATGAGATATTTGATATTGAAACTAAGAATTACTTAAGGTTTAAACACAAACATTCACTTACACAAACTTGTATGAAAGCAAATCTATGTTCATTCATTTCCCATTAAGAGCATCAATTGAAATGTGTTCTATGAAAGCATGTAAACACTCAAGCCAAACATATGAGAGATTCAATTTTAATCCCAAGATCCAAATGTTGTAGAGTTGTAACAAAATACCTCAAGTCCAACGCAACGCGCTTAGTAGATTTCACCATTTTTTTGTATGTTTTAAGCATTTTTCATAAAAGCAAGTCATGCACCTTCAAATGAACAAGACAAGAAAACAAGCAAACAAGATATGCAATGTATATCCAACTTATGCAAACCCTAGGGTTAGATCTGAAAATCAATTGTTAGGAGCAATGATAACCAGCAAATAATCCAAATGATAACTCATATCATGCATTGAACAATGAAAAATAAGTGCATACCCATCACAAAATTTTATTTTTTTTGCATTTGACCTAGTCAACAAGATCTGATTTTTACCACATGAATTCAGACCTTAAACCCAAAATGCAGAAAAGAGACCTCTGTCAAAAAATAGAGCTTTCCAAAAATGTAAAAATTTCAGAAAAATCTCTTCATTTGTGCCCTAGAGACCCATTTTACCAAAATAGACTAGTTTTAATAAATTGACCAAATAAGCTATGATATGATTTCTAAATTAAAAACACAGTGAATGGACCCCCTGTAGAATTCCAAGACCTTTCCAAAAATATAAAATTTTTTTAAAAATATGCTGATTTGCGCCAAAAAGTGATTTTTTATGAAAAATCAAGAAAAAATCATAAAAAATATAAATCACTTCCGAAAATTCTAAAAAAAAATTTGGAGCTTCTCTAATATGTCGCCAACTTGCAAAAAAAATTTCAGACCAAAATACAAAGCCGTTTGGGAGATATGATCAAATCTTTCAAATCTAGGGTTTTTCCATCTCCAAACAAATCTGCACAAGGGTTAGCTTCAAAAATAATAAAACACCAGCATGTAAAAGTGGGTTGCCTCACGGTGGGCGCCAAAAATGTGTGCTAAAATGTTGTCACACTTCTATGAATCCTTACATGCAAGAAAACTCAAGAATGAGCCCTCACAAATCGATCCATAGCTCCCTAGGCATAGAGTGTAAGGGTTTTTAAGAATGCTCTTAGCTAGAGCTATTAAGCCTATAACCTTGCTAGTAAACCATACAATGGGAGATTCAAGGAAGAAAAGGTCAAGAATGTCAATATCTTCAATGAAGCCAAATGTATGCAATGCAAAGCAAATCTATATGACAATGCAAGTTAATCTATTGCATAAAAGGAAATCTAAGCTAAGAATGAAGCTATGAAAATGCAAATACTATGCATGAAAATGAAATCTAACTATGAAGCAAGAAAGTCATGATGATGCAAGAATGAAGACAAGAAGATAGAGTGTTGATGAAGATCCAAGATGAATGCCAACAATGCTCCAAATCTTCAAACCCTAGATGCAAGAATATCTCCAAAAGCTCCAAGACGACCTAGAAAACCTGTAGCATAACAATAGCATAAAAATTTGTATGTGCAAATAAGGAAGAGAGCTCTTCTTTTATAGGAGGTGAAAAATCAATGGACCATGGAGATTAAGAGGCAAAAGATTTAATCAACGGTAGAGAAAAAAAGAAGTTTGATCCTTGTGCACAAATATCCTCCAATAGGAAAATTAGAAACATTTACTTTATGTTGAGCATTTACTTTATGTCCATGTAAAACAAAAAGTGTTTTTCTTTTATTTTTTATTTTATTTTTCTTTATAAATAAGAATTAAATGCTTTATTTGTGCAACTTAGGATAAGAAGAAAAGTGGGGCTTCTTATTTAATAAAAGGGGAGGAAATATTCCTTTTAATAAATAAAGACTTAGGATAAGATGGTTAGCCCATAGAAAATAATCAAATAAATGATAGAACTAGGATTTGATCAAGAACAAGCAATTGATGATTTTAGCAAAAGGGACTAATAGTCTAGATGACCATTTTTAGGTGTATACACATTTAAGTGATATAGATCACCTATTTTGATTTTGGTCCCAATATGAAGCTTCTATGACATCTTATCATGAATGTACCCTAAGTGGCCAAGGTTCCTAGGAGGCTTAAATAGGTCCAAAAGGGTCATTTTACTATTAATTTTCACTTTCTACCATAGTAATTTCTGAGCTCTAAGAGACGAAATGGTGTTTCCAGCTGAGTGTCACCGATTCGAGCTTGTCCGACGTCACGACCGACCACCACATTATGCAACACTTGTGAGTAACCTATAACGCTTCCAGTCAAATTTAAATTTTTTAATTTTCTCTTTTTTATGCTTTTTATAGCCAATTTTATTTAGGATCACATCCCGTATGTGGGATCTCACCCAATCAAACCTATGTCGCATCCAATTTTTCACCAAATTCTGGATCGCATCCTGTGTTTCCTAGATCACATCATGTCGGGTCACATCCAGTCAATTTTGTCCCATTTCTTAGCTTTTTTACCAATTTTTTGCATCTGGTAAGAATAGGGTCACATCTGGATTCTGGATCGCTTCTTAGATTTCTTGAATCACATTCGAGATTTCCTAGATCATATGTAGTTAGGGTGTCGCATCCCGGGTTTCTTGGATCACATCTAAGAACCAGGATCACATATGGTTTGTGTTGAATTTTGAGCCAATTTCACTTGTCTGTTTGAACTTTTTAGGCAATTTCCTGTCAATTTCTCTTGTCTAATGCTGACATAGTGTCCCTATTTTCTATTGTGCAGATGCACTTAAGAGTTGTATCTTTTCTCTCCTCGACCTACACAGGTCCTAGAGCTGCATGAGCATCTCACACACACTAAGATGCGTGTTATTGCTTGGTGTGGCCTTTGGAGCTTGGCCAATTTACCTGACATTTGGGTAAATCATGGGTCATTGACAACCCTAGTTGAGAGGTGGCACTTAGAGCATAACACCTTCCACTTGCCCAATGACGAGATGACTGTGACACTAGAGGATGTATGGCAGATCCTGCATGTTCCAATAATGGGATCATGGGTTGAGTACGAGGCTGGAGCCACTATGGAAATGGTGGATGCTCATCAACTATTTCATGACGACACCATTGCACGACAATACATTAGTTGGGACCACATGGTGGCCAACTATGAGCGACTTCCTGTATACTTGGCAGGGTTGATCGGAGGATTGATGATGCCTGACCATGGGCAGCATGGCTTTATGTATGGATGGTCGCAGGTTATAGAGGAGATGATTCGTACACCTCGTCATTTCTCCTGGGGGAACTACATTCTGATGTGGGACCAGAGTCTAGTTTCTACTACAGAGTCATCCTGGCTCTGCTCGGAGATCTTTCCTTTAGATCTCTTAGGGCCCAATGCCAACGATAGAAGATCTCATAGACTATCTTGGAGGATCATGCTACCTTTCAAAGATTAATTTTAAATCAAGTTATCATCAGATAAGGATAAGGCGGGGAGATTAATGGAAGAATTCCTTCAAGACCAATGAGGGTCTCTATGAATAGATAGTTATGTCATTTGGTCTTAGAAATTCTCCAAGAACATTTATTCGCTTAATGAATGAGGCATTGCTTGAATTCATTGATAAATTTCTAGTTGTTTATCTTGGTGATATGCTTGTGTTTAGCAAGACTAAGGAGGAGCATTTGAAGCACCTAGAACAAGTGCTTAGAAGGTTGCATTAGGAGAAGTTGATGATCAACTTGGATAAGTGTGAGTTTTTAAAAATTGAATTGGTGTATCTGTAGTACCCCGCCCCTAGTCTGATTTTATAAATGTTATGATTATTCTAGGATGTTAGATTATATGTTAGGAAATCATTGATGCCTATGATTTTACTGACCTCATACTTGCATGTGTATGGTTGATGTGTTTGTTTTACATTTCTGTTTGACGTGCCTGATGTGGTTGAGGGACAGAGTCGTAGTTACTTGCTTGTGAGATCCATACGATCGGCTGATCCCCGCCATTGTCTATTATATATTTATATATGTATGTACATGCAGGTTTTGTATGCAAGTTTGCAGGTATCAGGCATCGACCTCCCTGAATTGTCAAGATGAGCGTTCCCTATTGCAATGTCTCAAATGGTAAGAGAGGGGAAATAACACAGATCCAAAACCCTAACCTAAGCCCATTTGTCCCAAGATGGGACAAATATCAGTTTGACTACCTTACCCGGATTCATCTAGTTGACAGAAATTCGTGGATCCCTTCTCCCGAGTTTGATTGGTTTTATGTTGTTTGGCTTCAGTTGATTTATTTCTTAAGTGGGTGATTTTATGTAATTATTAATGTTATGATTATAGTTGAATTTAATATTAATTGTTTCTAAGTTTGTTTGAAAAAATTTAATTAAAGTCAAATATTTGATTATTGGGATGTAATTGATTATTTAATTGGTAATTAGATTTAATTATGTTTGTGTGCGTTATTAAATAATTAAATATTTAATAATAAATTTTAATCATAACATATGCATTAATATTAATTGAGAATTGAATTGTTTTCAAAAAGGTAACAACTTGTCTTTAGGAGTCTAAGTTGAGTTGTGCAAATAAAAGCTATTTTATTTTATTTAAATGAGATTTTCTTTCAATTTCTTATTTGAGTTGTATTAGGAGTCTATCTAATGAGTCATCTAAAGTTTGCATGAAAGGGGGAATTGAATCCCTAATAGGAGAAAAGACATTCATTTTGTTTTTACACACAGATTTTGGAGAATTGTGGAGAGAGCTTAATTTTAGAATTTTGAGATTTCTTGGGTGTATTGTGTTGTTTGGAATTTGTGAAAGATTGTTGTGCATCTGGTTCTTAGATTGTTTTCTTGGTGGATTCAGATCTGCAGGATTGGGTTCTTACTTTGAAGGATCTGGAATTTTCCTCTTCTCTAAGGCTTCCATTTTCAGTTTCTTGCATTGGATTTGAGATAGGGTTTGAGAAAATCTCTTTGTAAATTTGTTGTGCAATTTCCAGTAGTTTTCTATGTCTAGATAGATTTAATTGCTTAGATCTATATTTATTTTTGTTTGATATTTTGGGTATTAAAAAACCCTTAGATCCATGATTTTGTGTTTTTATTTAGACTTGGCACAATAGGGTTATGCTGTCTAATTTTTGCGAGAAAATTCTCCTGAAAACTCTTGAAAATTGATAAATTAGTATTGCCTATAGTTCAACTATAGGGCCATGGGAAAATAGATTTGATTTTGAGAAAAAAAAAATCCAATTTGAGTAGAAAATCAACATTCTAGAGAAAAAAATATATATAAACTCTGTAATAAATTACGGTAAAAAACAAATACCCAAAAAAGACAAAAAATACACAGGCCAATAGGAATGAAAAGACAAGCATTTGTGCAAAAAAAAGTCAAAAAGTGGATTATTTCCTTTTCTGAAAAATTAGGATACTATTGTTTTATTTCCGTTTTCAGAAAAGTTCTTTTATACCAAAAAAAATGCTTTCAAAAAATATATATATATACTTTTGTTTCCGTTTTCAAAAATTAATTGTATATAAAAAAAAACCATGCAAAGATTGCATTGGTTGTAGTTTTTAAAAAAAAAATTAAATTTAAATTTTAAAAAAATGATGAAGTAGTGGGGCGGGGGCCACCCCCCCTACCCCACAGTACCGTGCGCAGGCCTGCCGATGCATGGAGACCGTGCATGGCGCTGCAGCCGAGGGCTACAGGCGCCTCGTGGGTGCAGCCATAATGGCCCCCACGACACTTGGCTTTTCTTCAAAATATGTTTTTATTTTAAATTTGTTTTTATATGTTTTATTTTAATATATGTTATTTTATAAAATATGTTATTTTTAACTTTTAATTATAAATTTAATTTATATAAAATTTATTTTATTTAATTAAGTTTTTAAACAAAGATTATTTATTATTTATTGTTTTATTTCTAAAAGAGTTTTGTTTATTAAAATATTTAATAAACTTTGGTTATGATGTTCGATTAATAACAATTTTATAAATTGGTTATTAATAATTCTATAGGAAATTATCATAAATTTAGACTTAATTATAAGTTTAAACTATGCTTTATTTTTAGAATTGTTATTTAATTTAAATTGGTTTTAAATTATTTAAATGATTTTAGAATCGTATTATCATCTCAATTTAGGTTTTTTTATACTCGATGTATTTCAAAGCTAATTATTTAATTTAAATAGAATTAAATTATTTAACTAGTTTTAGAATCAAATTGGCAAATTAATTTTGGGTTTAGGTTATTTGATCAATGCTGAATTAATTAATTAACCTAATCTGAATTAATTATATGAGATGTTTAATACTATGTTAGATGTGTTTCCATGATGCATGCTTTTAGTTAGATTCAAATTATCTTGAATGCATTTTTGAATGCATGATTCAAATTTTGGATACGCATATGTACACTATGATTGGCTATTTCATGCGATGTGATTATTTTATCTTTTCTGGGTATTGTGTTCATCTGATTTTTGGGCAATAGATGGCCTAGGGAAACGTACAAAGGCTGGGGTATTGTTTTCTAGGATCGTGTTTATTGCTTATGTTTAGCGTGAGTGTGATTTGTATTATTACCCTATCTGACCATATAGGCTCATGATGTACTATGTTTCGGTGATTATGTATCTGTAGTCTTTCCTGATTCCTATGTTGCTTCTGGATGTGGGACTACTTGATTCTATCTGTGTTAGATCTAGGAGAGATCTATGATCCTAGGGTAGTTTACCTAGATATGTAGTAGGGGGTGGCTTGCAATAAGCACCGGAGCTCACAAGTGGCTGCCAGGATCACTTATTGTAAGTATTGGTAATCAAGTGATAACTTAATATAACATTGAGAGATATTAAAATGAACCTAATAAGATATGTTTCCTCACCCATGCTTGAGTGCTAGTACAGACTAAGATGGGAATGTAGAAGATGACTAGCTGCCTTTAAAAGGCATGAGTTGGCATAGTTGATGGCTTCGTCTGTACGAGAGGTCATTGACACCATGTATGGTCACTTGGGTGTCAGGATCCAGAGAGATTACTAGGACAAAACTCAAGGCTTAGACATACATGATGACACATTTCTATGCATGGTCTAGTTATTCTACATGTGTCGGTTGCCTCTAGATTAGTGAGTCTTACCTTGCACTATTTTGTATACCTTTTATAGAGAGCTTTCAGGATCCTCTTGCTTAGTGGTTTTACCTTTCTTTTGTATTTGTTATCCAAGTGGGATCTGTTGTTATCTCCTCAACATGGTGGGAGTGGACCATTTAGGTTCACGAGGTCGGGTGGTAGTGATTCTTTTACCATTTGAGATTTTGATGTTTGTGTACCATTGTTGGATGATCCCTGTGGCAATTGTTCCTTCTTGATCTTCATTGTTAGATTTGTGTTCTTATCTTCTTCTTATTTGTGATCTTGTATCATTGTATCAATTATTCAGAGATATCACGTGTACTTCCTTTCAGTTATTGTATTGCATACCCTGTGACATGTGCAGTGGATGTAGGTTGTTATGGATACCTTATGGTACCAGTTGTATTTATGTTATCTCTTATGTGATGTTGCTTTTATCTTTCATTTGTTTATATGAGTTTTGTAATTGTACCTAATCTAAATTAATTAATTAATGTTAACGTAATCTTCATCAAGGAACCCTTGAGAGTTGTAACCTATGTTGGTTGTTTGTATTAATGTGAGTAAATGGTAATTTCTTTCACATTGATATTTATCTTGTATGTTAACTTTAAAATAAAAAATTCAGCAAACTTAGATGCATGTTTAGGTTAAGTTCTCCTGGGTTCCCTAGCGGGGCATTACAATATCTAGGTTTTGTTGTTTCTAAAGGGTGTTTGAAAATGGATCCATCAAAGGTAGAGGCTATCCTTGACTGGCCCACTCTTAGATCAATTGGAGATGTTAGGAGTTTCCATAGGCTAGAAACCTTTTATATAAATTTTATTAGGGGATTCAATCACATATGTACCCCAATCCTAAATGCCATCAAATGAGGATTAAAATGCAAGTTTTCTTGGATAGAGAAGGTAGAAGAGAGCTTTCAGTATTTAAATAAAAAGGTGGTAGAATTGCTTACCTTAATGCTCCATGATTTCCACAAACTTTTCACAATGGAGTGTGATGCTAGTAAGAAAGCAATTGGGGCAGTGCTCAGTCAAGAAGGAAATCCAGTAGGTTTCTTCTCAGAGAAGTTGAATGAGGAAAAATAAAAGTACTCAACTTATGACCTAGAGCTTTATGCAATGGTGAAAGCTTTTAAAAAATGGCAACATTATCTCCTTCCAAAATAATTTATAGTCTTTATAGACAATCATGCTCTCAGTTTCTTAAATGGGCAGGAGAAGCTCAATCAGAGGCATATCAAGTGAGTGGAACCACTAGTACATTTGACCCTAATTTTTGACTAAAATTTTTGATGGAACATTAAAATGGTTTTTCTTGGTCAAATTAGAGAAGGAAAACTTTGATTTTTTTAAATCCATTCCCGTGTTGGTCAGAATTACGATGACCAAGAAATTTCATTGTAATTGAGATGAACACGGGCATAACTTTTAAAAAAAAGTGTCATTTCAATTCATTATGCTATGCGACAAAGAAGAGATGAAGGAGGACATGAACACCTAGCAGTGATTGAATCAACAACACCTGTAAATGATTGAACCCACATTGTCTATCTGCATCACACATCTTCCTATAACACTTAAGCATTTTTTAACTCAAAATTTACTCAAACCCTCTTTGTGAGCATTCATTGTTTTGTTTGTTGGGAATTACTACTTTTGTTGTAATACTCTTGGTATGATTTATGCGAAGGATCATGCAAAATTCTTTTTTTTTTAATTTGGGTTTTTCATTGTTTTATATATGTGTGTTGGGGGGAAGGGGGGAATTGGATAATAAAGAAGTAGATGTGATCTGTGAGAGGAGAAGCCTTTTAGGGCATTGGGTTAGAGATTCTCATGGTCAAAGAAATTAATTGGCACAAATTAGAATTAAGGTCTTCCATTTGCACAATCGATCTACTATAAACCTAATTTGTCACTCAAAGAATATCCTTCTATGATTTTCTCTCTATAATCAACCTCGGTTTCGGTGACCTCCTTCACTATTAATTGATTGGTTTTTGGATGAATATGTTTTCTCACACTTTCTTTTTGTGAATTTAGTTTCTAAAAGCATTGTCTTTTCCATCAAGTTAGAGTACTCCGTCTTGAAATTGATTATTTTATTAAAAAATCTAAATTTGTATATAAGAATCTTAGAAATCTAAAAGCTTACTTTTACAATGATTGTAAGGCTTGGTCTATGACTATATAGAGAGAGAGTTCAATATAGTATGATCTATATGCCAATAGGTTGATGTTACAATAGAAATATTCCTATTAACATAATGGTTGATTGTTTGTGTATTGATAAGTTTGATTGTTGCCCACCCCCCTTCCCCTCCCCCTCCCCCTCCCCCTCCCCCTCCCCCTCCTTTTCCTTTTGACTGAAAAGTCCAAAATTCCCTTCCTAGAATCTTAAATTTACTTTCTTTCCCATCAAGTTGAATACTATAAAGCTAAAAAGGCAACCATAAAATGATAACCAAAGACATAATTTAAGACATTCTTCTTTTCTCCTTTGAACCTTATCAACTGTTAAACAATCTTCCAATGCTTATCAACTTTAAACTTCCTTATCCAGATTGACCATATGCTTTTCCGGACATATGAAGGATCTCTAGGACCTGTACATAGAGTTAACTAATTTTAGAAAACCAAAATGTATTAAGAATGCAAAGAATCTCTGAGTGAAACGCATACAATTTTAGTAGCCATGGAAACAACCAGTGGCATGAAAAAAGATTATAAGTCTTTCTAGAAATCTGAATGGTATCCATTGAGAAATATATATTTTTCCAAATAAATGGTATCATAGATCTTTGTGCAAACACTAAATGACAAAAAAATAGATAAGCAGATGTGGTAAAAAATATCATAATAAATGGAACTCTGAGAAAACAAGAATCACTCAAAAAGAGAACTAGAAAAATGGATAGCTTGTTTTTATTTGTATACTAAAAATGGGAACATAAATGCCCTGACCATGAATAAGAAGCATTCAGACTTCCTCACACACACTCCCACTAGAATCATGAATGAGACTTAGCATTGAAATTATTGGATTCCTCTACACCTAAACACCAAATGAACCCTTACTCCTTTGTTCATGGGACCACACCCTCGACCCCTCTTGTCTACACAACAAATACTATTGATTTTCATAAAGATAGTCACTCTGCAACTTATGACTCCATACTTGGGACAATCATCAAACCATCCCCCCTAAGAATTTTGGCTTCATCTTCTCATCAAAAAGACACCTACACACCTTTATAACCCAGTCCATTCAACTGATCCATTCATTTAGACTCCTACACAAAATAAATCAACTCACCAAAATATTGTCATTCAGAGACAATCATGTTTACCTTTGTACCTTGGATTGCTCCACCTTTGTAATGAGATCATCTACCTCCTCCAAGTCTCCTCCTTGTGGTAGACACACATATCTTCATCCCTCTTAAGCATGCATGGCACAAAAACACTTTAAGGTATGAATAAATCTTTCAATCTCTGGCTGAGACAGTCAGCCCTCTCTGCTCTTTGTGACAATCCAGTCACTCTTCTGACTCCATGGCATGTGCGCTCAATGCATTGTCCTCTGAAAACCACCAAAGGTAATCTAAAAATTCTCCTCTATCATCCCCCATATGAAGAGTCCTTATTCAACATGAAACCATGCAAAGAACCACATTTCTACTCTCTCGGCTTACCCTAGATGAGGGTTTTAACTATTTTTATTAAAATCCAGAGTTCTCCTTTTATACAGTGCCAATTGGATTGTTTCCACCACAAAAAGTAAGTTAATTAATTACCCTAACATCTCCAATAAATAAGAGTTCAAGACAAATACATTACGGTGGCATACAATATTAAGAAAGTGACTGTATTCTGTAAAATCAGAGAAATTTAGAATTAAAACATAATTTTATTGCTTAGAAACTTGTATATCTTTTTCTCTTCGACCAACCCATGTTGTCTCTCCCTTTTACAATGTAAATAGGTCTCTTAAAGACCAAATTTCTACCAAATACTTTTGGAACAACTTCCAAACTTCCTTAGAAATTGACTCTTACAGTCCAAAACCGATTGTTTTCCTATTAGACTTATTACAAAAATTTGAAAACATTGTCAAGTTGACAACTAAAGTTGTCAACTTAACAACTACAAGCCTCCTTAATGTTAAAATACTTTCATAAGCCTAAAAACTATAAACCCAACCTATAATACTACCCCAAGGTGATTTAGACCTTATAGTGACCTTTTAGGCCTACTTTGCCAATTTGGGCAATTATATTCATATAGTATTTTTAAATACAACCAAATGGCTTGAATAGCCATAATACATCTTTTAATGACCTTATAGGTCCAATATATCCTCTTGTCTTCATGATCTCATCCTTAGTTCTTTCTAGTGACTCTTGTAGCCCTTGTGCCTTTGCACCATACTCCCAAGCTTCAAATTTTCCAAGTCCCTTGGAATTGGTGTACCTGCAAAACAAACATCATCAAATGCACCTCCATGTTCTTGAAGTACCTTCCTCTTCACCTTGGCTGCATCTTTGTCTTCTTGAGGCCCTATTCCCTCTTGACCTCTTGATCTCCATGTTGTTGCTCCCTCAACCTTGACATGTCTACCCATGGATAATGCTTCCTTTTCACACCTATTTCCCATATGTATAGTAGCTCCAGTGACCCGTTCTCTTGGTTTGAGACCAATCGAGTCCACTTTACCTCTTTTTTAATTTATCTTTTAAAGTTGCAAATTAACTGTCTTAAGAAACAATGAACAATTAGTATTGTTTGTAGACCAAGTTGGATCATGTGTTGTCTGTTTTAGGTGTTGGGAGGAGTGTAGAAGTGTTCTCCATAATGGTGGGATTTGGGGAAGTCTATATGTAATGTGTGGATCCATTCAAAATTTTAGATAATTATTATATAATTCAACAAGTAATATTCCTAGCATTCCTATCAAATATGAATCATGATTAGATTAAATGTACAATGTTTTGCAGTCAAAATCTATTTAATGGATTTACACTTGATTTTATACAAGATACTCCTAATGCTAGTATGTTTATATTTGACGGATGAAAACATTAATATCTCTTAATTCGGAGTATAGGAGATAATTTTTTGGTATAATTATAGCCCAAATATTTTCTTGTGAAGAAAGACCATGTTTGACAATATGAACCCAGAATAAAATAAGGAGACAATTGCTAGATTGTGGTCTAAGTTCAAAAGAAAAGGTGATGGAAAATATTATTGTCCCTTCAAAAATTTCAAGTGCTTAAAGACTCAAATACTTATAATCAAAATGCTGAAAAACATTATAGGCAGCATGGTCACATTGAAGGGGGGCACGATTTTTGTCCATTGGTAAGTATTTCAATATATTATTTTAACAATTTATATAGATAAGAAATCAATTGATGATGAGATCATGGTCATGGTTAATTTAAGGTCATCATTTTGATATAGGTCAACCACACTGGGTTACATGTTATGGACCATAACAATCTAGAGAATGTGAATTTCCAAGTGGAGGAACATGGAGGTGTGAATATCGAAGGAGAAGATAATGATCCCATGGAAGAAGATGATCCTAGAGCAGAGAACACAATTGAAGATAATGGTATTGTCGCAGTTGATCATGTGCCAGAGAACACTATTGAATATGATAGTACTGGAACAACTGATCATGATGATGAAGATGATCATGTGCCAGAGAACACGATTGAAGATGATAGTACTGGCACAACTAATCATGATGATGAAGATGACCTTGATTTACCTATACCTGAGAAGTCATACGAGCCTCTATACAAAGGCTCCCAAACAACTCTTCTCTTCATTGTATTGTTCTTGGTGAACTTCAAGGTCATGAATGGTTTATCCAATGTAGAAATTTCACATATGTTAAGGTATGTCCTATATGTCATCTATTTTAGCTGTAATTTCTTTATAGTTAACAAAGGGTTAATCATGTACCATTAATATTATTTATATTAACAAATTATATCTTTTTTATAAGTTGATAGGTGAGTGTTTGTTACCACCATCAAACATTCTACCTTTCTCATACCGAGAATTATCTGCCACTATGATTCTCATTGTTCAGTATATTCTCATTATTCCACTTCTGCAACGATTATTCAGGTGCACTACCTTGGCACAATTTATGGATTACCATGCATGCAATAGAAGTCAACATAACATTATGTGAATGCCTACGGATGGTTCTTCATTTAGGACATAGAGGAAACTTTGCCACACTTTAAAAAAGAACCTTTTAATCTCAAGCTTTCATTAGCAGTGGACGATGTCAATCCATTTAAAGAGATGAGATCTATTTACTCGGTGTGGACTATTTTTGTTATCAACAATAACATTCATCCTTGGATGTCCATAAAGAGGGAGCACATAATGTTGGCAATGATTTTTCTAGGTATTTTTTCATTTAATAGTCATCTAAATTTATTTATAAATACCGCATCAAAATGGTCATAATAATTATGTAATGTTTATGTTCATTCAACTAGGTAAGTACCAAGTTAAAGATATAAATGTATATATTGAGCCCCTTATCAATGGGTTGTTGGAGTTATGGAATAGGGTCACTATGTATGACATCTCTAGACCAATAAGACAAAGACAATGTCAATTTCATGCAATGCTTGTATGGACAATACGTGATGCCCTTGGGCTAACACATTTTTGTGGTATGTTATATTGTTAACACATATTTTTTGTATGTTATAATGCTAACACATTTTTTTTTGTATGTTTAAGTTTATGCATGATAATTGTAATTATCAAAATTAACATATTTAATCCAATTATACACAATCTTGTAGGTCTTCAAACAAAGGAAAAATTTGCATGTCTGTTTTGTGGTCCAAAGATGAAATCTTGTCATTCAAAAAGTTTAGGAAAGTAGGTGTTCGATGAGTATAGGCACTTTCCAAACAAAAATCATAAGTATCAAATTACCGAAAAATATTTTTTCAATGGAAAAGAAGAGACTACATCAAAGCCACGAAGAATGACACCTCTCCTATGGAACACTAGTAAATTTTAGCCTAATTTTCGACGCGGATTAGTTAATTTTTCGATGCACACTGATCAACCAAAAAGAACATTACTGTCATCGAACTTTTTTTATCTCTTATTCGACACATTAAATTGTTGTCGAATATTCTGTTGGAGCTCTAAATTTTGGGCAAAATTTGGAGTCCTATATAGTGATAAAACCCTAAAAAATGGCCTCTTAAACTCCATGCCCAATAATTAATGATGGAGTACATGAAATGGGATAAAATATTACATTAATTTTCAATTAAAAAGTTGAGATATTATGGAAAGAAGCTCTGTGACAAGAACAATCAAAATTCTATGATCAAAGCCTTCAGAAAATGCTGAAATTTTGACCTAATGCAAAGATGATGTCGATAGAGGCAGACGATGGTCAAATTTTAAAAATTTAAAAATCAAATTTTCTATCTCCATTAAAAATCTTAGCTTTCCACGAGGTATTTTGGTTTTTCAACCAAGCCCAAATCCGAAAGTTAGGTAGTTATTTTTTAGTTAGTTTATCATTTTTTCAAAACAATTTGTAATAAGGGTGTGTCTTTTCACCCTAAAGAGGTGTGAAAGTCACTCAAACATGTATATATACATAATGTAAAATGTAAAGATAGAAAAGACAATACAAGATATATTTTCATATGATATAATTCAATCAAAACTACAATATGAACTCTAATGTACTATTTTTGTCAACATTAATAAAGATAAGTGCTCTTCTTTTTTATTTGTGGTTATAAGTTATATATTTTCGATTAGTCTTTCAGATTACTCTATGAGCCAAGGTATCCTACTGTGTTTTTCTATTTGATGCATTCATTTATGACTAATTTGTACAATTTGAATAATGGTAGCATGGTCTGAGAACCTGTTACTGTTTCCTTTCAGGCTCTTAAGTTGGGTTAAAAACTATAGGACCTATTGTATAAGTTGTTTTAAATTTTGTTTCAATAAAAACTTGTAGGGTGATGGTCTCTCTTTACAGGAGTGAGTTACCTTAAAACCGTCTCTGATTGTACATAGGATTGAAATTTTTATGACTCTATAGCTCAAGTATTTAGAAGGCACTGATCTAACTATAATTTGGAAATTGTAATTTGGTTCATACTTTGTGGTTTGTAGATTATATAATCATTATTTCAAAAATATTACTTTTGAGTCTTTAGTTTAATCCACTTTAGTCAAGATTTATAAAATAAAGATTATTAGAGGATTTTTTTTTCCTCCAAGGATCATTCACTACCTTGGGAGGAACTTTGTTTATTTATGTACGCAGTTGTGCAACATAGAGAATTTGATAGTTTAAAGTGAATTTAGGCCTACCAGCCTTAGCTTGATTAAGCCAGAATTGCAAAGGTATCAGTGTGTACCTATCAGTTGGCCAAAAGTGATCCATCATTTTTGGGCACCAACAAATTGGTGACTCTATTGGGGACGCTATCAGTGAAAGACGTTTGCAGAATATTTGGTTACAGTTGTGAGACTCTACTAGAAACATAACTCAAAATTAGTTATATGATTTTATCCTTCTTATGAAGAAGGTGACGACTCTATTGAACAAAGAATTTCAATCAGTGACTCTACTGAGGGAGAAAACTCAGAAGGAGATAGGAAGATAGCCTAGAAGGGATGATAAATTTTCCTTTTAAAAAAATTTTCAAAAGGTTTTTTATTCCCGTTGATACCGGGCCTTTAGATCTTAGAAGGTTTCAATGCAATTCTAATGAATTGTTTTTACAACTTTCACAAAGCGTTCCTGAATTTTATGGAGATTATGATGAACCAGCTCTTGATCATTTGGATATGTTTCATATATTCCTTGATAATTATGAGATCCATACAAAAGATGATGCCATGAAGTTGTTTGCATGGTCACTAAAGAATAATGCAAGGGAAAAATATGAATCATTACCTACACAATGCATTTCATCATGGATGCAGTTTGAACAATGGTTCCTTGATGCATTTCATGATAGGGATGAATCATGTATGTCTCCCTTGGATGCATTTATTACTTTAGAACGATATGATAATGAAAATGTGGTGAGTTTGTTTATGAGGATGATGGATATTTTCCGTAAAATACCTTCTAATATCAGGCCAAGTTTTTCAAACAAAATATACAGTTTAAGAGTAACTTGTGAGCAACTAAAGCTTATTCTTGAAATTGCACAAGATGTAATGGAAGAAAATGTCAAAGTTACAAAAGAGGCACAAGAACCTAATGATATTCTAGATTCAAATCAACAAGAGAAGTCAAATCAAGATGAGGAAGAATTTGTAAATGATGAGATGTGTATGGAAACATGTATCAATGACCATGATGATGAGGAAGAAAACCTTCTCAATACAAGAGAAATTTAAGCTTTATTAGACATAAAATACCAAAGACACACTGAGAAGAATGGTCCAAATTTTTTCTCAATCCACCATGGTAAGAAGGTAGACGGATCAGCCCATATTCAAGAGAAATCAAATTGTGGAGATGAAATAGAACTGCATGAACATGAAGAAGTTTCAGGAGATAATGTCAATGAAGATGTTAGTCTTGTTGATGAAAAACTTGATGATCCAAATGAAAATTCTCATGAATGTATGTCTGAATTCTCCATGTTCCTGAATCTATTGTTTGAAGAGGAAGTAGATGAAGATATGTCTGATTTCTCTATGTTATCGAATCCATTGTTTGAAGAGGATCCTTTATGCAATGGAATCCATCAACATCATAATGAAGATAACCATCCTAATTTTAAATTTGATGAAACTCATGAAGTGCATTCAGAGGGTGAGATATCTTGGAGTTCATCCTTTGAGCCAGAGGTACACCAAACATATGAAGATGAGATGGAATCAGCTAGACATAATGAAGAGAATGTGTTGAAGCATAGTTCTAAAAAATTTAGAAATATCCCAGCTGATCAAACTCTTGGTGAGAGAGAGTTTGTACTTTTTGAAGATAAGTTATTCTTGAAGCCTTTTGGTGAGGAGAAAAAAGATCCAAAATATAGAGATGGGACAGATTGTGAACAAGAAGGTATCCGAAAAAAGAAGACTAACCTAGAGGTTTGTATGATTAACCAAAATCTTCTATTCAACAAGGATTACAACGGACCTGATGATTTCTCAAGGGTTGAATATAGATTGGATGCCAAAGATCGTATTGATGAAGCGGTGAGAATTGTCTATAAGGATGACATGTGTAATGCAACAAGGTTAAAAGTGTTACGTGATCAAAATCAAGTGTTTGATAGAGGAAAGGATCAATGTTCAATTTGGGGGGGCCTGGGGCCACCCAATTTTACTTCGCATCAAATTAGTATGGATACTTGGTCTACTTCTCCAGAGATAGCTAGAATCTCGCTATGCTCACATGGAGCATACATCCCCAGAAAGAGCTTGTTGGAGCTCTAAATTTTGGGCAAAATTTGGAGTCCTATATAGTGATAAAACCCCAAAAAATAGCCTCTTAAACTCCACGCCCAATAATTAATGATGGAGTACATGAAATGGGATAAAATATTACATTAATTTTCAATTAAAAAGTTGAGATATTATGGAAGGAAGCTCTGTGACAAGAACAATCAAAATTCTATGATCAAAGCCCTCAAAAAATGCTAGAATTTCGACCTGCTGCAAAGATGATGTCGACAGAGGCAGACGATGGTTGAATTTTAAAAATCTAAAAAAGACCCAGTTCAGGAAATCAAATTTCCTATATCCCATAAAAATTTTAGCTTTCCACGAGGTGTTTTGGTTTTTCAACCAAGCCCAAATCCGAAAGTTAGGTAGTTATTTTTTAGTTAGTTTATCATTTTTTCAAAACAATTTGTAACAAGGGTGTGTCTTTTCACCCTAAAGAGGTGTGAAAGCCACTCAAACATGTATATATACATAATGTAAAATGTAAAGATAGAAAAGACAATACAAGATACATTTTCATAGGATATAATTCAATCAAAACTACAATATGAACTCTAATGTACTATTTTTTTCAACATTAATAAAGATAAGTGCTCTTCTTTTTTATTTGTGGTTATAAGTTATATATTTTCAATTAGTCTTTCAGATTACTCTGTGAGCCAGGGTATCCTACTGCGTTTTTCTATTTGATGCATTCATTTATGACTAATTTGTACAATTTGAATAATGGTAGCATGGTCTGAGAACTTGTTACTGTTTCCTTTCAAGCTCTTAAGTTGAGTTAAAAACCATAGGACCTATTGTATAGGTTGTTTTAAATTTTGTTTCAATAGAAGCTTGTAGGGTGATGGTCTCTCTTTACAAGAGTGAGTTACTTTAAAACCGTCTCTGATTGTATGTAGGATTGAAATTTGTATGACTCTATAGCCCAAGTATTTAGAAGGCACTGATCTAACTATAATTTGGAAATTGTCATTTGGTTCATACTTTGTGGTTTGTAGATTATATAATCATTATTTCAAAAATATTACTTTTGAGTCCTTAGTTTAATCCACTTTAGTCAAGATTTATAGAATAGAGATTATTAGAGGATTTGTTTCTTTCCTCCAAGGATCATTCAAGTTTAATCCACTTTAGTCAAGATTTATAGAATAGAGATTATTAGAGGATTTGTTTTTTTCCTCCAAGGATCATTCAAGTTTAATCCACTTTAGTCAAGATTTATAGAATAGAGATTATTAGAGGATTTGTTTCTTTCCTCCAAGGATCATTCACCACCTTGGGAGGAACTTTGTTTATTTATGTACGCAGTTGTGCAACCTAGAGAATTTGATAGTTTAAAGTGAATTTAGGCCTACCAGCCTTGGCTTGATTAAGCTAGAATTGCAGAGGTATCAGTGTGTAGCTGTCAGTTGGCCAAAAGTGATCCATCATTTTTGGGCACCAACATATTCGACCATTATAGTTGTCAAAATATCGACAAATCAGACGTTGAAATAATCGTATAGTTGGTGTAAATAGCCGACATATCATTTTGCATTTTCAACCACGTATGGTCAAAAAATTGATCGATGAATAAATCAATAGTATAGCATTGGCATTGAAAATTAAGGTAGTGTCGTCGAAATATCGACGGTATTTTACATCGAGAGTATAGCACATAAGACACACTTTGTCTTATTCAAATGATAACTCGGCAATGTTGAAGGCAACGCCAAGATCAAATGAAAAGGGTATCAGACAAACGAAGATCAGAGATTGACAAGATAAACACTTAGCAATAACATTTCAATAGGGGATTGAGCTTCAATATTAACAAGAACTACAATACCATGATTTAACTATCATATTATACCATTACCAACATTCCCTCCACACAATTGATCACTAAATAAAAATCAATTTAAAAAGATTTAACACTAAGATAAATATAACTCTTATTCTATACACATAATTGATCCAAAAAGGGTATAGTGTGTATTTATTTCTTGAGATTGTGGCTGAGAGTCACTTCATACTCATTGATACACCTCTTAAAATCACAGAGAAGAGTCCATCCCACCCAATATAAATTCATCCAATTCTTATTTATCCACACAATTTATCCATGTAGTTTTATATTGAGAAGCAATTTGAAAAGATTTAGTGGTAAGGTTGAAAGATATAAACATGATTATTGAACCCTATCTTATTTAGAATGCACTATCCATCCTCTATCTCACACATATGCTCTATCTATTCAGAGAGCACAATCCATTTAGAAAGAACAGTGGGCACAAATATATATATATATATATATATATATATATATATATATATAATTTGTTTATACACTTTTTTGAAATTTAGGGTAAATGTTTTTAATCAGAACTATAAATTGGTGAAGTTACAAATGGGGACCACATTTACAACATGAATATTCAGCAATAATATTCCAGTAAGAGTTTGAACTTCAATAACAAGAACTACAAAACCCAGTGCTAAGATCCCATTAACTCTTAACTTAAATTTAGAAACAGTCGAGAAATATTTATTGTTAAGGTTGAAAAATATAAACTTCATTGTTGAACACTATCTTATTCAGAATGCATTGTCCATCTTCTATCTCACACATATTCAGAGAGTACGGTTCATTTTTAAACAACAACCCATATATATATATATATATATATATATATATATATATATATAATTCTTCTTTTGTCCATACAATGGTTTTTGAAATTTAGGGTTAAAGTTTTTTATGGGAGTTATGAATTGGCAAAGTGATGGATGAAGACCTCATCTACAACATGAACACTCAGTAATAACAGGGTTCAAACTTTAATGTCAAGAATCACAATACTATAATTTAACGATTCTATACATACAGTTCATCTTTGAAATAAGAATCGATTTGGAAATATTTATTACTAAGAATGATAGAAAAAAACCATACCCATTAACTCCTATCTTAAATTTAGAAAGCACTGACCCTTCTTGTTCTATCTACACATTTGGCCACACCGAGTAAACAAATCTCATCTCTCCAAAAGGATTGACACCGTCTGCTACCAATGAAAGCTTGATATTACGAGGTTCTTCTTTAAAGTGTGGCCAAGTTTCCTCTATTTCCTTAAATGTTGAACCATCTACAGGCATTCGCATAATTTCATCTCGACTTCTATTGCATGCATGGTAATCCATAAATTGCGCCAAGCTAATGCACCTGAATAATCATTGCAGACGTGGAATAATGGGAATATACCGAAGAACCTTGTGAGGCACCTTTTTTGTTATTTGATCTGATCGATATCTACTAATATGAGAATCAGGGCATTCTGTTGCAAATTCATGTTGTTTATGATATATATTATGATCATTCAGCCATGCATGTATTGTTTGATACTCCATTCCAATATCTTTCATAATGGCAGATAATTCTTGGTACGAGCGAGGTAGAATGTTTGATGGTGGTAACAAACACTCACCTATCAACCTATGACCAAAAATGTTTTTTGTTAATATAAAGAATATTAGTTGGTACATGATTCACCCTTTGTTAACTGTAAGGAAATTACGACCAAAAAAATGAAAAAATATGACATACCTTAACATACATGTGATTGCTACGTTGGATAAACCATTCATAACCTTCAAGTTCACCAACAACAATACACTGGCAAGAAGAGTTGTTTGGGAGCCTTCGTATAGGGGCTCATATGCCTTCTCAAGTATAGGTACATGAAAGTCATTTGCATCATCATCATCATCATCTTGATCATCGTGATCTTCTTCCATGGGATCATTACCTTCTACTTCGATATTCACACCTCCATGTTCCCTCATTTGGAAATCCACATTCTCCGGATTGTCATGGTCCATAACATGAAACCCAGGGTGGTTGACCTATATCAAAATGATGACCTTAAATTAACCATGACCATGATGTCATCATCAAATTGTGTCTTATGTTTTTTATAAATTATTAAAATATATACCAATGGATGAAATTTGTTTCCCCCTTCAATGTGACCATGTTGCCTACAATGTTCCTCGGTTGTTTTGATTAGATATATTTGAGTCTTTAAGCCCTTGCAAATTTTGCAAGGACAATAATATTTTCCATCACCTTTTCTTTTAAAGTTAGACCACAATCTATCAATTATCTCCTTATTTTGTTATGGGTTGATATTGTCAGGCATGGTCTTTCTTGAATGGAATGACTCGTTGGTGGAAGAAGGATGATTTGTTTGCAACCTACAGATACAAACACTAAACAACCATTTTCTCAACTCTAATTTTCTCAACACAAAGGGACATTTATCATAGCCATAGAAACATGATTATTTTTTAATGGAATACACCAAGGAGTACCATCAGAAATATTAACAATTTACAATCGTGAATAGTAAACCTAAATCAAATAGCTCATTTTTTTATCAGCATGTGTAGTCTCTGTGTATATGAAAAATGAATGAAATATCAAGATGAAATAAAATAGTGAACAAAATAGTATTCCACATAGAGTGAATGAAATATACCATCAAAAGAAGGTGACAAAATCATGTCACCAAGCACAGACATAGGAAATCAAAAAGGGACAAAAGACAAGAAATAAGAAAAAACATTACAACTATAGAAAAATCATTAAGACTATAGAAATGGACGATTCAGATGCTTTTCCATTACAATAATTGAGCATTCATCATTTGGTATATGAACAGGTGAAAAACATGTAGATTTGACAAAAAATTATTGGGAACTAGACCCAACATCAAATGGACTTGTGATGATTTTCACAATAGTACATGTGTTGTTGGGTCAGCTCCCGGTAGTGCTTAGGAAAATCTACATGTTCATCACCTGTGCATATGAAGTGGCTCTAATGGTAGATACAGACGTTGAACAACTATTTTGTCAACTCTAATTTTGTGAGAGGATCAATCAATTAATCACAAAAAGAAACACGCTTTGTCAACAATGTTCAAAAGCATTATGACTATAGAAAAATCATTAAGACTATAGAAAATCAAGTTCTAGAAATGAATGGTTCTGATGCTTTATCGTTACAACAATTGAGTCATTCATCATTTGGTACTTCTTGGTGTATTCCATTTAAGTATGTCAGGCACAAAGTATTCCATTTACATATGTTCAAAAATTTTCCAGTAATGATTTGGAAAATGCAATCATGTAAAACACTAACTAATATTATTATTGTTATGAGAAGAGGTCAAAATAATATTCAAAGTATTATTATGAAATTTGCATGTTCATCACCTGTGCATATACCTTCTCTAATCACGCAACCAATGAATAAAATTTCTTTAACAATTGAAATGTCTCAAGTAGACAAGATTATCAATTGAAATGTCTCAAGTGAATGTTCATCACATGCGCATATAAGAGTTGATCAAATAAGGTATATGCACAAGTGACAAACATGTAGATTTGACCAAGCAATACTAGGAGCTAGACCTGCAACAAATGGACTTGTGATGATTTTCACTATAGTGCATGTGTTGCAGGATAAGCTCCCAATAGTGCTTAGGCAAATCTGCATGTTCATCACCTGTGCATATAAGATTTGATCAGACAAGGTGTATGCATAGGTGAAAAACATGCAGATTTGACCAAGCAATACTAGGAGCTAGACCCGGCAGCAAATGGACTTGTGATGATTTTCACAATAGTACATGTGTTTTCAGGTAAGCTCCCAGTAGTGCTTAAGCAAATCTACATATTCATCACCTGTGCATATGAAGTGGCTCTAATGGAAGATACATTCATTAATGAAGGCCCGCATAACCTCTTTTTTGGTCTTTGTTTCAATCAATTTTATTAAGTTTTAACACAGATATCAAAGTTCATGTGAAATAGAAAACCTCGGCCTAGGGCATCTAGTGCATGGAGAAAGATGTAAAATCTTTGTGTTCCACATCCAATATACCCTCAAACCTCATTGGTTAATGGAAGAGGAGTTGTAATTTATATATGTCTCTATGTTTGCATAAGACCATGCATCTATTGGCACATGCATTGGATGAAGGGAAGCAATATGATACTCTCTAACACTAAGAAATGGCATTATTAGTGGAGTGTGAATGAGTTTATTCATTCAATGATATCTAATTTAACTCTTACCACTGGAGATGCATTTGATTTTCAGGATTGGTGGCACCGATTTTCTCAAGTTGAAACACTTTGGCAGTAAAAAATCAGTCCTCATTTGGCCCACTAGGCATCACTACCATTGCACGATAATTTTAGTGGCTAAAAGCAGCAATGACAATGGCAACCGTAACAACAATTGGGCATTTATACACGGGGTTTCCTCAGTGGCCCCATTGCTTGCACCCTTGGCATTGGTTTTACAGAACATGAGGGGGGGAAATGTTTTATGGGGAAAAGGACCCTTCCATCCTTGGAACAACAGTGAAAAAATGGATGGCAAGACAGTGGGGCTGCAAGGATATGGTGAAGTGATGTGAGTGTTCCAAGGTTGGCTTGCACTGCAACCAAGAGACCTAGCTTGTCTCTTTTAGGAACCTAGTCTCCTCTAGGTCTTGATTGGCTTAGATGATTAACTAAGCCCAATTCTAACTCTTCTCTAAGAGCTCTTAACATTTGTGCTTCACCTTGAAAGACTAACACCTTTTAGATAGTACAATCCTTTATCTCCACTTAGAAAGCTCTAAGTGCTAACTTCTCACCAACTTCAATCTTCATTGTAGGGGTGTCCATCCTTATGAAAACATTCATAAATTTTTCAATTTGATCCATTTTGGAAGGATCTTTAAGCTTATCCTTACCGGCTTCAAGGATTCACCATTTGAAGACCTTAAAATAGGCCTAACTCTTGTAGCCTTTACCAGTGTCTTTTTGCCAATTCTAGCAAAACTTTCCCAAAGACCTCAAAAATCTAAAACCATATTTGGATACCCATTTGGAAGTTTTAAAAGATTATGTGGGTTTTAGGGTCTGACAACCTCTATACACTGGCTTCCTACAAACTAGGACAAGTAGGGCTAATAGCCTAGTTTTTAGGACTGAAAGTAACCTTGTATGAATCTTGCTCAAACCTTGATGTAAGTGATTGGTATGGGCTCAATCCTCACAGTATGTCAAGGTATGATGAAAAACTTCTTAAAATTGTACCCGTGTCGTACAGTATCTTTCTACCCTGCAAGAAATCTTCACTTCTTCACAAACTAGACCTCTAACCGCGCTCTGTTTGCTCGCCTAGGGCCTAGTAGTAAAAATAACTCTCCATTCTTTCATGACTCCTAATCCTAAACATATATACACTAATGACTCCCCTAACATTTCCATCTATCCTTAGGTGTTTCCCATGGCTAAATTTCATGGGGGAGCCATGAATGCACCGACTGGTCAAAACAGGACCAGTAGGAACTCTAAATCTAAAATAATTTAACCAACACAATAGAACTTCTCAAAAAAACTTAATTCCTAAATTAAAAACTCTTAAAACTTATCAAAGAACACTAATCTACCACTAGATCGAGACTTTCAATCCATTTCAAGGCACTATCAACACAAAAGCTCAAGATATTCTCCAAAACAGAGTTGCATAGCTAAATTCAATATTCACAAACTATTACAATGCATGACTATCCTCGAGATTCAAGCCTTACTAAACATAAGATGCCATTTCCATCATTTTAGGGCCTATTGGTCGACCTCCCACCTCCTATTCTTAAGGGGGGTCCAAGGATAACCAAGTTGCATGCAACATTTACAATAATTGCAAATGTTGTCATGACAACTTCTTAACAACATTTTGGCATCTTTCCTTTATGCCATTATCCTATTTCTTAGGACTACTAACCTCCTATATTTCAAGGATCCAAGACCATTAATGACCCTATGGCATCTCTATGACATCCACTAACATCATTTATGTGTTTAAGACACATTGAAGACTCTATCTCCAACTACTAACACTAAGAATTTAAAGAGTACCAACATTGGCTATTTGTGTGACCTTAGTCCTAATGACTAACTCACTTAGCCCACATTGCTATGACCTTCTAAGGTCTTAAAACAAACACACACTACTCTTCTTGACTTGGCTAGAGTCAAGTACAAGCCAAAACAATTCTAACATGGAGGTTACCCTAGGTGTGCTCCTGCACCATCCTCCCCAAAACAAAGAGTTCAATCCACCCTTGGATTGATGATGCTTGGGTCAATTCCCATCTTCTTGAATTTTGATTCCTTTATCCATACTGCATCAACATCGGTTTGACCATGCTTCTTTATCAAGTGTTCCTTGTATGCTTTGGTTCTAGTCTGTTTGTAGACCCTTGTGTCCAATATGCTATCAGCTCATGTGACTGTAATAGTAGGTAATTGTAGATCTTCCACATCTTTGATCACT
This sequence comes from Chamaecyparis obtusa, assembly GCA_027943335.1. Lineage (NCBI taxonomy): Eukaryota > Viridiplantae > Streptophyta > Pinopsida > Cupressales > Cupressaceae > Chamaecyparis > Chamaecyparis obtusa. The sequence goes on along the minus strand of BSBK01003050.1, from coordinate 2,579,786 downwards.
TCATGAAGACTTTGATCCATGTCTTGCTATGGTCCTTTGTAATGGACTAAGTCTGAAATGTTAAAAATAGGAGACAGTCCATTGTCTACCGGCAGCTCAACTCTGAATGCATTATCACCATACTTAGCCAAGATAGGACAGGGACCTATCCTCCTCATCTGCAACTTGTGAGGGACTCCCTTTTGAAGTCTTGATTTGTTAAGATGCACCATAACCAAGTCACCCACATTGAACTGTACTGTTCTCCTACTTTCATCCACCTTGGCTTTATGTTTCATGGTGTTCTCTGTCAAGGTCTTCCTCACTGTATCATGTATCTCCTGCATAGCATATGCAAAATCATCAGCATATCCATTTCCCTTCACTCCATCCTTCAAATATCTTAGTTCATATACACCTCTAGGATGTAGTCCATAGACTATTTCAAAGGGACTCTTCCATGTGGATTTGTTTATAGTGTCATTGTAGGCATATTCAGCTTGCCCAATCAACTGATCCTATTGTTGACCATACTCCTTGGTCAAGCACCTTAGTAGATTTCCAAGGCTTCTATTTACAACCTCGGTTTGACCATCAGTTTGGGGATGGTAGGCCGATCCAAAGGACAAGTTAGTGTCTAACCTTTTCCAAAGAGTCTTCTAAAAGTGACTCATGAATTTAGTGTCTGTGTCTGACACAATGCTAATAGGTAACCCATGGATTCTTACTATCTCTTTGAAAAAGAGAGAGGCTATTTGACTAGCATCATTAGTGGTCTTGCATGGCACAAAGTGAGCCATCTTGCTGAATCTATCTACCTCCACATAAACACTATCCATACCTTGTCTTGTCTTGGGTAACCCAACTACAAAATCCATACTCAAGCATTCCCATGGCCTAGTAGGAATAGGTAGTGGTTGATAAAGGCCTGCATTTGAAGAAGTGCCCTTGGCCTTTTGACATACTACACAACTTTCCACATACCTCCTAACATCAAGATTCATCCTTGGCCAAAAATAGAACCTTTGAACAAGTTCTTGAGTCTTAGTGATCCCAAAGTGACCACTCAAAGCACCATTATGCTTTTCTTGTATCAAGTTCTCTCTAATAGAGCCTCTAGGAACACATAGTTGATTCCCCTTAAACAAGAGATCACTTTGCAAAGTATACTCAGCATACCTATTATGAAAATGATTCTTGTATTCAGCACATACCTTATAAATGTCTACAAAATCTTCATCATCAACATATAGATCCTTGAAGTGATCTATCCCCATGCTCTTCAACTGAATTTCTTGAATTGTGAGAGATCTTCTAGACAATGCATCTGCCACCTTATTGAGTACTCCCTTCTTGTGCTTGATACTAAAAGTATAAGCTTGTAGGTATTCAACCCACTTCATGTGCTTGTGATTCAACTTCTCTTGTGAATTCAGGAAACTAAGTGCTTGATTGTCTGAATACACAATGAATTCCTTGAAGAGCAAGTAGTGCCTCCACTTCCTTAGAGCTTGGACCAATGCATACATTTCAAGGTCATAAGAAGAGTACTTCTTCTTGACTTCACTTAACTTCTCTTAATGAAAAGCCACCAGTCTACCCTCTTGGCTTAGAACAGCCCCAATTGCCACATTGCTAGCATCACACTCAACGGTGAAAAGCTTCTCAAAGCTTGGTAACACCAAAACAGGTTGGGTAGATATCCTTTCCTTCAACAACTCAAAGCTCTTGTTAGCATGCTCATTCCATACAAATTTGGTCTTCATGCCTCCCTTAATAGTATCCAACATAGGAGCACAAATTGCACTAAAATGCCTTATGAATTTCCTATAATATTGTGCAAGGCCATGAAAACTCCTTACCTCTATTGTTGTCCTTGGAGTAGGCCAATTCATGATAGCCTCCACTTTGCTCTTATCCATTTTCAGATTTCCATGTGATAGAACAAATCCAAGGTACACTAGCTCTACTTTGATGAACTCACACTTCTCCAAGTTGATCGTCAACTTCTCCTCATGTAGCTTCTTGAAAACAATCTCAAGATGTTCTAGGTGCTCACTCCTTGTCTTGCTAAAAATCAGTATATCATCTAGATATACTACCACAAACTTGCCTATGTAGTCTTTGAGAACTTCATTCATGAGCCTCATGAATGTGGAGGGGGCATTGGATAATCCAAATGGCATGACAAGCCATTCATACAGCCCTTCATTGGTCTAGAAAGTTGTTTTCCACTCATCTCCTTCATGTATTCTTATTTGTGATAGCCACTCTTCAAATCTATCTTCCTATAGTACTTAGCTTCACCTAGACAATCCATTAAGTCTTCAATCCTAGGGATAGGGAACCTATACCTTATAGTTATCCTATTGATAGCTCTTGAATCAATACAAAGTCTCCAAGCTCCTCCTTTCTTAGGTGCAAGTACAGTGGGTACGACACATGGACTAATGCTCTTTCTAATTAGGCCTTGGTTTAGGAGTTCTTGTATTTGTCTTGCTATTTCCTCATTTTTTTGAGGGGTCATCTTGTAAGCTGCTTTGTTAGGTAGGGTAGCTCCTGGGATAAGGTCTATCCTATGACTTATGGATCTTTTAGGGGGTAAGGCTGATGGTTGTCCATCACTAACTATACCTTGGTAAGTCTGCAGCATGCTTTGAATCTCCTTTGGTAACTTTGTCTCCTTAGTCACCTTACCTTCATCTCCCTCTCTTGGTCTTAGTACCAATGCATAGCCAACTCCTTGACTCTCTTCAATGGCTTGTAAGAACTCTTTTTCACCCACCATAAGTACATTTGGACTTGTTGTCTTCACCTCAGCATCTTCCAATAGTGACTGTATTTTGAAGGTCATGTTGTCCTTCCTGAAAGAATAAGAATTCTTTCCTCCATCATGTATGGCTTGGCAGTCAAATTCTCATGGTCTACCTAGGAGCAAATGGCATGCATCCATAGGCAACACATCACACAAAACTTTGTCTTTGTACCTTCCAATGGAGAACTCCACCCATGCATGTTCATTCACTAACACGTGTTGGCCTTTATTGAGCCAAGTGACCTTGTAAGGATTAGTGTGGGGTATCCTTGTCAACTTTAGCTTGCTGACTTCTTCCTCTGACACAATGTTGTCAGTAGAACCTGATTCAATGATGACCCTACGTACTTTCCCCATCATCTTGCACTTTATCCTAAACAAAGACCTCCTTTGTATTGGCTCTTCCTTCACTGGCTCCTTTATCAAAGTTCTCCTCATCATAAGATTCTCTCCTTCCTCCGAATTTAATGGTACTTCAGCATGTTTGTCTGTTGCAGTAGACTCATCTTGAACTAGGTTAGTTCTCTTGTCACCTCCTTGTAAAGAACTACCTTTCTCTGGGCATCTATAGGTAGGGTGCCCTATTTGATTGCAATGGTAGCATTTCATATTGGCAAAATAGTTGCCTCTTCCTCCTTGTCCACCACTTCTTCCTCTTAAGCTAGAGTTAGAACTCCTTCCTCTTCCACCTCTACTTGAGCTTCCTTCTTGTTGCTCACTGAATTTTATGTCTCCTTGAGTTCTTGATTCAGAACTTCTTCCACCACAGCCACCTCTTTGTCCTCTACTATCTTTTCCTTTACCTTTACCTTTAAAGGTTTGGTCTTGCTTTCTCTTGCTTTTCTCTTCTATCTTCAAGACCATTTGATAGCATTGGCGGATGGTTTTGAAGTTTACTAGACTCATTTCCTCTTGAATAGACCATTTGAGGCCATTCAAGTACCTTGCAAACTTGATGCTTTCATCTTCTACTACCTTTGATCTCAAACATAGTTTTTGAAACTCCTCGATGTAGGCTTGGACATCTAGATCTTTTTGTCTTAGATTGTGTCTCCTTCTATGGATTTGAACTTTATAGTCATCAGGAAGGTAGGTCTGCTTCTATGCAAAATAAATATTGGAAAGAAAGTTTCCAGTTCAAAAGTTATGACCGAATGTGTACAGGTCTATGCAAAACAATCTGTAAAAGAGCGAGGTTCCTTCTTTAAAAGCCTAACTACTTGAAGGGAGATCTAATAAGATTGAAGGTTTTGATAGTGTATTGAAACTTTAGATACTCAAGATAGTTCATGTGAAGAATTATGGTAATGTTTGAGAACAACAACGTCATTCTGTGAATTAGCATGATATTTTCTATATGGGCTCACCTTACAGAATGAAATACTTGAAATTTATAAAAGATAAGTATTTCATGTTTTATTAATGCACATAATTTTTGAGTTTGTAATTCATGCTATACTATTGGTTATTAAAATCTTGTATGCTTCTACCATTGGTATTTATGATCGAGATAGTTTAGTGAGCTATTTGTAATCACTCTCTGACATACCTTCAAAACAGAAGCACAAGCTAATTGCATTCAAGGGAGAAAGAACTTGATGCTTGCAAACGAATTGATGATTGAGACTAGATGCAAAGGGATTCTGACATTTCAAAAGAGGTCAAGAAGTTGATAAACTTGAGCTTCAGAGGGAGCAGATGGTTCAGTCAACTTGTGACAATCTTGATCATGTTGATTAAGAGGGAGTTCACTATTTAAGGTGAAACACTTCTGAGGTAAACTTGATATAATTGATTATTATACTAATGAATCATGAATGTTTTTAATGGGCCTGCCCCCTGTGTAAATCATGAGGAAGTGATGACTTCCATATAATTATCACTTATATTTGCAGAAGTTATTGGAAGGTGACGATCTTACAATAACTTAAATCATGACATACATTATTTATAATGTTGAAACAGATCATGATGAATTAATGCAACAACTAAGTGTTAGATCTCATTAAGTTGACAGTCTATGAGTTGTTTGCATAAATATATCTTGTAAAGCAATAACTAAGTGTTAGATGTCATTAAATTGGCGGTCTATAAGTTGCTTGTATAGATACATCTTGTAAAGCAACAACTAAGTGTTAGATGTCATTAAATTGACGGTCTATAAGTTGTTTGCATAGATATATCTTGTAAATCAACAACTAAGTGTTAGATGTCATTGACGGTCTATGAGTTGTTTGTATAGATATATAATAGGTATTTGGTGAATATCATGTGTTGATATTCTGCAGGCCAGTACCTTATTGAGTACTTGGTAAATATCATATGTTGATGTTCTAATAGGCCAATACTCAGAGTATTTGGTGAATGTCATGTGTTGACATTCTGATACGCCAATACTCAAGAGCTTGTGGATAGAATCGCTGATGGAGGAAATCCAGTTGAGAACTTGTGGATAGAATCGTCGATGGAGGCAATCCACATATTGAGACTATGTTTCTATTGACTACATCTTGAAGATGATGCCTTTATTTCTACATCATATGATTGATGTTGTCAAGTGTCTTAAGTGTTGACATTGGATTGTTTATCCTCCCTAGCTAAGAGGGAGTGTTGATGTTTTGTAGCTTCAGTCGAATAAACACCGAGTCAATACTAGTAAAGATATATATATATATATATATATAGCTAAGAGGGAGTGTTGATGTTTTGTAGCTTCATTCGAATAAACACCGAGTCAATACTAGTAAAGATATGTATGTATATATTTAGTATATATGAGATATATATATATATATATATATATATATATATATATATATATATATATATATATATATATATATATATATATATATATATATATATATATATATATATATATATATTAGAGAAATTAATATAATACTCAAGAGATATTATATATATGTGTGTGTGTGTGTGTGTGTGTAATCATAATTGTCATTATATTAATTACATATTAATGAATAAACATGTCTCATGAAGGGACATGTCTCTTCTTGGCTCATTCTCAATATAAATGCAAGAGATTGTTGCATTTGGAAAACACATACAATGAGATAGTGCTATTACATTTGCAATGATCCTAAAATCTTAACACCAATCATCACCAATTGTAAATGGAAATCTTCTTAACAAATGAAAAAACATAGAAGTGATCAATGATGAGAATCTAAACTGGGAGTTCTTAGTCTTCTTTATCTTCTCCAAATTCTCAAATAACTGAATTCTCAAGATTTCACACATGTCTACTTGTATCTTGTCAACACACATCAAATAGGCTACATGAATCATTCCAGCTGCCATGCCATCTTCTCTTGAATTAGCACAAAATTTAGCTGTAAGGATCTTGCACAAATACCTAACATCATCCTATTGTATCTTGCTAATCACTATACCTCTACCATTGTAAGATGATTTAGTGTTGTCTAATACAGTTTTCTTCACATTCTTTTCATTAAATGGCATGACTCTAGATTTAGACAAACCAGTTACTTCATGAATTAGGCCTGTTGTAATGTCTATCACTCTGTCATCTAACCAAAACTTTCCATTATGTATTCTGCTCAGAATTATCTTAGTGCATTCTTCATCATCAAATTCATACTGTAAAGAGTACTTTATGATTTCATTATCCTTCAAATGTTCAAACCCTACTCTCAATGACATATCCTGATGGTAAAGTTTCTCATATTCCTTAGTAAAATCACTATCACTGAGGGTTTCAAGTTTACATCTCAAATAGCTTCTAACATTCTCTAAATGTAGAACTCTGTCTGGTACGAACGATAAAGCTAATTTAGGGTCTTCTTCCAAGGGTTCTACAGGTTCCCTTTTAGTCTTAGGTCTGATCTTATCTCTTACATTGTGAATTAATGAAACATCCATATCTTCTGCAAATTCTCTAACTGACAGATAGATTTGCTTAGTAAAATACCTCAATTCCGCAATTTAGTGTTTGCGTAGATCCGACACAAAATTCCTTCACCAAATCCTTGCAAATTGCTTCCAATCACTGCTCATTTGATCTCCTTAACACTTGTATTCGCTTTAATGATCAAACAATACCGATCATAACCTTTTAACCTTTCAATCTCATTAGATTATGACATCGCATTCAATTCTTTTTCCACTTCTTTCCAAAAAGTTGTTCTTGCTTACCTGCAAAACTTAAAACTTCTCGCGATCTCGCATAACATCATATTAACTTATGCTCTCTTAACCATAGTATCACTACATCATATACTATCTTGCATTAACTGTGCGAGACTCAATTCATCCTACACTAACTTCTACACTATCCTAAGTTCCTATTCTACTATATTTTTTTCAGGAATTAAGTACTTTGAGATGGGTTAGGTAGAGATTCACTCTTACCATTAGATACTTCACCTTTCTGATTACCTTCAGTGCAGAATGTATCTCCTTGATCCGTGGCTTTAATAAACTTCACTTCTTCTGAATTACTACAACAACCTCCATGACTGTTCCTTGCATTTTCATTTCTCCTTGCATGACTTCTAAGGTTAGGGTTTCTCATTTTATTCATCCGGCAAAACTTTGTTGTATGACCAAATTTGTTGCATATCTGACAAACTACTCCATTGTTTCCATATCTCGGTCCAGTCTGATTGATTTGTGATCTGCAATTCCTGGCAATGTGTCCAACCTTGTTGCATCTATAACATATTACTGCATTTATTTTGTTCATATCTTCAATAGGTTTATTATCTGCATGGTTAGTATTTCTAAACATTCTACTACTATTATTATTCTCATTAAATTTAGGCTTCCTACATTCAATAGCTCTATGTCCAAAACCATGACAATTATAATAATAACCATTAAGAGGTTTAAATTGCTTACATGTACAATCTTTCTTCATATGACCAAAAGTATTACATGCAAAACATCTACCTTTAAATTCTCTCTGCCTACCTTTAGGTGATTCTTCTTGTTTAGGTGGTTTTTCTTCTTTAGATGTATCTTCAGATTTGTCAACTTCATCAGATTTTTTTTCTTCTATGTTTTCAGAAACTTTCAAATCTAGTTCCTTGCTTTCTTCACTCACTTTAGATGAGTTAAATCCAAGACCAGTTTTATCATAGAATGGCTTTTGATAAGAAATTTGTTCATCAATCTTCTCACTAGTAGAATATAGCTTCTCAAGTTGTTGCTTAGACTGAGTCAATTCACCTTTCACAATAGTATTGTACTTTTCAAGTTCAGCATACTGCAATTTGGTTTTCTCAAGTTCAGATGTCACTTTACAAAGTTTAGATTTTAGATCTTCTTTCTCAGATTTCAAATTTGCTTCGTTCTTGCTATTTCCATCTTTCAAACTCAACTTCAGATTTACTATCTTCAGTTCATGTTTAAGGATCTCATTTTCTTTTTCCAAATTATCATCACAATCTTCAACTTGAATTGTAGATTCTTTTTCTGATTTCAGTTCCTCCAGCTTATTCTTCAACTTTTCAATGAAGTTCTTTGCATCATCATATTTTTCTTTCAGAGTATCTCTTTCTTCAGTAAGTGAATCAATCTATTCAAGAGCTTCTTCAAGATTCTTTTGTAGCTTATTCATATCCATAGAGATCTTAGTCAAGTTGCTAGGCTTTCTCTGAATAATTCTTTTCCGTGTAACTAAGCTCTGATACCAATTGTTAGAAATAGGGAATACTGAGAGGGGGGGTGAATCAATATTCTGCAAACTTTTGATTTCTCCCAATTATGGATATAACAAATTATCTTAATACATGCATAACATAGTAAACTAAATAACATGCATAGACATAAAGCAAATGAACTCATAACACATTATTTGTTCTCGAGGAAACCCTGGCCAAGCGAAAACCCCAATGGGGATGGTACCCACAAAGATCCACTAATCAAAAGTATCAGGTTAAGGATGTTGACCCTGTTAGGAACCTGTTACATGCATATAGTGTCTCAATCCTGATTAAGGGACTATAGGCCTTGTTAGAAGTCTCAACCCTGCTAAGAGTTGGTAGTACTGATTACAAATGATTACAAGATGAGCCCACTGCCCAAACAAGTAATGTACAATAATTACTAATTACAAAATAGGGTAAGGTACATAACCTTATACTGCTTGCTTGTTTTTCACAACTTCGCATCAATATCTTTCGCTATATCATATATCTCATACAAAAATACATCCTTTTTTTCGCATTTCATATGTCTTACATTTATACAAGTTATTAGAAGTAATAAGTTTTACAGTCAGCTTTACATAACATAAAACTTTACACAAAATACATATTTACCCAAGGGTTAACATCTAGGATGTTGTCCCTTTATATTATTAAGACATTATTTTGATAAACAAAATAATCCCTTAACTCTTTACCAATTCTATCATGTCAGCTTAACACTGTCTTTGGTAAAACTATCATAACTTTTTCCGTACATGTCGTATAGACTTGCACTCTCAAGTGAGTCTTCAATAGTCATCATAGTATCTATGTTCAAGTGCGCAAGCACTGAACTTACTCCAATCGACATCGCCAATCAAAACTATCTCCTGGGTACACTGGAAAAATATTGCACATACTTAGACAATTTTGCTTTGCGCTCTGTCATACTTGCTCTCTATCATATGCGGTTTTCATGTAGATTATATGTTGCCATAATGACAACATCTAGATATCTAACTCAGCCAAATTTCCAACACCCTTGACGTTGTGCTATCCTCAAAATGTTAGGGAATGGGGATGCCTACCTCCAAAGCAGGGAACGCATCCCCTTATATCTCTGCACTTTTCCTCTTCCAACCAGCTTAAAAAATTCCTTGTCTACAAATTAGGTTCTCTCTAAAATCATATTCAAATTCTTCAGACCAATCTTTTGTTCTTTTTTACCTACCATCACCCTTTTGAGGTTTTGATGACAATTTATAGCTTTGTGGGGCTTCATCACTGATAAAATGCTTCAAGAGCTTCCGCTCTGAGAGGAACTCCATCTTCCTTTGTTTTTTGGTAGTTATCTCTTTTCTTATTGATAAATTTTTCCTTTCAGTATAGCTTCTCATCTACCCTTAATGCATATTCATAAGCTCCATCCATCACAGATGCTTTCAACAATATCATCTCACCCTAAAGTTGAAACTTTAGTTCATTCTTGTCCTTCACTCTCTTGCATATCTGTTTGATTTTGAAGCCTTGTGAATTGCTCAGTATAAGCCTCTACCTACTGATCCTTTTGTTTTAAAATTTGAAATTTTTAACATTTTTTGTTGATAAGTTGAGGGCACAACCGAGTTCTCAAATGTTTGAGCATCTAAGGCCAAAGCCACATCTTATCTTTTATGTGTCTTCTCAAAATCTACATGTTCTTCCACTGTAAGGCTGCATACAACTTCAACTCGGATGTGGCAATTTTTACTCTTTTCGGATCATCCTCATCAATATCCTCCATTTAAAGTACTTCTCCAATTCTTGGACCCACTCTAGAAGTGCATCTAGGTTAAGTTCAAATTTAAATTAGGAAATATCAATTGTTATCTTATAACTTTGGCTTATTAAGGCTTCAATAAGCCTCTCCGTTGGGTCTAAGGCATTATCAAGATTCCTACGAAGGAAAACATCCTTCTGCCCCTTCCCAATTCACACGGACTCCCTCTATGCCATTGTTGAATGCTTTGATACCAAAACTAAGGAATAGAGTACCTCTAGTCTCCTCTCACCATATCCCTCAATTAAGCTGCTCGATAATTTATATTCACAAAACCATAAAAGACCCTATATTCTGAAAAGGAAAACAGTCTAAGATGCTTTGTCCATCACAAGACAATAATAATCTTAACTACAATGGAACATAGCTCGAATTTGCAGGAGTGTAAATTACATAAATTGAAAACAAGAGAGCGCACCCCCCCCCCCCCCCCCAACTCCAAGACAAAAAACAAAAAAAAATTAAAAACTTCTCTCAAAATCCACCTCGTACCTCACAAAAAGAAAGAAAAGCTAAACATAGAACTACACAACATTGAGTCATTGATAGTTAAAAACCAGAAAAACACAAAACAACAAAAATTAAAGGCAGTCAGGTAGTGGACCAATCTATCATTCAACAGTTACATTAAAATAAAAACTTAGACTTTGCAGTACTCGTATTGAAGTGTAACATTGTCTAGGTTGTATGATGTGTATTACCACCAAATCTCTCTTTTTCTTCTTTTAAATTTTGTCTTTACCACTGGTGGCAGTGGCATCAGAAGAGGCAGCAGAAGTAGTAGTATCAGTGGTAGTAGTGATGGTTTTTCCTACATTTGTCAATAATTCAATAAATACACATCAATTTTTCACTAATTATGAGTATTACCAATCTTCTAATGTAAACAAATTAGAAGAACAAAACCACAAAAATAAACATCTATGCTGTTAATTTTGCTAGAATATTTCATATTGTTGATAGGCTCAAACCTAAACTGATGTGGTTGTAATTATGTACAATTACAAAGTTTCCTGACAACGTGATAAAAGAAAGCTCACCTCAAGTTTTGTCACCTCATTAAAACTAAATGTCGCTTGATACCAAACAAGACTTATGATGGCAAATTCTAATAATGGAAATTGCAATATATTTCCTCCTTTGATAAGAGTTATGTTATTCTAGTTGTATATCAAATTCATGCTCATTATAAATTTTATCCAACAATTTAATGATGATTTCTTATACTTCCCCTATTTTAAAGCTTATACTTCCCCTATTTTAAAGCCATTCACAATTGTTTTTTAAGGCATTGCTACTACATAGCAAGCTTTACCATATACTTTCCCTTTCCCAATAGATACAAACATTCAATGAGTGTCATAAAAGTCACGATCTAAATGGAAACCCTTCACCAACAAATTTCAATAAATTCTATTGCTTTTCCAATTGGGACTTTCTCTAACATTTCTCTATAAATTAGCATAGATTTTTGTATCCTTGTTGTAGCATGAATCATCCCTTTTATGGTCGAGGTCCTGATGAGAGGCTCACATCCCGAATACTCTAGAGCTCAATCATAGCCCATTTCTGTGCAGCCAAAAATAATTAATATGAACAATTGTTGAAATGGTAAGTAAATATTGTAGTGTTTTATCTCTTTAAATGTGATTTCCTGATTTGAACAGTTATTATAGCAGGCCAAAAATGGCCTAAGAATCATTGATTTCTTGAGAAACTAAGTTCAGAATGTGATGGGCTTTGACAGTAGAAGCCCTTTACTTCCAGTTCTTTCATAAGCTGCGTTGCTTGATGAGATTTGCCCTCCCTTAAAAGCTTCTTCACTAGCACATACTAACCCCATGTCCCCATGCGGCTGCTTAAGTCTATTTTCCGCTTAAAAATAAGCTATGCAAGTGTCCCCATGTAATATTTTGATAACTAGCAAAGGAAAATTTGGAATCTTCTCCCATTTTCATGGAGCAGTTGCTACTTATAAAAAATAAATAAGTTGTCAAAAAAAGGAGGGGCTCAAAATAAGCAGCAGCTGCATATTAAAAAAAATGACAAGTGGCTGCATAGAAATTTTTCCCTCCTTTTTTTCATTTACTTTTCATTATGGATGTTAAAATGTATAATAATTAATTTTAAGTTGCTTAAATATAAGTAGGAAAAAAAGTATTCATGGGGCCACCCACCTCACAAAATGCTCCTTAAAATATTGAGCAGTGGTTGCTAGCCAAAATAAGCTAATTTATTTTATTCATGGGGCCATGCGGCTGTTAGGCTAATTTTGACTAGCAACAACTGCTCAATATTTTTAGGAGCTTTTTGAAAAGCGAGTGGCCCCATGAGTATTAATAATTCTGCTTATTTTTTAGCATTCAACTTTTAAAAAAATTCAAATAATTTATTTTTAAATTATTAATAATTTGGAGATAAACCCTCTTGGGCTCACAGCACAATGGTGATTGTGAGCCCCGTTGATCGAGGGGTGCAAGGATCGAATCACACGAAGGCTGAATGGTGGAGCTGTCGCACTTGCCTTTGACCGGTGGTGACATGGCCTATAGCGCTGGTGCCTGGGGATCAATTGGCGGGCGGAATTGGCGCGAAAGAATAGAGGACAAAAATCTTGCGCTAAGACGTTGAGATAGTTTGTTGGAGGTTGCCAGGAGGATAGGGAGTCATAAGGTGTATGGCTCGGGAGACATAAGGCGGTCGGCAGGTTTTCAGCAAGTTTGTTGGGAGTTATAAGGGAGGCGCTTGGAGAGATAAGGTGATGGTTCCTATAGCGTGGAGGGTTAACCATTAGGTGGACCGACAGCGATGGAGAGATAAGGGGATGCTCGGAAGCAATGGAGATAAGGAGATGATAGTGGGAGCCATAAGGGATTCCGGCTGTGTTGGAGGGATAAAAGGAGATGTCGTTAGGCCACAACAATTGGAGTGATTAGGAGAGTAGTGAGGCATTATAAATATAGATGTATCTAGGAGGCGTCGATGCCTTAGCAGCCACAAAAATGATTGCTTAGACTTGGAGAGATAAGGAGAGTAGTGAGGCATTATCAATATAGATGTATCTAGGAGGCGTCGATGCCTCGGTAGCCACAAATTCATCGGGGATGCGAGGATGGGGTCCCCCTTAATGTGATCCCACTGGGTGAAAGCTCCAGTCAAAAGCGCTAACCCAAAAAAAAAAAAAATAACAAAAAACTTATGAGTTTCATAGTGTATCCACGAGATGCATTAAAAAAAAAGAAAGCATAAAATTACCAGAAGTGCAAGTATGCTTGGCTGAAAAAGAAAACTTTTTCAAAAATTTCTTTCATTAGAACACAATTTACGAATCCTATATGATTACCGAGACATAACATTTGAGTAAATTTTATTTACATGACTGGTCAAAACATGGGCACAAAAATGGATCTAACTTTTGGCACACACAATAAATTTTGGATCATATTTCAAGTATTTAACTATGTTTTCAAAATGAAATTATAGCGTGTTATAAACATTGCCTAGTTCAAGAGTGGCCATCTGGTTGCTCGATGTTCCTCTCATAAGGCTAAAACTAAGAAACCGTCTTCTTGGTGGGTGGGGGCTTCTGCCCACCATTATATGGTTCATAATGGTTCATAAAGCCTCCATGGATGAGGTTGTGACTGCTTGTCATTCTCAGACTGATAATGCCTTGGATGATGCTACCGGTGCTGTCCCTGTTGAGGATTTGGTACAGATTGTGGCTGTTGTCCCTTTTGGTGATGTTCCTGACCAGACTGTTGATGGTGTCTCTGGTTCTAATGCTGCTCTTGCTGTCTCTGGTTCTGATGTTGTCCTGGCTGCTGGGGTTGTGCAGGCTGTTGTCCAGCCTTCTCCTGGGAGCGTTCGGGGGTATGGTAGTGGTGCTATTCCTTCCACTACTATGGATTCTTTGGCTTGGCAGAAGGATGTTGGAAAGGTGGAGCATGGATGGACAACAGTTAAGAGAAAGAAATTTAAATCTTCCACGCCTTCTTTTGATATGAATTTACGTTCTCATAAGAACGGGCAAAAATGGAAATCTTGATTGCCCTTTGTTTTGTTGTTTCACTTGGTAGGAACTATGGTTTGTTCCTTTGGTTTGTTTGGTGGGGCACCACAATTGTATTGGTCTTTTATTGCCATATCTTTTTAATGCTCTTGTACAAGGTTTCGGGTCCTTTCAAAACCTGATTTTACGTAATCAAAACATTGCCTAGTTCAGCACTACATTTACAAATATTTATTCAACTTCTCACAATAAACAGTATGTTGATTTACATTTTAGTTATATTTTACCTATATGTTGTTGCACTTTTCAAGTAGTTTATTATTACCAATTTTCTTATAATCTAAATAACTACGTTGAAATTACTTCTTGCCCATTCAAATGAAGTAATCTATGCCATAAATTTTGATACTATATACAATGGCCAAATGACCATTCAACACTTGAACTAGTTAATCATAGACATTCCAGATGACAGTCTTAAAATAGCAATAGCAACCTATTTCTCAACTAGAAGAACCCTACTCTTGACAGATGTTGCTAAGGATAGAGGTATATCACCTTGTTTAAGATCTTCATTCAATGATTCACATAGAAATTGAAATAGTGCATATGGCAACCTAAAGATACTACGAAATCAATTGTCATCACATTTAAATTAAAAAATATAATGGTTCCACCAATGCAAGCAACGTGGTTTGATATACCACTCACCACTGACCTTCCCTTTCCATTGAGAATTAGAAAAATTTGAGTTGAGGAGTACATTTTGTTGTTCAAAACATTGCATAAAGCTCCAAATTTATTTCATCTTCCTCCTCATCATCTAAACAATGAGAAGCTCGTGATGATTCTTTCTTATATTTCTTTAATATGTTTGTTGAACCTTCAACATCACAAAAAACTTGCAATGCAATTTGTTGTATCACTAAAAGACATTGTAAGAATACCTTGACTCTTTTTCTGCTATTTATATCCATCACCTATGCTGCAAAAATAAAACTTATTAATGAAAAAGTGTATTAGAAAAAAGAAAGCAACTTCAATGCTCTAAAAGTACAGTATAAATAGTGTAATTACAAAAACAATGATACCATTCTACATAACAATATGTATTACTATTAAAAAGATTTGACCATATATACTTCTGCTTCAGGACAACTTATTAATTGGAATAAGAGCTTTATGTTCTTCATTAATACTCCTCTTGAAAGACAAAATAAGATTTCTAAAATCCTCGGCTGTAGTATTGGGATTCTTCCTTCTACCTATCTGGGTCTCCCCCTTTGCTCAAAGCCCCCTGATAGTTTTTGGAACCTTATAGTGGACAGGTTTAACAGTAAATTTGTTGGATGGAAAGGAGCCCTTCTGAGCAATTTTGGTAACCTTCAACTTCTCAAATCTACCTTGCAAAACCTCCCTATTTATGCCCTGAGCCTTTTCAAGATACCTCATAAATATGTTGTTTCTCTTGAGAATATCCAAAAAAGATTTTTATGGACTGGGGTAGAAGATAAAAAAATACTTAGCCTGGTTGCCTGGGAGAAGGTTTGCAAACCTAAGAGCAAAGGGGGGCTTGGGCTGAGATCTATCAAACTTGTTAACAAGGCTCTTCTTGCCAAGCAAATTTGGAGAATTTATGGGGATAGAACGCAGTGGAATGAAATCACCGGAAATAAGTATCTTTTTGGTTCCACTAATTTGGAGGATTTTATTAAAAATGAAGATAAGATGAATGGTTCTTATATCTGGAACAGTATATGTTCCTCAAAAGATATCATTCTTGAAGGGAGAAGATGGAAGTTGGGAGATGGGGTCAAAATTGACTTTTGGGATGATCCCTAGATCCAAAAAGAGCCTCTATCAAATAAACAAGAATGGAAGGAAGCTATCAATCAAGCTAAAGCTATCTTTGGAATCAAAGTCTTAGACTACTGGCAAATTAACAAATGGCGGGATATTGAAAGTATAGACAACAGATTTTCTCCGCTTATAATTGAATTACACTCTTGGTTCATTAGGGACAATTGTCAAGATAAAATTATTTGGAACCCTACTGCTAATGGTGAATTTTCGATTGCCTCAGCTTGTTCTTTGTCTTTCTCTAGGGAAGTTAAACCCCTATGGGCGACTGTCTGGTATAAATTTCTTACTCCCAAAATTAATTTTTTCTACTGGATCCTTGCTCAAAATAAGCCCCTTACTCTTGATAACTTGTCAAAAAAGGATTTCTTTTTGGTTAATAGATGTTTTTTCTGCATGGTAAAAATTGAATCTTGTGATCATCTTATGCTTCATTGTAGCTATACTTGTAGGGTTTGGGATATAATTTTCAAAAAGTGGAATTTGTGTTGGTTGTTTCCTAACTCTTGGCAAGATTTGTCATTCAATGGAGCTCTTCCCTTTTCCTAATGAGATGGCCAGAGGATTTTGGAAAATTATTCCACCTCACCTAAGCTGGTGTATTTGGAAGGAAAGAAATAACAGTATATTCAGGGAGAAATTTGCTAAACCAAAGGTCATTGGTAACAATATTTGCAGAGGGCTGGAGGAAAACTTTATCAATGTTATTCTCAACAGTAAGAAGAAGTTCAAGGAAAGACTTTCTGAAGATGACATTAAAAATTGGAATTTCCCTATTACCAATCCTCAGTCTAATCTATCTAGAACCAACTCGGTTTGGATAGCACCCCCTAATGGCTGGATCAAAGCAAACTTTGATGGAGCGTCAAAAAGTAATCTGGGAGCCTTGAGGGGTGGTGGTGTCATCAGAGATTGGAATGGGAATTGTGTGGGAGCTATTGCGGCTCCGCTGGGGATCCAATCAAACCACAGAGCTGAGGCTATGGTAGCTCTCAATGTGATAATGCTGGTGGAAGAATTAGGGTGTAAAAATGTTTGGCTAGAAGGAGATTCCCTTAACATAGTCAATAATATCAAAGGAATCAACTCCCCCTCCTAGACTATTGAGCATATTATTGCTAAAATTAGTAAAATTTCCCAATCCTTTGATTCTTTGCACGTCTCTCATAGCTTTTGAGAAACTAATCAGGTTGCTGATGGTTTGGCCAATCTTGGGGTGAGAAGTGACAAAATGCTTAAATGGTATGGCTCAACTAAAATTAATGATGAGATAAATTCATGCATTTATTATGACCATCTAAGGCAAAAAGAAGGAATTATTCGCACTGTTAATAATGAGTACACATCATGATGTAAGCAAGTCTTTGATTAAGCCAGAGGCGATGTGGAATCATGCAAAGGACATATCTACGTTTCAAAAATCACCTCTAATTATGATTGTTCTGAAGGTGAAGTGCCAAATCATTATTACCTATCATTCTCTCCAGATTTGGCACGCGATCAGGGTTACAAATCAAATGCATCAAATTTACTTTCCCAAGCGAGTTTTTAGTGATAGTTTTTCCTTAACTCTACACATTAAGGAGAACTCTCATTCTGAGAATAAGGAGCTGGGTGAAATTTCTACCATGGGAGGCAAATTAAGGAGGAACCGACTGACTATAAATGGAGGCATAATAAGGACGTCTGGAGTGAGCTTAAAAAGGGGAAAGTGCACCAGTTCCTTAAGCATTTGCACAGGCATGATAAAGAGGTTTCCAAAGCTTTTGCAAATGGTTGGGATAAGGGAACGGTTAACCTGGCTGGGAAGTCCTTCAGCCTCACTCTGGAGCTTCTTGCGGAGATCACAGGTCTCCCCCTCGAGAGTATGCAGTATTCTAAAGAGATTAAAGTGGGCAACATAGCTTATAAGGAGTTCCTTGTTACTGATGAAGAGTGTGCCCTTTTGATCAAAGGTAAGAATGATTATGTCGAAATGGATAACATTGAGAATATATGGGGCTCTGTCATTAGGGTTATAATGGAGTATTTTACCCTTGAAGACCACTTCTCTAGAGTTTATAATTATCACTTTGTCTTGGCTAATCACTTCAGACATGACAAGAGGGTCTCTTTCCTTTTTTTTCTTTTGAGCTCGTTGAATCAAAGTATCATTGAATACAGGACGAAGAATCACCCTATTCTTCACGTCGGGCTCATTCTCCTTATTGTTGACTACGCCAGGGACCACATTCCTGAGCCCGTCCCTTCCCAGGTCAGTATCAAGAAGAGGAAGAACCATGTCTCTTCTCTGAAGAAGAATAAACCTCCTCGCAAAAAAGCCCTTTCCTCCCCTACTACTGCCGCAAAGACAACTAGTTGGAAGGAGGGTCAGGAGGCTAAGAAGGAACCCTCGGGCAAAGATATTTCTGGGATCAAAGAAGAAAATGTGGCTACCAAAGACGATTCTGGGACGAAAGTCTGCCAGGAGATAACTGTTGATGAAATGGATAAAGCTGAGGTTGTGAAAGATGACAATGAGAATAGGGAAACTACTGAGAAGGTAACTATTGATGTCGTCGAGTCTATCAAAGATCATGAGGATGCCTCCATCTCCTGTACCCAAGCTACTTTGGGACCGAGCAGGAGAATCCCAAAGTGTCTAAGGAAGACACTAATAATTCAGATGATATCGGGGAAAAGGACATTCCGGAGACCTCAACCGCTGGCGATGGTAGCAATCATGAGGCTAAGGGAGTGGGTAATCAAGTCCATGATGTTAATAAGGAGGGTAATAAAGAGGCTATCAAAATTGCAGATGATGATTCCAATAAAGAGGACCTCAGGGCTATGGAGGAGGATACCCCTACTATTTCTAATTCCCCCATCTCTGGAAAGGACAATGAAAATGAGGACTATGAGATTAGTTCTGAAAGGCATTATCACAACCCCCTTGAAGTTGATATTAGGAAAAGGGAATCTCATGTTAAGAGAGTTGTTTCTATGACCGCTCTCCGACTTGTTAAGAACAAGTCTATCTACAGCTACAACCTTGACAAATGGGTCCAAAACGACCTTGTAGAATTGAAGAACAGGTGCATAAGGCTGGAAACTAGGAATGTCATGATGGAGGATACTATCGATAACATTAGGAAGGAAGTTGCTTCTAACAAAGGTAATGAGGAGGTTTTTGATAAAGGTACGAATGACTCCACTAAGCTGGAGGAAATAATTAACAAAGCTTTGGAGAAAGCTATGATTCCAATAAATGACAAGATCAGCAAGAACGAAGCTATGTTAAAAAATCTGCGTACTCTATCCAACGCTGGAATGAAAGCTACTCTGGATAATTTGAAGTCGCTGAGCAATGTGCTAGAAGGCAACAAGGACACAGTGACTAAGAAAAAAGATATGACTGATTCCAGTCTGCAAATGGATCTGGGGAAAAGAACAAGATCTACTACCAAGAAGAAGACCAAGACAGAGATCCAGGAAATCATGAACCTGAAAGAATCAATCAAGACCATGCAAAGCCAACTGGTGGAGTCGGAGTGCATCTTGAAGACTCTGTCCTGATTCTGCTGCTAGAGGCTTTTTTGGCCCTGTCTTGCTGAGGGCTTTTCATTTTTTGTCTTGTTCTCTAGTGCTTTTTGTGCTTGTGTCTATTGAAAATCTAGGTAGTGTCCCTTTTGGGGACTGTCCCTTCTTGGGATAGTCTGTTGTCTTTCGGTTTTTCCACACTTATCTTTTATAATCTTTGTTAAAGGGTATCGGGGCCCCTTCAAAACCTGTTGTTACCTTAATCAAAAACAATATGCATTACTGCAAACAAGAAAATTTGAGGTCCATCAATTTTACCATACACAAGCCTAATTAATGACAGAGAATCAATACAAAAAAAATGCAACTGTTACACAGGTAAATTTTATTATAGTTAAAAAAGATGAACATTATTCGTAAGTAGTTCCATACAACTTATTAGTTTTATTTCATAGATTTATGCTACTAAAAAATACAAATTCAATCTTCTTTGGCATATGACGCACCGATTCTAAACATTGCTTGACCAATATTATTTAGTGCTAAAACCATACTCATTTGGACATTAATTTTTTGCTCTTCAAGTTTCAATAACCTTTCTTCAATCAAATCATCTTTATTCATTCATTGTTCATGGCATTTTGTGCGCCCCTCTTCAGCCATATGTAGAGTAGAAATCAGCAACTTATTGTTATCAGCCATGCCAGTTACATTTGAAATAGATTTTCATTTTTTCCCCGTGCATTGTTTGTCTCTTTCATTACCATTGTTAGGTTGTTCAAAACTTTCTATGTTTGGTGTTTCAAGTTCCTGCAATGAATTATCTTCATTTAGAGAATTGTTCTCATCAAATGCAAAACTTGTATCAAATGAGTCAATAGTAATATTTCCTGGATTGATGGCTCGATCTTTACCAAATGTGGTCTCCATTGCATCATAAAGTTCAACAATGAACTTTGCAGGAAGTTTCTTATCAATTCTTTCCCGACTTGTCATGTTCCAGTAACTGTCATGCCCAAATGGAATATTGTGTTCATAGTCTCTGATCCTTTTGTAGTCAGATTGAATATGCTCCCAACGATCTCAACATTGGTTTGTCGTGCGAAGAACATCATGAGAAGAGCAATATTCTTAAATAATTTTCCACTTTGCAGTGGCATTTAATGTTTTTCTCATTGCACCACCAGCTGATTGTGTTTCTCTCAATTATTTTTGCTTCAATCAGAACCATTGTGTTTGCAATGCTCCAACGAACTCTGCTTTTTGTTTGAGGAGTTGTTTGAAAAAGTATAGAATATTGACTTTCTATAACATCTGCTTCACTAGTTCGAATTTCCTTTTCAATTATCACTTCTTCACTGACCACTTCTTCATTGTTCACTTGTGTACTAGGAACAAACTGTGGGTAATAGTCATCATTAGAGGAAATCAAATTTTCACCCATGCTGTCTTCTGAAAGCATTGAGGTGAAACTCATGAAACTATGTTGAGGAATTGGACGGGATGTAGTTCTATCCATGAAAATAAATTGTTGGTACCTACATTAGAAAAACTAAGTTTGTGAGAAACATAAATATTAATCTCATTAAAATATCATAATTAACTCTCTTATGTATCCTCAATGAAACAAAAGTTGTCATTGCACATTGGAAATATTGAAGTGAAGAAAACAATGAAACAATGACTGAATATTGAGTGCATTTAGGAGAACAAAATCATACAAACTTGTTCAATATGTATGCATCTACTACAGACTTGCATGGATCTACCCACAATATTTGTTATGGAAAACATCTAGAATTCATGGATCCTCATGGAAAACATTTTGAACAGACACAGTCGTGTAATGCCTTTCTCCTTTTTAAACCCATCAGTACAATGCTACTATAGTATTTTTTGGTGTCCAATTCTTGATTGATCTTACAGTGTTACATTGGGATTCTTTCTAGATCATAATTGATCAGTCACAAAGATCACAAATGTTTTATGTTCAGAAGTCATCATGGATTTATTCTTTTGTTCTTTTGCGTATGCTCTTGTATCATTTTCTAGAATTTGATAGTATATAGATCACAGAAAGATGTACTGTTAGATGGGACACTTTTTGTTTTCCTAGTGAGCAAGTACAATCCTGTAATGCCTTCCCCCTCTTTAAACCCATCAGTACAATGCTACTATAGTTTATGTTTTTCCAGTTCTTGGCTGATCTCACATAATGCTACAATGGGATCTTTTTAGATCATAATTGATCAGCCACAAAGGCCACACTGGTGTTTTATATTCACAAGTCATGATGGTTTTTTTTCTTTTGTTCTTTTGGGCATGCTACCGTTTCATTTTCTAGAGCTTGGTAGTGTACTGATTACAGAAAGATGTACTGTCAGTGGGAACACTTTTTTGTTTTCTTATTGAACAAACACAATGATGTTATGCCTTTCTCCTATATAAAGCAATTGTTATTTCTAGTCTATAAACAGTCATCCATAAACAATGACTATGAAATGCAGGGAATACTGTAAGAAAACAGAAAATCTTCTTGTCGGTGAACAGAAACCAACCTAGCATGGAATGACACTAAAAAATATTTTCATAGTAAAAATATTTTCAAGAAATTCAATACGAAAAATATTTCATACCAAAAAACTACTCAATTTCACTAAGCAATCCATTGTTTGAAGATGACTTGGAGGTAATACCAACCAACTCCTCCAAGAACAAGTTACAGACTGATGCTCATCATGGTATCATCAATGGGAGTAAAAAGCCGAGAAGAGCTAATGCTCAACAAATTGCCCTCGCTACCATTAATGAAAGCGCTGAAGAATATGTAAAAAAAAAGAATTTAGAGGCTAATGTCAAATCTGGCAATCCTAATGTGATTGGTAATGAGTTGGCTATTATAAA
Organism: Chamaecyparis obtusa; assembly: GCA_027943335.1. NCBI lineage: Eukaryota > Viridiplantae > Streptophyta > Pinopsida > Cupressales > Cupressaceae > Chamaecyparis > Chamaecyparis obtusa. The sequence continues at coordinate 2,557,203 of BSBK01003050.1, read as the reverse complement.
CACAGAGGTGGCTATGTGTGAGGCTTCTAAGGAGGATTCCCCACCATTCACAGAAGTGTTCAAAAAGATATGGTACGGATAAGTTTGCATGCGCCCTGTTCCTGCATTATGATGTCAAGTATTGTCTAATAAGTAAATTTGTTATTATATGCAATGGACTGCATAATGTGAGAAGGAGTTCTGGAGGCAGACAACATAGAAACCAACCTATAATTAGGTTTGTCGTGAGAAGAAAAGTTTTATCAAGATAATTCTGATTCCATAACTCATTGCTACTTTTATTTATAGAGTAAACTTGCAACAGAGAATTTTCATAAGATGTAATGTATGCAACCAATGACTTTAACCATTTGCTGTCAAAGTTCAAACAATGGTTTGGGACTACTGCTAATGCTGAATATGTAAGTTGTCTATAGTGAATTTTGACAGGAACATGACTACAAATGGTTAAGATATGCTTTGTGAATTTCGTTCAACTTTCACATTTGGAAGGAACAAAAACTTAATTGAATGTGGCCGCTACTAAGGACTATTTGCCATTTATTCCTTGCTTAGATAAGAGCTAGGAAAAGCATACATGATAATCTATCTTTGAAGCTTAAAAAAAAACAAATTGAAATTTAAGGATGTGATATGTCTGCAAGAAATTAAAGCTACCGGATAGCAAGCAATGTCCACTCTTAATTTTATATGGAATGATGCGAAGTGCTTTGTGTCTAACCATGAAAGAGGGAAGGGGGGGTTGCTCCGTTCTGTCTCCGCCCACCTAAGTGGTAGTATGTTACAGGACTGAAGAGCAGTTACCAACAGGAGACACCAGGAGCAAAGGGAGTTGGAGCAGTTTATTTTATTGATTAATCAGTCTTGGATGGCATCAGCAAGCAGGATGAGAGTCAGCATCTATGGGAACTAATTTTGATGAAGAAGGAAGCTGATGTACAGTCAATCCTTGATGAATAAAAGCCTATTTGAAGAATAAGGGCTGCACTATCATCTCAGATGAATGGACTAATAGGAAAAAGAAGGCACTTCTGAACATTTTAATTTTCTTTAGGTGACACAATCTTCTTTAAGTTGGCTGTGTAATAACCACCCTAGAATATTTTATTAATTTTTTTTGCCAATGAAAATCAACAACATAAAGTTTGCAAATAGAGGTATATTGCTGTCATAAAGTGTGACACAAGAAATCGGCAATCATATAACTGCTGTCACATTTGTTTTAATGGGAAATCATTCACACAGAGATGCCAATACATGTAATGAGCAAAATAGTAAGATGCCCACCAAAGAATACCCCAAATGTAGGATGGAAATAGACTGATACAGGTCTGTACACCACTAGAAATGAGCTTCTACAGAGCTGATGTGACTGCACATAAAGTTACAGATCTGCTGTCCAATGTTGCAGGTCAAAACAGCAATGAAAATATCTATCCAACCCCTATAACTTCAGATAGAATACCCCCAAAGGTTCCCAATTACTTCACAGTTCACAAATTTGCACCACTCCATATCAATCTCAAATTAGTGAGGAAAAATCAACTTACAGGTCTCAACTTTGCACCACTCCATATCAATCACAAATAGTTTGAGAAAAGCTATATTGTAGCATCCCTACTTATGGGATCAAGGAGTTTTAATCCAAGTAAAATGGTGTTATTTAAATTCATTGCCTCGAGTATACATGCATCTATTTATCTTTTTAATACAGAAAAAATAATTTCCATTGTACTGAGAAATACAGGGGAGGAGGCTCTGCTACAAATTAAGCTGCATCATAAGTATTTTTCCTTTTCTGTTGGTAAAGACGGTGAAAATAAATGGAAAAGACAGTGAAAATAAATAAGATCTAGCCCTTGGCATTCAACATCTGGTTGAAATAGCCAAGAAGATGCACAATCTAAAGTACGAAAGATCTGTGTTATATTGAAAAGCATGAAACATGCATCATATGCAAAGAGAAGCCAAATTGAAGAGGGCAAAGAAAACTTGGTGGCCTCGATAGCTCATCAGCAAAAGATTAGACTGCAACAAGTTTTTAAAATAAAAGAAGAAAATTCAATCTTCATCTCATTTAACATTTCAGCAAAACCGTTGAAACACAATAAAGAAAATGGAGAATATAACATACCTCCAACTAGACAGTTTGTGAAATATTTTCCACTGAGCTGAACAGATCAGTATGCCTTCCTCAAGTCTGCAGCACCTACGGGTGAAATATGAAAGGGTAATTTGTATTTATAATAATATATTAAAAATTTTGGAGGGAGAAAGAACAGACGAAAATGTAAAAATGGAGGGAAGGAAAATGTAAAAATGCAGGGAAGAAAAATTACCATGGAGACACATTTATGCTTATTATTAAGCACAAAAGAGACTTTAGCAGCTGCATGGGGACATGGGGTAAGCAGCCGCATGAGGACCTGCCAAAGTCTTACCGTCTGGAATACAATCCGTAGCAAGCATGCGATATATGAACTTCAGAGCAGCACTGAGGTTGCCATCCTTGCAGAGCAAAAAGATGATACTGCAAGTATAATCGTTAGATATATACCCCTTGCTCGCGAGTTCATTTAAAAGCTCAATAGATGCTTCCGCTTTTGCCTCTGTGAGCATTGCACTGAGCACACTACCATATGTATATATATTTGGAGACATTTCATCCAGAAGCTTTCATGCCTCTTGGGACCTCCCCATAATGCACAGACCTAAAATTACAGTATCATATGAAACGATATCAGGCTTAAAATTACAGTATTATATGAAACAATATCATGCTTAATGAAAAACCCATTGATTAGTCTACTGAAAGTCACAGTATCTGGGTAGAGCCCATTTCCATGTATCTCCTCCAGAAATTTATCAGCCTCCTCCATCCTTCCCTACTTGCAGAACCCATTGATTACAGTATGGGAAGTCACGGTATTTAGATTTAGCCCAATTCCAGAGGCATCTACCTTAGAAGTCCTCCTTGCAAAATCCATCAATTAGTCTAGTGCAAGTCAGAATACTAGGAGTGCACCCATTTGGGTCCATTTTCTCCAAAGCCCGCTTCCACACATCTCCTCCAGAAGTTTAACAGCCACAGTATCTGGGTGAAGCCCACTTCCACGAATCTCCTCCAGAAAATTAACAGCCTCCTTCATCCTTCCCTTCTTACAGAACCCATCGATTACTGTAGTGAAAGTCACATTATCTGCAAAGCCCACTTCCACGCATTTCCTCCAGAAAATTAACAGCCTCCTCCATCCTTCCTTGCTTACAGAATCCATCAATTATTGTATTGAAAGTCACAGTTTCTGGGTAAATCCCACTTCCAGGCATCTCCTTCAGAAAATTAACAGCCTCTTCCATCATTCCCTGCTTGCAGAACCCATCGATTACTGTATTGAAAGTCACATTATTTGGGTTAACCCCGCTTCCACGCATCTCCTCCAGAAGTTTAACAGCCTCCTCCATCATTCCCTGCTTACAGAACCCATTGATTACTGTAGTGAAAGTCACAGTATCTGGGTAAAGCCCACTTCCACACATCTCCTCCAGAAAATTAGCAGCCTCCTCCATCCTTCCCTGCTTACAGAACCCATCGATTAATGTAGTGAAAGTCAGATTATCTGCATAAAGCCCACTCACACGCATCTCCTCCAGAAAATTAACAGCCTCTTCCATCCTTCCCTGCTTACAGAACCCATTGATTAATGTAGTGAAAGTCAGAGTATCTGGGTAAAGTCCGCTTCCACGCATCTCCTCCAGAAGTTTAACAGCCTCCTCCATCGTTCCCAGCTTACAGAACCCATTGATTACTGTAGTGAAAGTCACAGTATCTGGATAAACCTCACTTCTACGCATCTCCTCCAGAAAATTAACAGCCTCCTCCATCCTTCCCTGCTTACAAAACCAATCAATTATTGTATTGAAAGTCACAGTATTTGGGTAAAGCCCACTTCCCCGCATCTCCTCCAGAAAATTAACAGCCTCTTCCATTCTTCCCTGCTTACAGAACCCATTGATTAATGTAGTGAAAGTCAGAGTATCTGGGTGAAGACCACTTCCACGCATCTCCTCCAGAAAAGTAACAGCCTCCTCCATCCTTCTCTGCTTACAGAACCCATCAATTATTGTATTGAAAGTCACATTATCTGGATAATGCTCACTTCTACGCATCTCCTCCAGAAAATTAACAGCCTCCTCCATCCTTCCCTGCTTGCAGAACCCATCGATTACTGTACTGAAAGTCACAGTATTTGGGTAAACCCCGCTTACACGCATCTCCTCCAGAAGTTTAACAGCCTCCTCCATCGTTCCCTGCTTACAGAACCCATTGATTACTCTAGTGAAAATCACAGTATCTGGGTAAAGCCCACTTCCACGCATCTCCTCCAGAAAATTTAAAGCCTCCTCCATCCTTCCCTGCTTACAGAATCCATCGATTAATGTAGTGAAAGTCATAGTATTTGGGTAAAGCCCACTTCCATGCATCTCCTCCAGAAGTTTAACAGCCTCTTCCATCCTTCTCTGCTTGCAGAACCCATCGATTACTATATTGAAAATTACAGTATCCGGGTAAAGCCCACTTCCACGCATCTCCTCCAGAAGTTTGGCGGCCTCATCTACCCAGCTCTGCTTGCAGAACCCTTTAATTATTACAGTGAAAGTCACAATATTGGGGTTGACCCCATTTCTATACATCTCCTCTATAAGTTCAGCAGCCTCCTCCATCTGGCCCTTTTTGCAGAATCCACCGATTAGCGTAGTGTAAATCACAACATCAGGAGTGCATCCATTTGGCTCCATTTCCTTCAACAATTCCAAGGCTTCGTTCATCCTATCTGTCTAAACAAACTCAGCCACAAAAGAAATATATGTTACTTCATTGGGGACGAAACCAAAGTTGGATGCCATATGTTTCAATAAACTGAAAACAGAAGCCGGGTTACTAACCTTACAATAGGCCTTGATCAATATACCGAAGGTCCTAACATTTGGTTGGATCCCAGCAGACCTCATTTGTGAATACAGTGATTCCACCATCGTCAACTTGTTTTCATTCACAAGCAAATTCAGCAAAATGGTGTAGATTTTGGTTGTAGGTGGGCATTGTGCTACCTTCATTTCGCTAAGGACTCCAAGGGCCTGGTCGACCTTGTGCGCAGCGGCGTAACCCAGAATGATGTTGCAGAAGTCTTTCTCCGTTGGCTTACTCATTAAGCTCAAAACGACCCGCATCTGCTCCAAATGCCCTTCGCGACTCAGGCGATGAATGAGTATTTGGCAGAGTGAAATGTCTGGAGTGTACCCCTTTTGGGTTATAGCCCCTTTAAGGATTCTGAAGGCCTTCAGACAATCCCTTTCCCTGTTCAGGATATGGGATAGCTCTCTTGAGATGATGTTGTTTTGATATGGTGAAGGCGATGATGGGGGCTTCAGTTTACAAGTGCAGGAACAGGAAGAGGAAGAGGGGGAAATTTTGAAGGGCTTCCGATGGAAAGAATGAGGCAGGAGATGTAGATCGATTGCAGAAGCCATTGCACTGGATACACTCCACAATTATGTTTGGGTTGCAGATTGCTCTCGCTCCTTATCCTTCAGTATTTTGTTTTTCTGTGGCTCATGAAAATAAGTGTATAATTTGAGTGTTTTTTGGGGGAAAAATAATTATTGTATATAGTGGACCGCATATTTCCAACTACTAAAGTTGGCATTCAGTTTCCCGACGTTTTTTAGGTATATTGATAAATTAAACAATCAGCAATTCAACTTAACTTTATGCAGTGCATTATAACTATGTGATATTTTATTTTTAAAATAAACAAATTTTCATTGCTAAGTATAACCCGCCTAAATATCTCAGTCCATAGAGCTTAAATTTTAATATTTATATTCTAAAAGTATTATATATTTTGAAAAAAAAAAAGTTATATAAAATGATTTTTATTATTATTATATAATTGACATAATAATGTTATATTATTATAGAGGATATAATTGATAGAATAAGATACTATTTAGAAAAATATTAACACTATAATATAATACAATTCTAATAATACTATAATAGTACTATTCAAATGATATATACGAATTATTCTATGTGATTTTAGAAATTTTTATATTTCTATGTTATTCAGATTGAGAAAATTATTAAAACTTTAATTAGTTTAGAAAATTAAAATAATTTTAAGAAAATGTAATAAAAAAATATTAGAAATTTTTTTAAATTATCTTAATGTAATATGTAGATTACCATATTTTTAAATATCAAATAACATATATTAAAACTAAAATAATATGTATTGTTATCTATCAAAAATAATAATAATATCTATTTTTGTTAAATTGTAGTTAGAGTTAAGTGTAAGGTTAACATCACAAATATTTTACATAGCTTGTTAAGTTAAATTATCAGTTTGCATCTAATCATGTTCACTTTTCCCTCTAGTTATTATGCAAATAATAACTAGCACTTGCGCCACAGAAAAACAAAAAGATAATAGTTAGGGTTATGCTCATGTTTGGTGCAAGTGCTAGTTATTATTCGCAGAAATTATATAGTCTCTTCGGAAAAAAAAATTTATAAATTTGAATTCTAGTTTGAAATTGATTTAATCTATTTTTTTAAATATTATTTATAAAAATATTTTATTTGTGAATTTTGGTGTCATATTTAAAAAGATAGTTCATAGTCATTGAAATATCTTATAAAATCATTCTAGATCATTGAGACCTATCATTACTACTTCCAATTTTGGTGTCATGTTTAAAAGGATAGTTCATAATCATTGAAATATCTTATAATTCATTCTAGATCATTGAGACTTATCATTACTACTTCCACTTTTTAAATATTATTTATAAAAATATTTTATTTGTGAATTTTGGTGTCATATTTAAAAGGATAGTTCATAGTCATTGAAATATCTTATAAAATCATTCTAGATCATTGAGACCTATCATTACTACTTCCAATTTTGGTGTCATATTTAAAAGGATAGTTCATAATCATTGAAATATCTTATAAATCATTCTAGATCATTGAGACTTATCATTACTACTTCCACACATTATTATGAATATTTGTTAAGGAATCTACATTGCAAAGTATTTAGGCATCTTGTGTGTTTGAGAGAGTTGTACTTGGTCATCTATCCAACCATTAACTCATAACTTTATACGGTTTTATGATATTGTTGTCAGGATTCAACTATATAGTTTTTGAGTCAAACTCATTGACCCATGTTTCATGAATAGTGTTCAAAAGAACTCATCTATCATGAGAATGAAGGGAACACTTAGCACTTGTTGCATCTAGATGATGTTCATAGAGGTGAAGCATCGAGACTTTTTGGGAGGTCACCCATCTCGAAACTATTCCAACTCAAGCATGTTTATCCACGGAGTTTCCTCCATGGTTAAGCCCACTTTTCTTGTAACCCCTTCTGCAAAACCTCCAGCAAGTGGTGTGCCTTATGAACCATTCATTATATGCTTTTGCATTTATAGAAATCGTTATTAGGGTGATTTGTAAACTAGCAAGCACCATAAAAATTACACAAAATTGGAATTATTGAATTTAAATTAATCTAAAAAAATTAAATGCTTTTGTTAAAGAAAAACCTTTGACAAAAATATTATTCTAAGTTTGAGTACTTTTTTTAAACTGAGATTGTACAAAAAATAAAATAATTTATAAATATTAAAAAAATTGTAATTTTTTAAAATATTATTTTTAAATTCTAAGCAATGTTTTGTAAATAAGTAAAATGAACATTGTTTGACAAGGTGCTTCTCTAGGGACTAAAATAGCTAGCATACCTTAGGATGATTATAATATCTTCAAATACACATGTTATATAATAAGAGCAATTGAAAAGCAATGCTACTTATTACAGAGAAAACAATATGAACATTAACTACAAAATATCATTTTTTGTCTTTTCTCCTCTAGATGAGCAGTCCTTACTCTATAAGAATGAGGCTACTACTAATTAATTCATTTATACTCAATTATCATTTTATCAAACAAGAGGATGTAGTTGCATCATGTTCTTGTTGTATATGGATAATTTTTCATATTAGTTAAATAAAAAACACATCAAAAACATGCATACAACTAACTAAAACTCACTCACACCTCTGATTGAGCTAAAATGGAGACACCCTACTCGATTGATGTGCTCTTTGAATAATTTTATGAGGATATGCTCTCCAAAACATAATTGATAGTTTCCCCAAATGATGACTAAAATATATGGATGATATGGAGATACTAATATGCAAATCTAGATGAAGAATCTATATGCAAACTAGTGAATGGAGATGCAAATCTAATTGATATGAGTATGAAACTAAGCTAAGAGAGCCATGATTCTATACTATGATGAAATATGATACTATATAACACTATGAAAATGCTAAGATTATGCAAGTTGTTTCTAAAGAGTGATAGGATTAAAATAACATGATAACAGTGCAATTGAGTGAGTGATGAATTGTTCAAGGAGGAGCCTCTATTTATAGGATTTGGAGGGAAATGGATAGTTAGGATTCAAAGTGGAATGAAGGGACAAGATTGCATAGGATTGATGAGGTGGATTCCAGGTGGAATCCATGCAAGAAAGTGGGAGACAGATTGCTCATAAAGAGAGTGGGAGACAAAGTGGAAAAGGGTGGCTCAAGATGTCTCACTCATGTGTGAGAACAATCCAAAAAGGATATGGGGGACAAGTGTAATGCCCCGCCAGGGAACCCAGGAGAAATTAACCTTAAACATGTGACTAAGTTTACAGAATAATTTATTTCCTTAAAAGTTTACAAATAATAAAGAATAACAAAGTGGAAGCAATATAACATAAGCCAACACATACTCATATATGTAACTCATTTACATATTACAATTCCCAAGATTTCCTTGACATTGAATTCTGAAAGTTAATAATTAAACTAAGTACAATAATCACTATACATAAATAAAAACAAGTACATCATCTCATGAATAAATACACAAATACGTTTGGTACCATAGGGTATACATGATAACAAACATCCTCTGCACAAGTCACAGGGTATGCAATAACAATCCAAGTATAAAGTACATATACAATAAATGAAGGATAAGAGAAAAACTCCAAGAATGAAAGAAGAAGGAACACCTATTACAAGGATCATCCAGCACTGGTATAGGAATGTTAGAGTCTAAAATGGTAAGAGGATCACTACCTCCCAACCTCGTGGAAACCTTTGGTTCCACTCCCATCGTTCTGAGGAGATAACACCAGACCCAACTCGGATAACAATGCCAAAAATGATCATGAGCTAGAACTAAGCAAGGGATCTTGAAAGATCTTTATCTCAAAAGGGTATAACTCAATATGCAAAGATAAACATACTAATCCCAAAGGAAACCAACACATGTATGAAACCTAAGATGAAATCAGGGAAGTGTCATCACATACATCAACCCCTTAGGATGATCTTACAGGACTCCTTCTCCCAAGTGTGAACATATGCAAAACCAGAAATCATATCATACAAACAAGGATAACCAATCATGCCATACCTCAATGTCACTACTAGATGGGCAAGCATCTTCTCCCACTCCCATCCTTAGCCTATACTAGCACTCAAGGCATGGGCAACGAACACATTGTCTTATTAATTCATTTTAAAACCCCATTTAATGTATTAAGTTATCACATATTAAGTAACTTGCAAAGGATATCCAAGTAGCCACTTTTGGGATCTAGTGCCTCCAAAGCAATCCACTTCCCCTCTAACACCTAGATAAGCTACTCTAAGCTCACAAAATCATATAACAAATCGCGATCAATTTCAGTTCCATGCAAACATAAGGAACATACTCTAGTTCTCAAAACCATGATATCATTAAAACATTATCAAAGTTTCTACAAAACATGAGCAAAGGTTGGATAATAATATCTAAATCACTACAGCATAATAGATAAGCACTTAAGCATCAACATAAAGAAACACACTTGAAAGCCTTTGGTACAACCCCTATAAGTCAATGTAGTTTTTTCCCAAATACCACAACAAACCAAGCATAAAAATACATCACAAATAACAAACACATAGGTCTAAATTATTTAAATCAACCTCCTTGTTAATTAAAAGTCCAATTTGACCATAGTTGAACACATAAATTTATGTCTGTATTTTACAAATATTGATTTAAAAGAAAAAAGGGAAGAACTTCAATTAAAAAAAACCCTTCATATTTATAAATTATTAACTATTAATCAATCAATAAATTAATTAATAATTAATCTCACTATAAATATTACTTATTAATAAAACAACACATATTAATTAATATTAAAATACTTAATATTTCAAATATTAAATAAATTAGGGGATCTCCCCACAACACGACGGTTGTCGCATGCCCTGTTGAGAGGGTGGTCACATGTTTGATTCCCACCCATTGCAGGATAGCGGAGATCTGGCGGGGGCACTTGCAAACGTGACTACAAATTTTGAGGGGTTGTTGTTGTGTGCTGGTTGGCGGTGTGTGCAGGTTTCATTGGTGAGATATGGATGTTTGGTGCTGCGGCTGGGAGACACAAATGGAGATGCCCGACAACATTGGAGAGATAAGGAGTGGACCGGCAATGTTGGAGTGATAAGTAGTTGACAGAGGGGGCCATAAGGATGGACGATGCGTTGGAGGGATAAGGAGATAACAGTGGGAGCCATAAGGTGGACTGGCAGCGATGGAGAGATAAGGGGATGCCCAGAAGCAATGGAGAGATAAGGAGATGATAGTGGGAGCCATAAGGGATTACCGACAGCAATGGAGGGATAAGGAGATGTCATTAGACTTGGAGAGATAAGGAGAGGTGTGAGGTGATTTAAAATAGTTTAATGTATCTATGAGGCTTTCATGCCTCAATAGCCACAAAAAATTGGAGTGACAAGGAGAGTAGTGAGGCATTATAAATATAGATGTATCTAGGAGACATCAATTTCTCGATAGCCATAAATTCACCAGGGATGGGGTCCCCCTTAATGTGATCCCACTAGTTGAAAGCTCTAGTCAAAAGTGCTTACCTAAAAAAAAATTAAAAAAATTAATATTTTTTATATTAGAAATAGAGTAATAACAAAGTTTACAATGTAACAAAAACTAGGGAGGCCAAGCCTCATCACCAAAAGATAAGTTATTGTTCTAGAGTACTATGAACATAAAAAAGAAAGAGTTTGACCCAGAGGATTGCCCATGAACTATGCATCCAAGAGAGTACCATATACAAGAGGGTAGAGCCGAAAATCAAAAAAGTAGAGCAGCATAAAATCAATGAAGAACACCCTCATGGGTCTCGACCCATGTAGTCCTGACGCAAGAGAGGGACCGGAGGGGCCAAGGAATGGTTCACCCTAACCTGATCCAACTTGCTCAACAATACACGGAAGCAACAACAACACAGTGGGGGAGATAAAATGCAAGATCATTCATATATTATCTCAAATTGATCCAAACATGTCGGGCTGTAAGGCCTTCCCAGTTTCGGTCAGATGTTACAATGAATTACAGAAGTCCTCAAACATGCGAGGATCTACAGATAATCTCTAATCTTTTATCTTTTATCTTCTACCAAAACTGACTCCCTAAACTCTAACCAAACAACTACATTTATACAAGAGGCTACTGAACTGAGTTGGCCTTCAGATCCATAATCAATGGAAGGGATGACCAGATCTAGGTTCACACGCTTCCCAATAATGGATACCAACATTAAATCTATGACCCATAATAAATGCACAAGTCAGCCTCAATAAAAACTCAAAAGAAACCCATCGGTAACCAAAACCAGCCAAGCGCCAGACAAGCATCACCAAGCGCCAAGGAAATTATCGAGCACCAGAGAGATAACCAACCAACACCAGTGAACAAAGGAAATCGAGCAACACTGAACCAACTCGGTCAAAGCAGGAACTGAGCAACAGAAACAAACTCAAATTTGTTTTTGGTGACACAAGATTGCCAAGGACCCGAGATGCTCCTGCATCAGACACTTGGGTTATTTGAAAATTATTCTCTTAATCATTCAGTAGGTATGATCTGAGCTGCATCCAACTCAGACTGTGAAATCCATGACCTGTCTTCAATCGGTTTGTTCTTCCACTTTACTAGATATTCCATATACTATTTTCCCCTTGTACTTCTACCAATTCTCTGTTCCAAAATATGCTCAACTTCTTCATTCTGCTTCTTAGGATAATCTGTCAGTATTGCCATGTCTTCTTCAGATTCATGAAATTCATACAAATTAGCAATGTTGAATATAGGTGAAATATCCATGTCATCAAGTAACTCAACTTCATATGCATTTCCACTATCAAATTTCCTCAAAATCTTGCAAGGCCCAAACTTCTTTATCTTCAACTTCCCATATGTTCCAAGAGGAAATCTACCTTTCTTCAAATGAACCATCACTTCATCACCAACATCAAAAGTCTTATATATTCTTGATCTATTAGCTTTGTCTTTGTATTTCTGATTATTCTTTTCCAGCTTAAGCTTCACATCTTCATGCAATTTCTTCATGTACTCAGCAAATTTTACTCCTTCAACACTTCTCTTTCTTTCATCATTAATGTCTCTCAAGTCTAATATACCTCTCCACTATATGCCATTTACAATCTCAAAAGGTGTTTTTCCAGTACTCATATTCACTGAATTATTGTATGCAAACTCTGCTTGTGCCAACACAGAATCCCAATTACCTAGTGTGTCTCCAACTAAACATCTCAAAAGATTACCCAAGCTTCTATTCACAACTTTTGTCTGTCCATCGGGTTGTGGGTGAGTTGTAGAACTATATTTCAACTCGATACCCAACTTTCTCCAAAGAGTCTTCCAAAAGTATCCAACAAATTTACTATCTCGGTCAGAGATAATACTCCTCAGTAATCCATGCAATCTGACAATTTCCTTAAAGAAAAGATCGGCTACATGTACGGCATCTGATGTCTTTCTACAAGGTATAAAATGTGCCATTTTAGAAAATCTATCTACAACCACAAATATAGAATCATCACCTCTTACTGTCTTCGGTAAGCCAAGAACAAAATCTATATTGATGTCAACCCAAGGTTTCTTAGGTACAACAATCGATGTGTACAATCCAGTATTCTGACTAACTCCTTTTGCAACTTGACAAACTCCACAACTTTTCACAAATTTCTGAACATCTTTATACAATTGTGGCCAAAAGTATTTCTCCTTGAGCAAATTCAATGTCTTATCAACTCCAAAATGTCCAACCAAACCACTACTATGTTTCTCTTTTATCAAATTAGTTCTCACTACTCCTCTCGGTATACACAACTGAATAACTTTAAAAAACATACCTCCTTGCATAAAATATTCATCCCATTTAGTACTTTGTTGATCTTGAATAGGTGCTCTGCACTTTCTCCACAACTCAAAAAAATCAGGATCAAATTCATAAGAATCTCTCATATCATCAAAGCCTAGAATTCCAATTTTCATCTCGGTCATCAAAGATCTCCTTCTACTCAATGCATCAGTAACTTGGTTAGTGACTCCACTCTTAGGCTTTATCACAAATGTATAACTCTGCAAATACTCAACCCATTTCATATGTCTCTGATTCAACTTATTGTGACTACACAAATACTGTAAAGCTTTATGATCGGTATACAACACAAATTCACTCAGTATCAAATAATGTCTCCATTTCTTTAAGGCTTGAACAATAGCATAGAATTCTTGATCATACACAAAATATTTCCTTTTTGCATCATTCAATTTTTCACTAAAGAAAGCAACAGGTTTACCTTCTTAACTCAGCATAGCTCCAATTGCACTTCCACTTGAAATACCTTATTGAAATCAGGCAATGCCAAAATAGGCAATTCAACAACCTTTTGCTTCAGAGTCTCAAAACTTTTATTAGCTCCATGTGTCCACTTGAATTCTCTTTTGTCTCCTCTCATAGTCTCAATCATAGCATTACAAATTGAACTGAAATTCCTAATGAACTTTTGGTAAAAACTTGCCAATCCATGAAATGATCTTACCTCACTAGCATTCACAGGTTTAGGCCAATTCAAAATAGCTTCAACCTTTTCAGGATCCATTTTCAAAGCATCAGCTGAAATCACAAATCCCAAATACACAATCTCCTCTTTCATGAATGGACACTTTTTCAGATTTATCAACAACTTTTCTTCTTTCAACCTCTGCAAAACTTGTCTAACATGCAACAAATGTTCTTCTCTAGTCTTACTGAATATCATAATATCATCAAGATATACAATCACAAACTTACCCAATAATGTCTTCAAAACTTCATTCATGAACCTCATAAAAGTACTCGGTGCATTAGTTAAACCAAAAGGCATAACCAACCACTCATACAAACCTTCTTTTTTCTTGAAAGCAGTCTTCCATTCATCACCTTCTCTGATTCTGATATGATGATATCCACTTTTCAAATCGATTTTGGTAAAATACTTTGCTCCAATCAAACTATCCATTATATCATCCATTCTTAGTATAGGAAACCTATACTTCACTATTATCTTGTTGATTGCTCTAGAATCAATACACATTTGCCATTCTCCACTCTTCTTAGGTGCCAATACCATAAGTACTGCACAAGGACTCAAACTTTCTTTGATCAAACCTTTCTCCAACAACTCTTGAATCTGTCAGTTCAATTCCTGATTCTCGGTAGGTGTCAATCGATGAGGTGCCTTATTCAGTAAACTAACTCCAGGGGTAAGATCCATGCAGTGATCAATGCTTCTTTTTAGTGGCAAACCATCAGGTACATTATTAGAAATGATTTCACTGTACTCGGTGAGTAACTTATCAATCTCCTCAAGGACATTATCCTCTATTTTCTTACTCAGTTTGTTAGGAATCATAACAAAACATACATCATTTATCTTTAAATCCTTAACAAACTTTCTTCCTTCCATCAAGAAAAATTTCACAGATGTGCAAACATTACTAACAGGTTCTTCCATCAAAGGTAACAAGATTTTTCTTCTCCATAAGCCCAAATAGTATACTGATGCAATCTCCCATCATATATAGCATGTCTATCATATTGCCAAGGTCTACCCAAAAAAATATGACAACAATCCATAGGCATGATATCACATAACACCTTATCATAGTACTTCCTGGTTAGTCAATATAATACCTTAGTAACTTCAAGGATTGGACATCCTTTCACAGTGATTCTATGGTTAATAGCATCAAGTATCTACTTAGAATATCATGCTAAACTTCATTTAGATTTATCAATCTGGGAGCGTAAACTTGAAATGGTGACTGCAAAGTGTATGATCTAGTTCATCTCAAAAGCCATCATTACTAAAGCAAAGGAATTGATGTAGGAAATCTATGCTAGGAATTGAAACAATGACTTAACTTGGCACTTAAGGGAATGCTTCAATGGTAAACTAACAATGCTTCAATAGTAAATCTATGCTGCAGGAAACAGTAATTGGTTCTGCGACCAATGGCTGCAGGAGCAACAGTGTTAAACAAATTCAAATAAACTTAAGACTAGAACCTACTTAAGCATGAATAGAGTTCACCTTCGGGTGACCCCACAATAGTGGGTTACACTTTTTTAGAGATGCTGATTTTTGCTGAAATAACACATTTTTAATAAAATATGATGATTTAAGTCTTGAGAGGGTCCATTTTAAGGATTTAATTATAAATGGTTAGCTCAAAGCCTCCTAGATAAAAAAAAACATTGATGTAAAATCTATACTCCTCATTCATACCTATAATGGAGTCTCCTTCGCACCTATTAAAATGCTGACAAAAAATCACTTCAAATTTATCTTTTGGAAAATCAAATGAATCCATTTGACAAAAATATCTATGTAGTAAGGTACTACTGAGAAAAATCTTTCCAATGATTATAATGTTAATACATATTAATTTTATTATGACTTTGTATTTTTAGTTTTACTAAACATAGATATTTCACCGTATGTCTACCTCTATGTTTGAAGCTTATGGAAAAAAAGTAAATGAGAGAAAAAAAATTCTAAAAAATATCGATGCCCTAGGTATTGAAGTTATCTTTCTATCAAAACAAATAAAAATGAAATTGGACAAATACATGACAAGTTATAAGCTATGTAGTCAAGGTATGTCAAAATTACGGTTTAGTCAACTTCAAATGTTAAAAATATGAAATAATCATGATAATTTTATGAAACCAATTTCATGCCCTCTATATGGGTGTTAAAAAACTAAATTCAAAAGAATCACATTGATATCTATTTTAGAAAAAAAGTTATGCTCTATGAAAACAATGTAACTCTTTGAAAATGATGTTTTCAACAACATACCAGTTTTTGTGGGAGAAAGAAAAAACCATTCAAGTCAATTCAAAAAATAAAATAAAAAATATATTTAGAATCTAGACAAAAAATCCTAAAAGACTCTAATTTACTTTATCTTCTGATTTCAAACGGTTTAATGACAATATGCATCTGAATCCAATTTTTTTTTTCAAAGTGTAGAGTTCAGTGTCCGTTTGAGCAAAAAAGTGTAACCCACTATTATGGGTTCACCCCTTTTGTGTGGGCCCCCATGGAAGAGTGAATGGATTTAAAACTCAGAGACTGGAATCAAAAGATATCATCTATTCATTCATGCAAACATCAACATAAGTACAAGATGGAATGCCAAAAAGTATTCACTTCTTTACTGGATTACAAAATAGATT
Source organism: Chamaecyparis obtusa (assembly GCA_027943335.1). Lineage (NCBI taxonomy): Eukaryota > Viridiplantae > Streptophyta > Pinopsida > Cupressales > Cupressaceae > Chamaecyparis > Chamaecyparis obtusa. The sequence continues at coordinate 2,540,452 of BSBK01003050.1, read as the reverse complement.
CCCTGAACATCTAACTAACCAGGAATCACAAATTCCAGTTTATTTAAGAACAACTTGAAAATAGAACTCCTAAGAACTAGGATCCTCCATTACATGGGGATAACAACTTTTAGTTACAAAAGCAACAACATCATTTATGCAGGAATAAGCCACATTCAAATTCACAAGAATATAGGAACGCTCGAGCACTGGATTCCCTCCAAAATTCCTGGTAATTGAATTGACCCAGTCTGCAATGGTATCTGCAACTAATTGGAAGTAGTGGAACCATGATGAAACCAAGAAATGGTTACTCGACTTGATGAAGCCACTTTGATGTTGAATCTTTATTACTTGTTGACTTAATCCTTCCCTATAAAAGGTTAGCGCACCAAAACTCACAACACAAATCCAAGATAAAGATCCATAATGAGCTTTCCTATTTTAGCATATCCTCATCGCATGGCTATAGG